>WBMN01000009.1:0-323104 GCA_010367425.1 Teratosphaeria destructans | reverse complement strand
CTCGGGCCACACATCCCCCCTCCGCACCTCGTCCACCCCCCACCTCGCATCCCGCCACAACCTCCCCGCCCTGCGACTCCCCTCCCTCTCCCCAACCCCCTCATACCGCCTCGAGAAAAAATTATACCTCCTCCCCTCCCGCCGCCCCCCCACCCAAGGAGCCTCCCACACCCACCCCCCATCCTCCCCCCACCCACTCCACACCCCCCTCCCCGGCGCCCCCCTCACCCTCCGATCCCCCCCCAACCAAACAAACACGTCCGGCCCCTCCCCCGTCACCGCATCCCGCAACCTGCCCCCCCACCCCCTCCGCTTCCCATCCACAGGCCGCACCCACGCCTTCCGCGACCGGAACCCGGGGATCCGCCGCGGCCCCCGCGGCGTGGGCCGGTGCCAGCCGTGCTGCGGGCTCCAGTCGACGAACGGGTACTCGGCGGGCGCGGAGCGGCGGGGTCCGTGGTCCGGGAGGGACCAGTGGTGTGGGTGCCAGGGAGGGTGCGTCCAGTCTTGCCAGGTGTGGTGGTGGCGGAGGTTGGTCTGGGTGGTTTCGCTGATGGGGCCCGGGGTGGGGCGGTAGGTGGGGGGCATGGTTGGTTTTTTTTCTGGTGGTGGTGGGTGGAGGGGGATTTTTTTGGGGGATTCGTGTCGATGCGGGGGGTGGGTTGGGTTGGGTTGGTGGAGAGGGGGGTGGGGGGTGTTTATATGTGCTGTTGAGGGGGGAGGGAAGGTCGTCTTGGAGGGCGGCTTTGTGGCATGGTGTTTTCTTTTTGTTTTTTTGTTTTTTTTTTCAATCAAATATTTGCTTTTGGAGGGGGGATGCAAACATTCGGGGTCGAGTTGGTGGTTTGGGGCAAGCTGGTGTGCGATTGTCGTCGTGTGCGGGTCGAGTCGTCGAGGGGATGGACACGGTGCAGGATGTGGAGGAGGTGCCAGATGGACACACGGTGCAGCGTGCAAGAAAAGGTGCAGAGATTGACACGGAGAAGCGTGCGTCTCCGTCAATGGATTGGGATACCTGTCTCTCTCCGGCGACAAGATCACGACTCTACTTCTACAATGTCACGGCCCATCTCGGCGTCCTGTTTTCCCTGTCCAGTTTGACGCTTGCCATGCCTCAACAATCATCCAAACACGAACATTCAGGGGGACCTTCACAAGCCCAGCTCCTCGCTCGCACGCGCCAGCGTCTCCCAAACCCGACCAGGCAACTTGAACCGGATCAAACCCGCAAACAGATTCACGTCTTCAGCAATCCTCTTGCAATTCTCAACCATGCCCCGATGCATGCCCGTATCAAACTCCGCGTGCTTCATCTTCTCTCCTAGATACACCGCCGCCGTGACAGTCCAAAGCATGACGTGCCCGACTGTCCTCGCCACATTCGTTGGCATCTGATCGAACGCCTGAGCCTTGGCTTTGATCTCGTTGATGTCGCCGTGCGAGTCCGTCGGCAGGACGCGGGTGTTGGAGATGTGATCGATGCAGGCGGCCCAATCCCCAGCATCGAAGGCTCGGCGCGCATCGGCAAGCGTGAGGAGGATATTGCAGACTTCCCAACTCGTCTGCGTAATCTTCTGCTGCACAGTTGCATTGCTGCGGTAGAGATCGCGCATGTTCCTCGCGAGTGTGATCGGATCGTCGACAGCAGTCAAGCTGAGACTGCTGCCGGGAACCTCTTCACCATTCTGCGGGCCTGTAGAACGAGGCTTCAACGGCGTGACCCTCGCTGGCTGCTCGCCGAGCTCGGTGGTGAGAGCGACGGAAACAGCGCTGCTCACGACGTTCATGACCTTGTTGAAATCCTCAGCAAGGTGATACAGCAAGGCTGCATCGGTAACGCGGCTCTGCTCCTCAGCGACCCGTGCGGCCGAGAGAGTAATCTGCTTGAGGAATTGCTCTTTATTGTCAAGACGGACCAGCTTCAAGCGATTTTCGATGGCGCCTGGAATGCGATAGCCATTCGACTTGATGTCGCCGATCAGTGTTGCGAACTCGCGGGTCTCAAGTGTGACCTCGACAAGTGCCTGGTGGCACAGCTCGCGCTGAGTCTTGCCCAGCTCACCTGGGAGGTCGGCATTGAGGCAGATCAGGCAGAGGTAGTCGACAGCTGCCTCAGGATTTGCAGTGCGGAAGTCGCGGGTGTAGAGACCAACCATGCTGCCGAACGCAATTTGCGGCTGCTGGCGAGTAGTGTAGGTGAGAAGATCGTCGTTGGTGAGGTCGCCGCTGACTCTGAGCAAGCCATAGAAGTCGAGGGCGATGGCAAAGTGAGTGGCGGAGACGTAATTGTGCGGATATAGATCGGCGACGGCTTTCTCAAACATGCCGGCCAGTATCTGCATGAAGAAGAACGTGGTAGGTGCGTTTGTGATGTCGCTCGTGGGACCAAAGTAGCGTTCGCCAATTTGCTTGATCGACGCTCTAAGCTCCTCAAGGCCGAATGCCTCGTGCGCCATCTCCTCGGCACGATTGTACTCGCGTGTCAGCACGAATTGCAACCAGAGCCAGTCGTTCATATCGTTGGTGACCGTGTCGAGATTGCGATGGGAGACTTCGCAACGACCGAGGACCTTGTAGCAGAGCATGCGGTATGGATCGAGCGTGTTGTCAGCGGCCAAGCGGCTTCGCTGCGAGTATTCGTTGTCGATCGCGCGCTGCAGGTCTCCCGTCAGGCGATGGTCAGGATCATCGACGTACGCCTTCAGATATTTCGCGAAATTGCGGTCGATCTGCTTGAACTGAGCAGCGTTGTCATTGACATACTGCTTGGCTTCATCGAGCAAGCCGCTGCGCAGAAGATAGAAGATCACGGCCCAGCAATAATCGGATTCGTTATTGTGAGCGCCCTCAGCGCTGGGCTTGGTGAGCACTTGTAAAAGGTCGAGATCCGGTCCCAGCTCTTTCCGCGCTGCTCGCACCCTGACATAGCCCCTCGCCTTGGCCACCGCGGTCGGGAATCCACCTACCATGGCCACTGTCCGGTGCTTGTCCAGCAGTGCGTCCATCTGGGCAAGAAAGTTCTTCTCGAGAAACGTGCGCGAGCCATGGATGATGCGCTTGCGGACAGCTATACTCCCCTTTGATGAATAGTTCTCATCAAGGTAATCGACTGCGTATTGGCGCTCGCGTATGACACCTGGTTCCGCGAGGTCCCCTTTCGTGGGATCTTCACCAGTGATATGCACAAGCGCCTTGTACGCATTTATTAGCATTGAGGTGTCATCGTTCGACGACTCGTCTTCGATCTCAGCAAAGCGAGTCATGATCGGGAAAACCTTGTCCTGAATGCGAGCAAGATTGAGGTCCTTGACTTTCCCTGCGTAGCTGTCTTGCTTCTTGCGCAAAGCACGATCCTCGGGTGCAGGACGCATGCCGTCGGCCGGAAGTTTCTCCTCGACGTCGTTGAAGGTGCTCTGACGACCATTCCGGAGACCCGGGGCGCCAATGACGGACTTGGTGAGGCCGGGCAGACTGCGAGATTGGCCGAGCGTCGCACTGAGTCTGCTGCGTCTCGCCGATCGGCCGAAGGAGGTGGTCTCGCGCGCCGCGCCGCCCTCGGCGTCGGTCTCCGTCGGCTTTCTGAGGCCAAAGTGCTCGTAGATGCGCTGGCGGTGGGCATGCCAGTCGACATCGTGGAGCTGCTCGTCGATCATGTCGTTGAACTCGTCCTTGGCGCGCTGGACCGTGCTATCGATCATCTGCTGGAAGCTGTTCTGGTGCTGCACTCCCAGGTAGTCTCTGACGCCGGATGATGCACCGAAGTCTGGGACGGCATCGACTGGGGGCGCGCGGGCGTATGTGCTGTTGCTTAGCTCTTCGACGTCCCGCAGCGACTGACTGACGTTGATGCCAGACTTGGCAAGGACGTATGACGCGCGCAACTTGCTATTCCTATCCCCCCCACTGACGGCCTGATGACGCGCGGAGCTACTGCCGCCACCGTTCAGCCTTGTGTTTGACCGTAGCAGCGCATCGGCATCCAGCAGGGACGATGGGCTGCCCTGTCCGATATTCCTGACCTTGTTCGAGATGTCGCCCAAGCCCAACTGCAGTCGCCCCAGCCCGCCGTCGTCATCGATGACATGCCCGTTCCTGCTGCTCTTGTTCAACAGGTGCTGGTGGTAGGATGGCTCGGGTGGACCGGGATGCGCGAATGATCGCTTGAGGGTGGAGGATCGTCGGTCGTCGGGCACGATGTTGTTGCCGAACAGGGAGCCATTGTTGGGCGCAGCTGTCCCGAACACGCTGCTACCGAGCGACTGTGTGGTACTACTGTTGCTGCTCGCTCCTGGAGCTGCGCCAAACAGTGAAGACATCCGCCCAAATCCTCCTAATCACCTCGGCGGCGGCTCCGAGACCTGCTTGAACTCCTGGCGCGCTGAAGCAGCAGACGGCTTAGCCGCGATTGCAGGCCTCGTTCGAAATTCGAGTCTTTCGTTTGGTGATTGCTCGCTCCAAAACGGACGCGACGCGTTTGCTTGAAGTTGCTGTTGATGTCTCTCCCGCACTTTTGATGTAGATCTACGTCCAGCGCGACGGATAATCATCGGCAAATTGTGTGGCGTCCTGAGGTGGCAGTGAGGTGCCCTGGAGCTGTGTGCATCTCATCACACTTGCTCCATGAGACGACATGATTTTGGACAAAGGGGGGGAATTGGGTAGAGATTCCACATCAGACAACACCGTCGCTTTCTGGTTGGCGGAAACAGATCGATCGAAGCAGGACACCACAAATGAACATGAATCATTGTCTCATACATCTATCTCAACGAGCGTTTTTCTTCGACTGCGGCAAATTCTGAGACTGTAACGGCAACTCCTGCGTGCTCGACCGCCGCCTTTCCTCCGACCGCTTGGGCACGGGTTGACAAGGTCTCGCCGCCACATTCAACGCCAGCGCCGAAGCCGAACTCACAGCCCAAAGCGCAAGCACCGTAGACGCCGGCTCCATGCTATAAGCGCCTCGTGGACGTCGAGAGCTGGCGTTGCGGGATCGGCCCCGGCTCGGGCACACTCGTCACCGTGATGGCGGGGATGCCGACGGTAGAGTTATTCCTTGAAGCCGCTGGGGTGAGGGAGAAGGGCGATGAGCGGTCGACGAAGTTCTTGGGTGCTAGCAGGGAGTTCTCGAGGTAATGTCTGTTGGTGCCGATGGGCTCGAAGGGGGGTGGTAGGGTGTAGAAGAGGGCCAGGTAGCGTGCCGCTTCGGACTGCGATTGCACGCGGTCCTGCATTCCCGGGTGTGACGGGAGAGTGCGCCGAGGACTCCTGCTCACAGCTTGCACCTCTGCCGGGGCGATGAGCGTCTCGGGGGCGGTGTGGGTTGCGGTGCGGCAGGGTCCTGATGATTCCAGGGCCGCGGCGCGCTGTAGTGTTGCTGCTCCTGGGTGTGCTGTTGACCCTCGTCTCCTGGCTGGACGACCAACAGAGTGGGCAGTCCGCCGTTGGAGCCCGATCTGTAGAACACGCGGTGAATTGGAGATGGATGGATCGTGTACGGAGCTACTGGCATGCTCTTGTGAAGCGGTCTCGTACTGGGTGACGACTCGATGGTGCAGAAGAGTGAAGACACACGTACCGTTCATGGCTGCGTCCAGGAGCGCAGCCTCTCTTATACCATCCATCGACGCTCTGATCACCGACATCTGATCCCGGCCAGTGTCCACGTTTCATCGTGCAAACGGCCCAATACCACCACGCGCCCCATGATGTCCAGGTCGAAGCGCCGGTAAATTGCTCGGGGATCTACAGCGAGTATGAGTGATATAGCCAGATCGAGGTTAAGGTGGTGAGGGATTTTGGTTCCAGGGACGACCGTCAGCAGGTTTGACTCCAGGAGTGCCGGGTTAGGCATGAGGCATATAATTCGGGGGAGCGCGGTGAGGTGGTGTCGGTGAGAGGGCTTGTTTGTTGTGACCGACGACGACAACAACAACAACAACCACAACAACCACAACAACAACAACAAGCTGTGCGGCCTGACAGTGCATGAAGCATACACACGAGACCTGATATGATGGAGATGGTGGTTAGTATTATTATGACCAGGTTGCCGCGGCTCGCCACGGAGAGCTCGAGCCGCTAGAGGTGTGACCTGGCCAATGATGGGGGATGCGGCGCTGCTGACCTCCGGGAGCGTCAAGCACTTTGGCATTCAAGGTGGCATCCATCGAGAGGTGAATGCCAAGACAGGAGATAGAGGTAGACAGGAGGTACGTGAGGTAGTATCCTGTACGGTGCACACCCTGATAGATAAATGCAGTCAGATGGCATGATCTTGCACAAAAAAGTTATCAAGGGTTTGCTGTGAGATTGTGCATAGAATGTACGTACATAGCCAGCCTCAGTGCGGAAACCCCATGGACGGATCGACGCCACGTGCGAGGATCCCTCCCAATGGCATTGGATGATTGTGATGCTCCCTCGGCGACACACGATGGTATCATCTATGTCCCTTATGGATCCAGCCTTTGCACAATTGCACAACTGCACAACTGCACACTCGCACAATCGCTCACATCATCGCATCGGCCTGCTCTTCTGTCACCACAGCACCTGGGCCAAGTGGAGCTAAGGTGGCGCGATCGACGCAGACAAGCCTTCGTCATACCAGGAACACCCTCGATGAAGGGTTCAAAAGCCACCATCGCCCACCTGACACTTACCTGTTTGATTAGTACGACAGTACCTCCCACCCGACCCAATCCACACCAACGTCGACGCACGCCCTCCAGCGCTTCCCTTGCACATCGGTCTGCCAGCGATTGAGAACAGGACACAGGTGAGCTCCCACCGCAGTAGGTCTCGCTGGGTCCCTGCATGGGAGGAAACTAGCTCGGCCGGGCTTGCAGAGTCGTCGGTTCCAGGCCGGACAAAGAGACGGGAGTCCAGCAGACATCATTCGACTGCTCTCGCGCGCAGAGCGGCCGGGGACACATCACCTGGGTGGGAGAGAGCGTACCTGTTGTACGGCATCATTGTACCCACCACCTCATCCATACCTGTTGCTCCAACGCCATTGCTTGTCCCGATCGCGTGCTTGTCCCCGGCGCCATCCCCAGGGACGCTTGCATGCGCGTGTGAGCTGGCATAGGTCCTCGACGCGCACGACTAACCTTGGCCAGCAGTCCTGCCTGTTGAACCCGTTGGGATCGAGTGATCGTCCACCTCCATCATGACGACGCCCCAGGTCCCACCACGCCCAGCAGCCCGCTCGCAAGCGGGTCCTACCGAAGTCAAGCAGCAGCCACCAGTCCCCGCCCGACCCGTCCGCAAGACCGCCATCGATCAACTGCAGGCAGACCGTGAAGCCTCCTCCCGCTCCCCTCTCAACCTCCCGCCGCGCGAGGGCGGGCGGCCCCAGCTGCCGGTCTTGCAGAGGCAAGGCGAACACGAGCGTCGTCCGTCGACCATCAACCTGCCTTCCGAGGTGGGCCAGGAGGGCCTGGAGTACACCAGCTATGATCAGCTGCCCCCGGGGGCCCAGATCCCGTCCGAGGCCGATGCGGCGGCCGCGGACCAGACTAGAAACGTAACGGCCGACGTCCCTTTGCAACAGCCCAAAGCCTCTCACCCGCAGTCCACGACCACAAGTAGAATCTCGACGGTCACGCGTACTGACTCCACGCAGGCCGCCGCCGCCGGCATTGGGAAAGCTCGACCGGACGATGACGTGCACAAGGTGCCTGCGTCGACGGGCTCGCCGCTCACGCGCGTGACGAGCGCGGAAGCTCACCACCCGCTGAGCGCCAAGGCCAGCTGGAATCGCTCGAATTCGAATCTGCACAATGCCTCTCCCCGGCCTCCCAGCGCGCACGCGATCGATCACGATGGCATTCCCGAAATCGGCATGCAGGTGCCGCTGTTGGCTCATGCGGGAGACGTGCAGGCTCCTTCGCCCGCTCCCACTCTTCCTCAGCATACGCCGGGCGTGGGTTTCTTCAACGACGGCTCTCAGCGCAACCATCACCGCAAGAGGAGCTCACGACATGAGTTCCACATTCCCCCGGACAGTTACGGTCTTCACGGCCACGGCCTGGCGCCCCAAGACCAGTTCGAGAGAGACTGGTATGCCAAGCATCCGGACGAGGCCTTGAAGGAGCACTACAACGCTTATGCGTTGCGGCCCGAGACTGCTCTCAGCAGCGACCAACTCAACCGCATCGTATCGAACAGCGATGACGTTGGCATGGGTACGGCTCGCGAGAGAAGGTTGACTTGCGTACAGCTGATTTGTTGATAGGGACCTCGCCGAGCGCGATCGGCACACCTGATCAAGACATTGCGTTCGAGGCGACTGACCAATATGCGTCCCGCATGAACTCACCGAGACCTTCCCCGGCGGTGCAAGAGGCGAAGAAGCGGCCATCGAGCAGTCACCTGGTGCCCGAGTCACCCCTGCGCAAGTCGAGCTTTCCTTTCGACGAGAATCGTGCGCATGAGAGCGAAGATGAGGACAAGATTCACGTAGATCCTCCGCTCAGAAGAGGCACCAAGGTCACAGGGGGCGGTGCGATGGATGGCAAGCTGGACCTGGGTCCTACTGGCGGGAACACGACCGCGCTCGGAGGCTGGCATGTGGAGACGGGCGACGATATACCCATCCTCGCCTCGGATGAATTGATCAAGCGGCCGGGAAGCGCGTACATGACCCCGGCCGTGGAACCGGACGCCGATGATTCGGACTACCACAGTGACCACCCACCACCAAGCCGCCGAGGCAGCCGACCATCCAGCAGGCCCAGCAGCTTGTATGGCAACTATCATGGCGGCCCACTACATCGCTTCATCTCGCACGAAGACCACCACGGTTCGGGGGTTGGAACGCCACTTGAAGAAATCGAGGAGTACGAACCATTGTTCCCCGAGGACGACAAAGAGGAAGCACGGCCCAAGAAGTCGCAACTCGCGAGACCAGGATTGGCGCATCACCACTTCCCTAGTCAGGACATTTGGGAAGATACGCCCAGTTCACTACAGTATCAGACCACCGTAGAAACACCGGAGCCTCCCCGCGAGAGAGCTGCCACTCTCACCCAGGAGACTAAGCCTACCGCGACATTCGAAACTCCAGAGGACGAAGAGCGGCGGAAGCGTGAAAACCCGGCAGATATGCTCAGCGACAAGAAGACTTTTGCAAAGCCTCACTTCAAGCCTGGCGTAGAAGAAGATCTACACCACCGACCGGGAGTACAACGCTTCCCAAGCAGAGATATCTGGGAGGACACGCCTGACAGTATGCGCCTCGTCACGACCGTCGGCAGCCCGCAAATGGATGAAATCAAGAGTCCGCCCGAAGATCGACCTACCACGGCTGCCCTGCCACTGAGCCAGGACGACATGGAGGCGCGGAGCACGACCGGTCTCACCCAAGTCATGCGTCCAAGCATCCCCGCCAGACCGGAGCGCAGGAGCAAGCTTGCCCAAGACATCACGGATGAGATCAAGCCTGAGAGCGACGACTCGCGCGCCAAGCAAGTGCCAGACCTCGGTTCCAACCAGCAGCAATTGCCAGATCGTAGCAAGCCGACGATCCCGGAGAGACCGAAGCCCTCCGTACCTGCGCGACCGACCCGGGCAGAGCCATCCGAAGGCACCGGCGCACAGCTGGCCAAGAGCGCTTCGGCGACATCAGCGGGCAGTGATGGCTCCAATGACCCTGTGACCTCTGCTGCTGCTCCCAAAGCGAAGCCCATTGTGCCTGCGAGGCCGGCAGGTAACAAGATCGCGGCCCTCCAGGCAGGTTTCATGAACGACCTCAACAACCGTCTCAAGCTTGGCCCACAAGGTCCGGCTCCTAAAGTCAAGGAGCCTGAAGCGGAGGCCGACGCGGAGACTGCCAAGGAGCCATTGGCCGACGCCAGGAAAGGACGCGCAAAGGGCCCGCCAAGGCGCAAGGCTGCTGTCTCGCCCGCAAAGGACGGTCTAGGGCTTTCATTCTCTACACCAATGACGCTGTTCAGTATCAACGAGAAGGACGAAGTGACCGTACCGGCTGATGTCGTCGACACCAAGGCTCCTGAGGTGCAGCTGGAGAAGGAGATGACCATGAATGAGATGAAGAACACGCAGGAGCCGACCATGTTGACCAAGTCGGAGAGCCTGGGGCAAGAAAACCCCGCCGCACAAATTCCACATTTGCGCGAGGCCCTAGGTTTCGAGGGCGATCAGCCGGACCCGTCGATCAGCCCCGCGGTCGTCGATGAGCACAAGCAGGTCCAGCCCGAGCTCGAAGCTGCCCTGGCACAATCCAAGCCGGAAGATTCACCGGCCTCTGCCGAAGCCGCGGCCGAGATCCAGGGAAAGGAAACGACCTCGCGTGCCGTCCAGACGGGTCAGAAGGACCTCGGCTTGACTTCTGGGGAGGGCGAGACCGAGCGTGTCACGGCGTACGCGGGCGGTCGAGTGCCGGAGGAGGGCGATGTCCTGGTCAGAGACGCGGAGGCATAGGCTTGGGCATACGTCGTCGGACGTTTTTCGCGCCACGCATGGGATTCGGCGCGAGGATTTGGCGTTGGGAGGTCGCTTCCGTGGCCGTTCCTTCATGGCACACATCGCTACATCCTGTGGTCAAAAGCACATATTCTGACGTTTTATAGTTTCGTGCGGGGCTTTAGACTTGCGGTCGTGCTTTGAATGGCTTCATATATCATGTCCATGCATTATCTGTGTTCATATCATCCCACCAGGGCCCACCATGGGGAATGTTTTGAGCCCAGCTTGGCTGGCTGGCTGGCTGGCTGGGTCCTTGCACGCTGCGTCGGCCGTCTGGCGTCGTCTTCCCCCTACTATTCTCCCTAAGGTTTATTACTCAGGGCGTTACTTCGGTGCGGAAGAGCGAAGAGGCACCGAGGACATGCATTGCAGAGGATGAGGGATCCCATTGAGGACCTTATGGATTTCTTCCAATGCACACACATTCTTCGAAGGATCTTTGAAACGTACATGGGGAGGTACCTAAGGAGCATCACCCTCGTCGTCGTCGTCCCGCCTGATCAGTGCCTCATGTCCCGTCTATGCTCGGCGACGTGTGTGGTCGAGATTCGGCATCAGACTGCACTGCGTCGAGAAGTCTTTTGAATGTGCAATATAGACAATTGATTTTACGCTTGTCGCCAGAGGTCGCAGAGAACCGTGAACTGACGGCGCTTGAGTTTTTCCGGTCCGATGCTGCCTATTGAAGTAACGCCAAGACATACGTACAAAAGAGTTGATATAGCTATCAAGCGCCGGCGGCCTTCACGTACGGCCATAGGTCAATGATCAGAATGCAGAGGATCCCGTCCGCTCTCCTGGACTTAAGCTGTGAACCGGTGGATTAGTACTACGGTGGGTGACCACGTGGGAATACCCACTGCTGTACGTTTTGCTTTTTTTTTGTTCCCTCCTTTTCCATCTCGCTCACACGCAAAACGAGACTGGGTATATATACATACGTCTGCAGTCCGAGGCATTTGTGCTTAGTAGGTCGATGTACTACCGTTCGTGTTGAAGGTCACGACGGTCTCTCATGGACACATTCATTGTTCGAAGCAGCTGCCTTCGTGGGCGGCGTGGACTCTCAGGTCTCCGTGCTACAGGGTGCATGCACCCTCTATCTCACCGACTCCGG
This sequence comes from Teratosphaeria destructans, assembly GCA_010367425.1. Lineage (NCBI taxonomy): Eukaryota > Fungi > Ascomycota > Dothideomycetes > Mycosphaerellales > Teratosphaeriaceae > Teratosphaeria > Teratosphaeria destructans. The sequence continues at coordinate 311,493 of WBMN01000009.1, read as the reverse complement.
TCTCATAGCCGCCCAATTCTACTAGGTGTGCTTTTGTTGGGGAAAGTAAACGTCGCCTTGAGGAGGATCCCAGGCGTGCGAGTGGCAAGAGTCTGCCTCTGATGACATCGAACGCCTACGGTGGTGACGAGGGTCAGCAGGCATGGGGATCTAGAGCCTAGGGGCGCAGGCTGCAAGGGATGTGTTGTGCAGAAGATCATTATCGCGCAGAAATACTGGATGAGGTGCAGAAATGCGACAGGTCATCTCGCTGTCGAACATCGCGGCCTTCTCGCCCGAGCAGTGGATATGCTCTGGGTCCGGACTCCGGAAATCCAACCCGATTCAAGAGTCGACGTGCACATGGGTGGAGATTCAGGCCTCTCGTCGTAGACGTTATCGAAGTCTCATCAGGCAGAGGATCCGTTGCGCAGAAGGACTGGACGTGATGAGTCGCGAAGCCTATCATGCATGACTTTGTGCTGAAATGCGATCGATCATCTCGCTGTCCTATTTTGCGGCCTCCTCGTCCGAGCAGTGGATATGTGTGCCCTTATCAGTCCGGAGTCCGGAAGTCAACCCTCCCAAGACGTCGATGTGCCGACGGATAGAGTTTAAGGCCTATCGTCGTCGAGATATCGAAGTCTCGTTAGGCGGAGGTCCGTTGCGCAGGAGCATCCATGACTCTATGCAGGAATGTAATAGATCATCCCGCTGTACTTGAACACCGCGGTCTTTCTCGCCGGAGCAGTAGATACGCATGTATGTATGCCCTTCGTCCGGATCCCGGAATCCCGCCCGATCAAAGGGTCGAATCGACATGCAGTCGCGGGGGAGTTCAAGGTCCATCGTCGTCGAGACGACATCGGCCGTGTGATAAGGGACAGGGACCTTGCGCCAGGCCACAGAAGAGGTTCTAGAGGCAGCCAAGAGCTTGGGCGCGGCATCTCACCAGATCACTCCTGGAGTGTCGATCGTGCCAACCCAGTCAGGCTGATTGATCAGCATCATTCGATCTTGCATCCTCGATCTGGTTGTTTTCGTTACGAGTTCCCCAGTAAAATGGACTGGACTTTGCCAGAGAATCTGTGGTTTCCGGTCATGTCTTGGATACGCGTGGACTTGGGCTGGACCAGCTCCTCGAGCATCTTGCAAGGACGCAGGCAAACGCCATGGAATCTGCACAGACTACCGTGAGGGGTTGTCTGCGCCGCATCGTGTAGAGTGAGCTCTTGGTCTTGTCCTTCTAGATGGACATCCTATGTGCCGCCATATGTACGTATCTTGTCGTGCAGGGAAGCCCCAGGCTGCACGTGGCGTCGCGTGAGGTGCGGTGGACACGAGAGCATCTGAAAGAGGCAGATGGCGGTGTTCCGCATTAAACCCGCGGGCAGTTTTGCATCAGGGGTCTGCACTGTCAGTCGATCATCAGATCTTCAATTCAAGATTCGCTATACTGACAAACCCAGATTAATTACTTGGTGGCCATGTACACAGAGGTAGCAAAGAGTTGCATCATGCATGAAACTTATAGACGAGATAGTCTTCTGTAGCACGTGGCGCCTGCGCAAAGCAACGGCACAACACAGCGTTCTCGATCATAATGTCTGGCTTTCGCGGGATCCCCTGCCGTCAGGACAGATTACGATAGAGTCTAAATATACTGTCTGAATACTGTAATCAGAACGGCACTTGCATGCCAGTCACACCCTCGAGCCAGAGCACGCTTGGGCGAGCGCTTAGCCAGCCGTATCGTCATGCCATAATAATATGCCCGCCGACTCATTTTACAGCTCAGCTTCTGAGGTTTCAGGTTACTGTCCCTTCGCTTTCTGCTCCATTTCCAATCTTGGATGCCTTGCGATGTGCCAACCATCAAAGACCGCATGATGAAGTGGTGATCCGGTCATACCAAAGTTCCAAATGCTTGCCACACTCCGCGTGTAGGCCACGTTTCGAACAACCCTCGTGCCGTCCATACTGACTACTATAGGCGTCCTGGGGTAGGACTCCAGTAGTCTGGTTGGAGATGAGCGGACTGGCTGGCGGATGCATCTGAACAATCGCGGAGAGCACTCCCACGGGCGACACTTCATATCTTGAGGAGATGTCGACGACAAGGAGAGATGCGAGCGACGCGTCGCAAGAGATGTTTGCCGATACAGAAGAACGTCGGGCTCTCATAGCCGTTGGTGTTGTCTTCACGCTCCTGGGCCGTACGTCCAACTCCCGAATCTGGCAAATGGAATTGCTGACTTAAAACTCAGTGATCACTATGATCCTGCGACTCCTCACAATTACTATCCGGCACCGCAGCGTTGGGAAGGACGACTGGGCTATACTTATGGCATGGTTCTGCTCTGTGTGCTTCGCTGGTTCCGCTTTCATGTCTATCAAGTGGGGCATGGGCTATGCAGTTGTTCCTCTGGCCTCGGCGACCAACGCGATCAAAGTAGGTCTTTCTCGTCCGATCATCCGGGTCATTGGCTCACTGCAGACAGGCAGTGTATGCCAGTGAAGTGTTCTATTACTTTAGCATCTTCCTCATCAAGATGTCGATCATGTTCCTATACCTACGCCTGGCCGCAGACCTGGAGAGCACACTGCGGAAGGACACGATCATCCTGACTGTGATTTTCATTGCTCAATTCGCCTCGACATTGGTGGTCGTGGGGGTGCAGTGTATACCCATGGCGAGATACTGGGACCATAATGCTCCCGGGACTTGCGTCAACATAACTGCTTTCTTCTACTGTAAGTCTAAAAGTCGCATGAGGTGCTGTTATTCCCTGTTAATCGGCGTGTCAGCAACCAACATCTTCACGATCATAACTGATTGCATCATGCTCGCTCTCCCTGTCCCGACACTCTGGCGGCTTCAGAGGCCTAGGACGCAGAGAATAGGCATTCTCGCTGCTTTCCTCATGGGCGGCTTGTCGACGATTTCGAGCATTATCCGACTGTACTCGGTGCGAATCTACGCCGAATCGAAGACTCCATTGCAACACGGAGCACCCATCACCACCTGGTCCTTCATTGAGATCAACATGGGCATCATATGCACCTCTGTAGTAGCAATCAAGCCGCTTTTCATCCCGCCTCGGAGCACCAGCAGATCTCAGTACTACACCCACTATGGCCGATCCGGGAATCTTGGACGAGAGACGAGAGTAAGAGCAGAGCCCCGTGAACTCAAGCAGCTCGAGACTATCCATTCCGGCATGCCTCGAACATATGCGAAGAGCGACGCGAAGTCCAAAGGAGGATGTGAATCGGCCGCGAGCCGATATCCTGACAATTTACCCCGGTCGCATGTGTCTCCTGGGTATGAAATTTGGGCGGACAGGCACGCCCAACGAGAAGGCAGCATAGACAGCCTCCAGAGGCATCAAATTCTGGTCATGAAGGCATAAACTGAGGTGTGAGGTCGCCAGACGAGGGCAGCATGGTGTGAGCGCAAGGCGTTGATGTCCGTGTATGAGATTGGGAGGTGGCGACAGCAGGACCACATCACCGCGTGACGACTTCTGTAGAGTAGCCACAACGACAAGACCGGTGTGCATGTCAATGAGTTGAATGTATCATGTAAGGTGGTTGATGAAGGATGGAATTTTTTTGCCGTCTAGATTTCGCGCCTTGGCCCGAGCCGAGATCTCTTGGCGATCTGGCCTTGCACGTGGGTTGTCGTTCCTCGTTGCCCTGACATGACGCATTGTCGTCACCGGCTAAGACTACCTACAATACATACACGGGATACGCGTCCCTGCTAAGTAGAGTGAGAAGGCAGCCACAGTCGCTGTTAAGTAAGCACTGTCAACTGCATCGTGCTAACCGTAAAAGTCATCATCAGAACGGATAACTAACTTGAACACGTGCCATCTGCGACTGATCAAAATACCTACGACCTCCATCATGTTTACCTGAGTTTCGGCCTTCGGTCTCACAGTACGAAGCATATCTCGCTAGGAACCAACAGAGTTCCATGGCTCGCAACACATATTTCATCCCTGAGCGTGAGCCTTTGCGCAACGAGCCTACCCTGCAGCTTGATGACAACAAGATTCATGGCCCACTCTCCTTCCTCAATCCTACTCAGGCACACTTCGATCATGTCGGGACCGAGCGTCCAAGCCCGGCTCAGGCCCCATCAACACCGCCGGCTCCTGGGCGCGATCACGATGGGGACATACCGGCTGCCAACATTGGCTACCAATGGTCGTCACGCAACAATCGGAAGGGCCGCCATGAGTTGGTGGTCGACGGCGCCGAGGCCGCCAATCCTCAGTGCGCAGCCCCTCCTCCCACCAACAACCTCAAGCACATTGTCAAGATCATCGGCAAGATGATCTATTACTACCCCGTTTGGGACATCAGCTACGATGTAGCCATGGTCTTCACATGGGGCAGCATCATCTGGGTCGTCAACGCTTTCTTCGCGCTCCTCCCATACACCAATCCGGATACAGAGTTCCCTCGCGAGACCCTGTATGGCGGTGGCATCACCGCACTTATCGGTGCAACAGTCTTCGAAATCGGTAGTGTCCTGTTGATGCTCGAGGCCGTCAACGAACACAGGACTGGCTGCTTTGGGTGGGCAGTAGAGCAAGCGTGGCACGAGTACGGTGTGGCGAAAGTCAGACCGGGAGGATGTACCCACCATCATCCCAACAAGAAGAATCTCGTGGGAAGTGCAAAGGACGGTACTGTGGTGTTCACAGATGAGAAGGATCCAAGCACATCTACCGATAGCACGCCTCCGGGTGACGAGTCGTGGGTATGGTGGCCCTCGTGGCACGAACTCACGACACAGTACTTTCGTGACTTGGGCTTTCTAGCTTGCTCATCGCAGATGTTTGGTGCGACTGTCTTCTGGATCTCAGGTTTCACTGCTTTGCCAGGCATCTATAATCATCTCTCGCCGATCTCCGTACTCAATGGTGTCTATTGGGTCCCGCAGGTGGTGGGTGGTAGCGGCTTCATCATCTCCGGCACCTTGTTTATGATCGAGACGCAGAAACACTGGTGGCAGCCGACCTTTGGCGTCCTGGGCTGGCACATCGGACTCTGGAATCTGATTGGTGGTATTGGGTTTACGCTGTGGTGAGTACGAATGGGTAGGATATCGCTTTGTGTCTGAGGCATTCACTGACCTTCTATCCAATGCCTAAAAGTCCGATCTTTGGCCTTTCGACCGCACATTGGAGAGAACTTCAAGCCTCGGTGAGCACATTTTGGGGTGAGTTGCCTGGTCTCCTACATTTCATCAGCGTTGACCATTTGAACAGGTTCCTGGGCATTCTTGATCGGTTCGGTGATTCAGTTGTACGAGAGTCTCGACAAACATCCTGTGGAGAAGGCAAAGGAGACTTGAGAACATGCTACGCGGCCTTCTAACGAGAGAAACCTTGGAAAGCAGAGATAATCAGGCAAGCCTGTTGGCAACCCCGCCCATCCTATGGTGCGTACGAGAATACCACCGTCCACTAATCGTCTCGATCACATGAACTTCCCCAGTCAGGCTGCTCCTCCCTAGGGAAATTTTCGACCTGCCAGAAACTGGTGTGAGACTTTCAAGGTGGTCTGAGCAGTCAGGTGTAGCAGTGAAGAATGGCCAGTGCGAGGGACGCTCTGGTAATTGTAGTCCGCGTTCGGGTACAGCGAGCCCGTGGACGCGAGCAGCGTGCCGCAGTGCGGGTTCGGGTCGATTGCAGAACTGCCGAGACCACAAAATGCCTGGTCCTGCTCGCCCGTAATGACGAGCACTCGACCGGTATACTGCGGTGATGCGCCAATGTTGAGGTATGTAGATACGAACTGGCCGAGAGACACGACGTCCTCGCGAGTATAGAACAAGTGTGCCACTTGGCTGTCGAAATCAACGGACTGGTGGCTGCCGAAGAAGGAGTCCGTCCGAGCTTGTTCGACAGACGATGTCACGTAGCCGGGTGCCAGACCGGCGAATCGGGCCGGCATCACGGTCGCGGCTGCCAGAGGTGCCTGCCTCGCCACGCCGCCGAGCGATGGCAGCACGGTCTTGGTGAAGCCGGTCAGGATGACGTGCGTGAAGTCGGTGGGATACGCGCCGGCCATTGCATTGCCGAGGACTGATCCGTACGATTGGCCGATGTACGTGAGATCCGCATATGCGCGAGGCAACTGCCCGGTCGTGCCTGCCTTGATCTGGGTGACTAAGTCATGGTAGAGAGCCATTCTGATGGACACGGCCTATCATCAGCAGTGTCTCGCAAGTGTGATGGTAGGGTTCTGGGGGCATACTCGTATGGCTGTTGAGTGACCAAGATGGGATCGGGACGGGAGGATCTGCCCGTGCCCAGGTGATCGAGTGCCAGAGTCGGGTATCCGAGATTGTTGGCATAATCGACCCATGAGTAAAGCGCAGGGTCGTACGGAGGGTTGGGCGGGTCGACGAGAGATGTGCCTCCTTGTGCCGTCCAATACTCGCGATTGGTAGTGATGCCTCCGAGGAAGAATTGCAACTTAGTGTTGTTGGTGTTCTCACAGGCCGGCTCGCAGTACCAGCCGGCGATGACTTGAGAGCCGCTTACTGGTATTCTGGGGAAATCGTCGGCGGCAAATGCGGCGTGGAGCGTGTCGACGTTGCCAAAGTCCAACCCGGTAATGTTGCGGTTCATAGCAGTGCCAGAGACCTTGAAGGCCACTTCTTTGCAGCGCGGTGCAGCACCAAGAACGCATCCGCTGGCGAGGAGGACCGTCGAGACGATCACGGGTATAGACATGCTGGAGTGCATCGTGAGAGGCTAGGTAGGACCCGATCCCGATAGAAGAAGCAAGAGAGTCATGCTTGTCGGCACGAGAGAATTTAAAGCTTCATCTGTTCTGGACACTGTCCTTTCCTTCTCGTTTCGCTCTCCATGGGAGCTGCCTGATCGCTCCGGTGTGCGGTCCGCGGCTCGCCCTTTCGCACAGAGCCCTGATGCACCAAGGGTCATATGAAGCGTCTGACAAATCGTGCCAGCGCATATGTCGACTTGACCTTACCACCCACCAACACAGGTGCAGGTTTCCATCCAGGCACATACGGCTTCTATACGTCTACATGCCTCGGCTACGCAATTGTCAACGGGACAAGAGCCTAGCAGTTCATAGGAAGGACCTCGATGCCGCGGTTATTGTCCGGGCGGACTATGAAAATGCATCTCCAACCGGTGGTTACTGCCCGGGCGGACGACTATGGAAACGCATACCCAAACGTGAGCTCTGCTTATGCGATGGGTCTCCTGCTGTGGTCGGGCCCTACGGGAAGACCAGAGGGGGCATCCCCAGATGATGGTGATGATGGACTTTTCCTGATCTGTAGGCGCGAGGATCTTCATGCGGCTGTGTGGTCCCATCCGAGCACGTTTCACTGGAGTGCAGTCGTCTGCAATGATGTCGGGCCTGAGACTGAGTTGAACTTTGGCACGATCCTGGGCCGCACATCAGCATGAGACCCTGCGTTTTGTGACCAGGATCAGCTGTGTACATCAGGCGGTTGGAACGATGGCACGGCTCTTGCGCATCATGATGATACTGATATATTATTATTATGTTACCGCCGACACCTGCGTACATGTAGACGACAGCCTGCGACTCTCCGACTGGCGGCGCCTGGATGTCAGCTACCAGTCAGATTCCCTCGATGCCGACGACTTATGATTACGCGGAAGTGGAAGATGCAGAGGCCACCGAGACTTGCCGAATACGACTTGGTATTACTCCATGCGGTCGCGTCCTCGTGCCCTGCCTGTGCTCTGCTGAGACTTTGCGAGTTCGAGAGGACGCCGAGGACAGTCTTCGTATCGCATTCGTTCTGTGAGACTTCTAAGATAGGAAGTCGGGGATTCGTGCCAAGCAGCAAGTCGGGAGGGCCTCCTTCGGCGACGAGCTACGTGGTACGAATAGGTAGGTATACCTGGTTGCCTGATGTGCTTCACAAGGGTCTTGCTTGCATGTCTGCGCATGCCGTGACCTGGTGTGCAACACATGGCCGGGCGGGTGGCGGAGGGAGTACAGTAGTTAAACGGCTAACTCCTTGGCGCGGTATATGTACATGTAGCTTCTCCGGTCTGTCATCATATATGGCGCCATGCGATGTGGGGACCGTCCAGGATGTAGAGGAAATAAGGTATCTGAGCGCGGATGGACTGCCTTCACACAGTTCCATCGCCTTGATTCTTGCTGGCATAATGATAACGTGGGCATGGGCGTCTATATAGCGGCACATCTGCGGAGTGTTTTCAAGCAGCCGTAGTGTAATAAGCGAGCCATCCTTGACTGAATAAGAGGCAAGATCCGAGGCTGTCATCGACTCGCTCCTCCTCCTCCTCCTCCTCCTCCTCCTCCTCCTCGGCCAGTCGCTGCTATCCACGTCGAGGGGTCCTATGGTGCTGAGCACAGCGAGGGTGCCGGAAACCTTACCTTCTTTGTCGGGTGGAGCTGAGGATCTGCCACTCCGCAAGGACGTGGGAGTCCGGGGAGACACCTGCAGTCACACAGACGGACTTCATTGGCCAAGGTCGTCCCCAGGACATTATCAACACATCCCGGTCTTTTGGTCTTTGCCGGCGGCCTGACGCAGAGGGCCTCGGACGGGCCTACCTACCAGGGCCGGTAGCGACGTACTGTACCTCATGGAGGAAGCCTCGGGATCAACGACATTCGAAGCAAGCTGCACGATGGCTCGAGCTCGATCTGGAAACCGAGGAACTATGGACTGTGCAGTACATCTTGGACGACGCAGCGCCATGACCGAGGTTGCCGAGCGCAGGCCGAAATCACTGCTCCGTGAGCTCAAGCTACCTCCTGTGATGCGAGTATCACTCAGGCTTTGATTGCGATGCCATTATCCACACCCTGCATGCTGCCAGCTCCGAAAGCCTCCTCGGGCTGGCCTTCGATGCCCTTCTCCTGCAAGATGTGGTTGGGCACAATAGCCCAGTCCTCGCCGTCCTTGAAGTAGTTGCTGTCGTCAATGTGAAACCAACCAAGATAGTAGAAGGCGAAGATACCAGCCAGGAAGAATGCAAAGATCCCGCCTGCCTCATCAATGAACGGGATCTTCAACGAGTCAATACCGAAGCAAATCGCTTCCCCAGCACCCATGAAGCCTCTGAAGACTCCCATATAGTGAGCCAGTTTCACAGGACTGTTGGTCAGCGCGCCAATATAGTATGTGACAACGTAGTGCCACAAGTTCTGCAAGACATTAGCCGGGCTGCCAACTGAAAGAGCAACGAGGAGTAGTTGGAACCTACGCAGGAGATCGACGTCAACATGAAGAGGACAAAGATCCAGCCAAATTCGCCGTCGGACCAGTCTGTAGGATTGGTCCGCGTTTGGTGTCTGTTGTAATCTCTCACTCGAATGAGCTGCCAGAGCCAAGCAGCGACCAGGGGCACAACAACCGCAGTGAGACCGATCAGGCCACGCTTCCGCCGACTCCAGGCTTTGCAATCGAGAATCACCTGTAAGCCAAGGCCACATGGGATCTGCAGCAGCTGAGCCATGAACGCTAACAGACAGCGAGCACGGAGGTCGTTGTGGTAGGAGTTGACCGAGCCGGTGAAGACCAGGAAACATTCAGCTGGCAGGAATGCAGGCACCATCAGCAACAGCTTCCAGTCGGTGAAGACTAGCAAATTGGCTCTCAACTCCTCCCACGGCCCTCTCGCCTTGTCCACCGCGACTATGCTTCCGTCATCGCGGCGCAACTTGTGTGGCGGAAGGAGCAGGAGAGCGGAGAACCCTGCGCATGTCATGATGGAGATGAAGGCGATATAGACCGAGTGCGGTACACCAGCAGTGGTCGCCGAGTTGCGATTGATGATGACCGGGATGATCCCGCCAATGACAGATCCCAGGGCTTCGAGGTTGAGCTGGGTGGTGATGTAAAGGCCCTTCTCCCGTTCTTCAGGGTAAGATGTCTGGATATACCCGGAGGTGACGAAAACCATCCCAGCACCAATCCCAATTATGACACCGGAGGCGATAGGGTAGCCCAGTTGACCGACAGCGTCGAAGTACCACAGCGCTCCTACGTATACGACATAGCAGAGGACGCCGATGCACATGGTGATGCCTGGTCCAAGCAAGTTGAGGATACTGCCGCCAAAAGATGCAGAGAAGAACCAGACGGAGCATAATGTTGCGTTGACGATTTGTGTCTGAAGACCTCTTAGCGAGACCGAAACGTGCGACTCTTCTTTGGTCTGCAGCCTACCATCTGAGCGGAACTTGCCCTACCACCTCCAGCGCCGAGCCTAAGATTTATGAGCGATTATCCACTCGGGCGCTTTCGAAAGGGGAGATGCCTCACAAGTTGAGGGCGACATATATGCCGGCCGAGAAACCAACGCAAATACCGCAGATGAAGTTCTGCACATATGGGCCATGGTACCGCAACTTCGGCAATCTGCCTCCGAGCATCGCCATGCCGGCTTGAGGGCAGGATGGTTCGTCGAACTCGATTTGAGCCTAAAGAATGACATATATTGGCCCCAGGATGTCCAATCGCAGCTTTTGGCCGGCGAACGACGCATCGAACAGATAAGAACTCATCTCTATATCATCAAGTCGGCGACTTCTGAAGAGCTTATCGTTCCCTGGATCCTACGATGGGACGGAATGCGTTCAGTTTGTGATAGGCAAAAGCAGCCACAGTTGCAGGAACCTGGACTGTTGCTCACCATTGCGTTCTTGGCCGCTGCAGTGAAGCAATTCGTTGGCCGAGCTCTGTTCAAGCTGATACAATACAATGTAAACGCGCTGCACATTTCTCACACATATGCTCAGCACACTACCCACGAAGTCGTGCTCGTGACCTGCAATGAAGCCTATCAGCTGCAGGCTCGGCCATGAAATCCGCTTCGCCAGAGATTGATGACTGATCGGATGGTTTCGAATTTTGGTTGGTCGTTCTGAGCATACAATGGTTAAAGCAGTAGCAATGCACCACGTTATCACAAAGTCAACATATCATTGAGCAAGACCGGGTCATGGAGCAGTCGATTCTATTTACCGAGCATCTGGCCAATGTACCGTCGCGATCACTGATGATCGAGCTTGAAAAGCATCCACAAACGCACCATCCAGTGGCAGTAATCCATGTCTAGCGCAAAATCTGGGCCAGACCTAGAAAGCTAATTCTATGACCTGTTCCGGAGCGACTGGTCTGCCTACTGACACCTTCGCGTACTTTTTCGAGAGATCCATGATAATGTTGAAGAGCGTTGCACTCCCGGTCTCTGGAGTCTGTGTCCTGCAGATGGCGGCCGGGTAATTGCATTCGTCCTTGAAGATCTTATCGACCAGATCGTCCATGGTCGGTTCCTCTGGACAAGTCCTGCTGAGCTCCTCGATCCTTCGGACACGGAAATCCGAGTCTTTCAGCCAATTTATGTCTTGCAAGCCCGGATGCTTTACAAAGTAGTGGTTAGAATGGAAGATCTGGTTGGAAGCATTTGCGGTGATTTTCTGCACTTCGACCGAAGACCACTCCAGTCCGATAGCGCCAACCGCATCAGCCACCAGCATATGACACGACGATGCGACTCCGTACTTCTCCAGCTTAGACACGGCGTCTTCGCGGCTTTCGCTCTCAAGGACCAACCGCAGCCCTAGATGGCACGGCATACGGGTGGGATCCATCCCTTTGACCTTGATCGCGTTGAGACAGACGCCTACACCGGCAGAATTGAGTCCGATCTTGCCTGCGACCTCCTCGTCAACACCGTCCATACCTCACGAGATTGAGAACGCCAACTTACCAATGATGCCAGCCTCAGTGACCATTTTTATCGTCGGCTTGCCCCGTTGCTCAATCGTCATGGTAATCAGATTTTGCTTCTGCTCCTCCATCCAATCCCAGTTCTGAGCAAGAAAACTCGATCGCTCCGTCCGCCATGCAAGTGCCGTGCAGCCGTCGCTGAAGAGACCGAAATTAATCTCTGTCCGCACATTCAGGGCCACGATATCTGCGAGGTCCACGCCGGCACCTAGTGCAATGCCTCTCATTTCGTCAAGATACTCTGGCCATTTTCGCCGCATGACGGGCTCGAAGCTGAGGGCGAGCTCTTGAACTTGACTCCAATCCATTCTCGCATTCACTTTGAAGAGCCCGGCGTAGAACTTCATAGTGCCTCGCACCTGCGATCGAGCCTCTTGCCCATGTTGGAGTCCGATCTATCGACTTGTCAATACTCTGCCATGGTGTCCATGTCTGTGGATGAGCTGGCTCGATACTGGCCTGATATGGTGTGCCGCTTGCTGTGATTTGCAACATTTTGACCGCTCCCGACTCAGGTCCTCCCGCGCTAGTTGTGATCAGTTGCCACGGAGTGAGATAGACTTGGTCGTGATCTGGTAAACAGTACGCGTGGACAAGGTTCGATACTGTCCGGGCAAGCCGGCAGCGCTGATAACAGGTGGGGAAGGTACTATATGATCTACAATCGGCCGACTCGCGTAATCCACCACCTACTGCATCGGTCTATGTATCTATCAAGGTGACGATAGAAGCGCCAGGGACTGTTCTGTCTCCACTGGAGTCCATGTCATCAAGGGCATGGGATTAGAACCACACTATGACCCTCAACAGTGATTCCATCGGCTAAACATATGATCGACTGGGCAACTGATTAATCGTGACTTCTAGTCTGCTACTCCGCCTATAAACCGCTGCTCTGAGCAGTCATACCACACTATCGAGCGGTCAACGGTGTCATCCAGCAGTCAAAGGTATAATCAAGTGATAAGTCCTACTGGCAAGTCAACATCCATTGATCGCTGATGCAATAACTGACCTTCAAGCACCAACAGATCAACCATGGGAAAGAAGAGAGTCCTCGTAGGCTACGGCAGTGCGGCCGAGTCCCCAATCCACTACGATGCGTCTCAATTGACTGAACTGAAACAGTCGACGTCGACGCCGTGGCGAATTGGATCAACACCTGCGACGGCTCTCCCCAAAACCCCACGAACGTCTCTCGCGGCATCTACGGCGCAACAGTAGGCATCGACCGCCTTCTGAAGCTTTACGAAAAGTACAACATCAAGGCGACGTTCTTCACACCTGCTCATAGCATTGAGTCGTTCCCGCATCAGCTCGCGAAAGTCCGGAACGCTGGCCATGAAATCGGATTGCACGGCTACACCCATGAATATGTATCTCAGCTTTCGGCGGATGAGCAACAAAAGGTTCTCACGAGATCGATTGATGTTTTGACGAAGTTTTGTGGCAAGAGGCCGATTGGCTATACGGCTCCGTCGTGGTCGACATCACGAGAACTGATTTCGCAGCTCGAGGCGGAGGGTATCCTGTACGATCATAGCTTCATGCATCATGTCAGCGTCCAGTGCACCCGTCGATTGTGTATCATCGCCCCTATCTGACGAAGATATCGCAGGACGTCCAACCCTTCTGGGCCCCCGACAACAGCCAAACCTGGGTCGAGACCAACATGATCAAGTCCGCCGACGCCTGGATGACACCCATGTCGAGAGTCAAGCCCTCCAACGTCGTCGAGATACCCGACAACTGGCACCTCGACGACTGGCCGCCACTCCAGCCCATCCCCGGCCGAGCCGGCGCGCAGGGCTTCGTGGACACGCATACTGTCGAGAAGCTCTGGCTCGAGCAGTTCGACTTCGCATACCGCGAATACGACACTTTTATTTTCCCGATGAGCATACATCCCCAGGTGTCGGGGAAGCCGCAGGTGATACTTATGCATGAGCGGTGAGTCCATGTCCAGCCTTTTGGCGTGAGATATTGACAGGCTGATGGGATGTAGTATCATCGAGTACATCAACAAGCACCAAGGTGTCGAATGGATGCCACTTGGCGAGATGGCGAAAGAATTCGCCGAAGGACGATTGCCAGGGGTGGAAGTCGAGGGTGGCGTCGATTTATAGGCGGCCGTCGGCTCGATCGTTGCGAACGAGGTTTTAGCGAAGGTTGTCCTGTGTCCCTTCGTGTAATAAACACCGACAAGACGGTCGGGCAAACAGCGGAGCAGACCTACCATAATCGCGCCGTCGATCCGCTCATCGAATCGCTCCTCGCCCACTTAGATAGGCGTCGCGGCCAAGCGAGTGAGGCCCGTGCAGGACGTCGATGGGCATGAGACGCGCTCACAACATCCCGAATTCTACTCTCCCTCGATGCACAATGGCCCGAATCCACTAGAGACCCTCCAGCATTGATCCGCGAACAGTATGCCACGCCTCAATACCCTCAGCGCCACCCTCCTTTACCTCCTGCTCCAACTCCAGCCATCAATCCAGTCCACACCCCTCACCCGACCATGGCTCAACCAATCCCTCGCAACCGAACATCGTCTGCAGCTCCTCCTCTCCCACCTAACCACTTCACAGAAACTCGCCATGGTGCAAGGCGACACAGAGGTACACCCCCCAACGCCACCAAACTGGCCACGAACACAATCGAACTGACGAACAACAAACCAGCTCGAAGACAACGGTACAGGCGTCAACGCCTGCATCGGCCACATCACCGGCAACACCACCCTAGGCATCCCCTCCATCTGCATGGGCGACGGCCCCGCCGGCGTCGGCAACTCCCTCAACAACGTCACGACCTTCCCCGCGCCCGTCGTCGGCGCCAGCTCCTGGAACACCTCGCTCCAATACGCCTACGGCCAGGCCCTGGCGCAAGAGCACATGGCCAAAGGACGCAACGTCGTGTTATCGCCCACCATCAATCTTCTCAGGCGAGTCCCCGCCCGCCCCCCTCGAACAACGCTCGTGCCCTCTAACCCCAACATCCTCGCCACCAGATCACCCCTCTGGGCCCGCGCCGCCGAAACCTTCAGCGAGGATCCCCATCTGACCTCCCGCCTTGCCGTCGCGCAAACCCTCGGGATCCAATCCCAAGGCGCGCTGGCCTGTCCCAAGCACTTCGCCGCTTACAATCAAGACACCAACCGCTTTGGCCTAGACCCGGAATGGCAGGCGGTGAATATCAAAGTGGACGAGCGGACGCTGCGGGAGCTATACCTCCCTGCATTTCAAGCTGCGGTGCAGGAAGCGCACGCCGCGGCGGTCATGTGCTCGTATAACCGGCTCGATGGGTTTTACGCCTGTGAGAACGAGTGGTTGCTGAATCAGACGTTGCGGCGGGAGTGGGGCTTCCAAGGCTTCGTGCTGGCGGATTGGTATTTCTCGACGCGGAGCACGGTCCCGGCTGTTATGGCTGGACTGGATATCTCGATGCCGGGCGGGAGTTTGGAGGCGGAGTATGGGTTCCCGGCCTATTATGGGGAGCTGCTTGCCGAAGCCATCAGGGACGGGAGGGTGCCAGCTGAGCGGCTGGAGGATATGGTCGCCAGGTTGTGGCGGTATATGTTTGAGCTGGGCATGGTCGATGAGCTCGTGACGGGGAGTGCGGAGGCGGTAGCGCGGACGCGAGAGCATTTGGAGTTGGCGCAGGAGATGGCGGAGCAAGGGTCTGTGCTTCTGAAGAATGAACGGGCGGTTTTGCCATTGAGTAGGGGGAAGTATGGGCGGATTGCGGTGTTTGGGGTTGATGGGACGGAGCGGAGCCAGGTCTCTGAGAATCATGGCGGCTTCGTGATTGACGAGACAATGGTTGTGCAGGCGCCGTTGGATGCGATCAGGAGACGCGGTGCGCGGGAGAATATCTCGGTCAGCTACTCGGAAATGTATCCTGGGACGGGTCAGTTCCCAACGATCCCAGGGAGCATGTTTGCGGAGGGTCGTGTGAAGGCAACCTACTGGACCACGACGAACTTCTCTGGTCCCATCAACCAGACTGCTTTCGTATCCAACATCACGTCCGCCACATATCCGGCAGAACTCTGGGCCGCGTGGCCACAGGTCTTCTCGTGCAGATACGAAGGCATCTTCCAGCCCAACACATCCGGGATCTATCATTTCTCGATCGTCGGCCAAGGCGACGCCGTGCTCTACCTCGACGATCGAGTCATAGCAAACATGTCCAAGGCTAACTTTGCAAACACCGTGCAGGGCATTGCCAGTCTTACCGCGGGCAAGGACGTCCGTCTGAGGCTCGACTACTCCATGGGGTACTCGTTATCCACTGGCGCTTATGGCGTGACTCTCGGCGTCGATGTCGGTAATAGCAAGCGCCATGAAGACGCTCTCGCGCTGGCTGAGAAGTCAGACGTCAGCATCATCTTCGCATCAGACAGGTTCTCCGAAGGCGCAGATAATAATCTCGGCCTCTCCCTCCCAGGCGAGCAGGACGCTCTGATCGCCGAAATTGCCACCCGGTCAAAGAAGACCATCGTGATCCTGAACACCAACTCTGCTGTCCTGATGCCTTGGCTCAACCAGGTCGATGCGGTAATGCAGTCCTGGTACGGCGGTCAGCAGATCGGTTTGGCGCTCGAGCGATTGCTGTTTGGGGATATTAGTCCGAGCGGTAAATTACCTCTGACTTTTCCTCGAAAGCTGGAGGATACGATTCGGATTACTTCGGATTTGGAGGTCGAGTATGAGGAGGGTTTGTACGTTGGGTATAGGAGATTTGACGGGCTGGAGATTGAGCCGTTGTTTCCGTTCGGACACGGGCTTACTTATACGAGTTTTGAGCTTGGTGAGTTGAGGGTATGGGTGGAAGAGGGGAATAGCACTTCTTCGGGGCGAGTGGTATGCAGTGTGAAGTTGAGCAATACTGGGGAAACGGCGGCGGCGGAGGTGGTGCAGCTGTATGTCTCTTATCCAGACGACGCCGATGAGCCGCCAAAGCTCTTGAAAGGGTTCAGTCGCGTGGCACTGGATGCAGGCGAGAGCGCACCTGTCGAGTTACCGGTCAAGTTGGACGATCTCCGCATCTGGTCACGCCAGTTGCAGGACTGGACGCTCGTGCCTGGTCTATATGAGTTCCTTGTCGGCTTCTCTACTGGCGATATCAGGAGTTCAGTGCGGATAGTGCGGTAGAGACGTCGGTCCGCCAGACCTTCTTGAGTTTGAATCAAGCCAAATAAGTTGTATGCTTCTAGTTATGTATACAAGGCATTGAGCTTACCGCTTCTTCCTGGTCCAGCCGCCGGACCGACCTCGAAAAAGGTAGACATCTGGTGTTCACACTAGTTCCGTCCCTGCGCCGTAACGTGAGTTGCACTTGCTCTGCCCACCTCACGTCCTAAACAAGCACACCACAATACTCCGCCCTGCCGCCTGCCGCCCTCTCCAGCTGCGGCCACTGCACCAAGAACCGATCGACAACCTGCTTCAACAACCTCCCACTCAAGCTCAACTTCTTCACCCTCGCCCAACTCTCCACATACACCGTCCGCATCTTGCCCCTCGTTGCACACCCTCTGTAGTCCAAAAACCTCAGCAGCACCGACACGAACACCAAGATCGTCGCCGTCGCCGGGCCATTGCACAGAATAACGTCCGGAAAATCAACCTCCTTGGCCCGTCCCGCATGCCCGTCCCTCGTCTCCGTCATGTGCGCCGTCAGGATATCCCAGCAGGCCTTGGCACACGCCAAGCTCGACACCGGACTGGTCGACAGCGGCTGGTGGATCGCTCTTGCTCGCGGCACAGTCTTGATCTCGTAACTCCCTGCGCCAATGTCGGTCGCGCGCTTGATGTTCCCCGCCATGAGATCTTCCTGCGTGTTCAGCGGGATCGCCATCTCCTCGAACTCTTTGGCGCGCTCGGCGCTGATGGAGTCGCCCTCGCCGACGACCCACGTGCGATGCGCGAAGTCTTTCCACACCAGCTTGTCGTCTTTGGGGGATGGGGAGGTGGTGACGGCGCGGGTGAGCATGGCGAGCATCTCGGCCGTGTGGCCGCCGGAGCCGAGGACGACGAGGAGGTGCGTGGGCTCGTTAGGGTTGCGGCGGCCATGGCGGATGGGTTTGCGGCGGCGCGGGTTGAGGACGAGGCTCAGGCGGTAGGCGGAGCCGAGGATGATGGCCAAGGGGGCGATGGTGAGGAATGTCTTCAGGAGGAAGCTGAAGAACCCCATGGTAGCTGTCCTTATGTTTGACGGAGGTGTGCTGTCTTTCGGTTCACTGTCGATCTACCGCTCAATCTATAGACAATTCAACAACTGCTACAACATTAATGGAGACACTCGCGGTACAGCCGACGTGTCCTATGCAGCCCTAAGGAGCTTATCAGTGCCATGGTCCAATGGATGGTTGTTTATTCACCTGCAGAGGATAATTATCAAGCTCCGGCGCAGCAGACATTGGCCGAATCTTGACGTCTACCAAAATGCATGTGAGCCGATCGACATTAACGGGGCGGGACGTGCCGATAGATATATCGACTATATTTAGAGGCCGCTATACATGTATAGTAGTTCTAGAAAGAAGAGTTCACAAGTCACATACACATCAAGATATTGAGACACACCTATAGTCTTATAGTAGACCTCACCCATCGATGATCTGCTATAGACATTGGTAGCTTCGACGTCCAGATGAGGCCAGAGCCACATGCTTTCCAAGAAAGTCATCTGAAGTGCCCAGAAGGACGAGTTAAGTAGACTGGAATGCATCAAGTCACCCTTCATCCATCTAGCAACCAGTCCTCCTAGCAGAGCGGACAAGTCCAACAATCTGCATGGCGCTTTCGAGGCTCGGCGATATTCTGCACGGACGATATCAGATCACCACCAAACTCGGCCACGGCGCCTGTTCGACAGTGTGGTTAGCTCGGTACCTCTGCCGGTCGTACATGTTCCGCTACACGGCTCGGCAAGACTGACATCCTTGCAGAGGGCGTTGGCAGAAAGACCGGTACGTCGCCATCAAGGTGCTTTCGAGTGGGCAATGCGCTCGGGAGGAAGGGCCGGAATCCGAGCTTGCCATCCCAAAGCGCATTTCGCAAGCCAATCCTCGACTCGAAGGCTGGCACTTTGTGAGGAAGCTCGCAGACTCCTTCCATGTCGATGGCGTAGTTGCACTGAACCTGTGTCTCGCATTTGAGCCTTTGCGAGAGCCATTGTGGCTGTACCAGAGAAGATACATCGGCGGCGTGATCCCGCCGGAAATACTGAAGATTCTTCTTCAGATGATTCTCCATGGGCTTGATTACTTGCATACAGAATGTCAGATCATTCATGCTGGTACGTCGGACCACCAAGAGCAACGGATGATATATGTCCAAAGTGCTGACTTAAGACCAGATTTGAAGCCCGACAACATCATGATAAAGCTCGAAGACGATACCATCCTCGACCGAGACGCCCAAAAGGAACACTGCAGTCCCTTGCCGCAAGAACACATCGATGGACGTATCATCTATCTAGCACGAAACAACTACGGCAAGCTCGCCAGGCCCACGGGGACCATCCAGATTGTAGACTTTGACCGCTCGGTATTCGGAAATGTCGCGCACTCCGGCCCCATCCAAGCAGAAGTTTACCGCGCTCCTGAAGTCATTGTCGATGCTGGCTATTCCTACCCAGCTGATATATGGAGCCTTGGAGTGATGGTACGATCGCGTAACCTCGTAGTCGTCACCGCTTGCTAACCAACTTCCAGCTCTGGGATGTCCTGGAAGATAAAATGCTCTTCCGCGAGTGCCTCCAAGAGAATCCAAGAGATATCGATGAACACCAACACCTGGCCCATGTGACCGCTCTACTAGGTCCGAGACCTACAGAGCTCACAAGTGGTCGACGATTATCGAGGTTCTACGACGCCAATGGTACGACGGCCCTTGATGCGTTCAAACTCTGCTAATAGTTGGCACAGGACGCCTTCGAGGGCATGATAGGATTCCGCGCGGTCTGACGCTGGAAAGCACTATTCACAACATAAGCGGCGAGGATAAAGAAATGTTTCTCAGGTTCACCCGGAAGATGCTGAAGTGGAACCCGGCGGAGAGGAGTACCCGCCAAAGAGCTGCTCGATGATCCGTGGCTGTATACTGATTGCCCGCGAGTCAAGCCTACATGAGTTCCGACCGCGAATATCATGCAACCCTTCGTTGCCGGCGAGCATGTGCGCCACGATTGTGAAAGCACTCATGAATCAGTCGACATGGGCGACAGCGTAGAAGGTGCCCATCGCTCATGTTGGTTGCTCTTCCAGGACGCCAGACATCCTTACGATCCGTCTCACCCGCGACGATGGCCGTGGTTTGTCCAAGCGACTGCGTCAAACACAAGCTACATATGCCGTCGTCTCAAGCTCACATTCACCCAACCGCTCTTAGTCCTTCACTGGGCAGGAAACGGGGAAACAGTGCATGCGCCGCCTCGTGAGCGGAAGCTGGCGTTCCGAGTGGGACCGACAGACTTATTGAATTCCAATCTCAACACGAGCAGAATGAGCGCCCTGAGAAAACCTGACCTGGGTCGAGGGGATCCTGCTGGTGGAGATTGATGAGGTAGTTGCCGCTTAAGTCAGCATGGCAGAAAGATTAGTGGTGCACTAATTTGATCGCGTAATCTAAGCTGCCTGCAATAGTTTGACACCACCAGCCCATTGATCGAAGAAATCAAAAGGCAAACGTCGCTACCAGTCAAGACTTGTAGGGCCATAAAGGCAACCAGAGCGAGAGTTCTCCTGGGAGTTCAGCACCAGAAGAATGTGGTACCTCACGTTTCCGAAAGAGGCAGGTCAGAGTGCGAATGATGCTCTGGTCTCCACTGCGATGCTTCGTGATGGTTCGTAGCTGAGAGCCATATGATCCGTATCGGCCGCGGCCCAAAGCGAGTCTTGCCCACATTTCTCCCCGATGCACGCAACTTCCACACCTCGAAAGCCGCCACCAAACCTACCAGGCAGCACAGAGGACCCATCCGCACTCCTCGATGCCTGCCCCTCACATCCGTATCTCTTGACACAAACCTCCTACGTCGCGCCCCCACTACTCTCGTTCCTCTCGACCAGCGCCCCGACCCCCAAGCCCCTCCCAACCTTGACCTTCCTCTTCCTCTCCCTCGCCCCTCCCTCGCCCACCTCACCCCCCTCATCCCGCCCCAACGACGCCTCCTCCCCACTCTCCTCATCCAACGCCGCCTCCCTCAAATAATCCAGATCTTTGCGCATGCTATACGCATCCTCGCCATCGGCATAGTACTTGGCCTCCGTGCCCACGACTTTGAAGCCCAGCGTGTCCTTGTAGAGGGAGAGGGCCGCGACGTTGGAGACGCGGACGTGCAGGGAGACGTATTGCGCGTGGTAGGTCTCGTACATGGCGCGTTCTGGGGGAAGGGTGATGGGTGTCAGTGTCAAGTTGGAGTGAGAGGGCGACTGTGTGCGGACGTACGACTCTGGCGCATGAGTTTCTCTGCTAGGCCTAGACGGCGGTGTGTGCGCATGACGGAGAGGGATGTGATGTGGCCGTGCTGGACGCCGTCTTGAGGGTCCTCCTCCATTTTCGCTAGGACGTAGCCGACGATCTTGGGCGCGTCGTATGGGCTTTTCTTTGGTCGCGATACCTTGGTCATGTCATTAGCATCTGGGCGGGGGCGATGCTGAGCAGATGATCGTACATCAACAGCAACATAGCTTAATTGCGGCCAGCTTAGTGCGTGGTAGAGGTAGTATTTGCAGAAGTAGTTCTCGGGGAGATTGGTGATGTTCGTTTGTTGGACGTGCGGTATGTCGCTGGGATGAAGCACTCTGATATCCATGACGGGCAGCTGTATGCAGAGGAGACACTGGTGTATGTTAATGTGGTATCCATACTGTCACATGCCAATACTACCTACATGTAACTGAGGTGTATCCAGCATCGGCAGAATGGTTTCCCCGAATCTCCGCTTTGTGCGACCTGCATGTTCCCGGTATCCACCCGGCTTCCGTCCGGACTTGGCACTGGAAGCTCCCGCCGGCTCCCTTCCGTGCCGTACCGAGTGAAGCTAATTGCCTAGGTAGTATGCTGAGCTTTTTATAGCGGAAGCGGAGCTTTCCTCCCCTCTTATCCTCCTTTACTCTTCTATGTCTTTCTATTATGTTACATACTCTGTTACATCACTATAGTGGCGATATGAAATAAGGAGGAGCTCTTAGAGAACCCTGCGCTCGCGAATAGTTTGGCGGAACATCCCGCTTATCATTGCGCTTTTCCTACTCTAGCTTTCCTCCCTACCTAGCCGTTTATTATGCCCTATAACTCTATGTAGAAACCCGTTTATCAATATGTAAATAATAAAGCTGTCGCGGAACTATATATCTACACCGCTACCCTATAGTAAGCCGACCCTTCCTGCACGTACCTCCTAAGCCGAGCTTTTACCTTCGAAACCCGAGCTATAGCTTGCATGTGGCTTGCATGCATTGGACGAGGTGCTCCCTACTTGGGTAGGGAACCATGGCCAGAGCACATCATTTACGGTGTCTTGGCCCAAGCTTATCTACCTACATGTAGGTATTTGCTCACTTCGACGACTTGCCTGCGATCATGCTATCAATGCTACATGGACAATGCCGCTACATTCCAGCTCCAGGTCCCACTCTACCCCTGCCGAAGCACTCTCATCTGAAGCTCCTGCACCGGCATCTCACCATTCGCAACACGCCGCTCGTGGGCCACCTCATTCACAAGTCCCTCTTGGGCCTCGTCATCCTGAGCCAGCTCGTTGCGAGTACCGCCAGCACTACCGGCATTTGCCATGGCAGCCACACAGATAGCCGAGCCAAGGATCAATGCACTGCCCGCAATTGATAGGGCGTCTGGTGTGTGGTTGAAGATCAGCTTATCAAACGCCAGGGCGAAGAGCATTTGCATGTACGTGATGTTGGTGGCGCGAGAAGATTTCTCATAGGACAGGCCAGCGGCGAGCAGGAATTGCTGAGATGTGTGATCAGTACATCATGCTCTGACATACATGTAAGTAGGCGAGGGTAAGTGCTTACCATGATAAACCCGCATAGGCCGAGGAAGATCAAGTAACACCATTCTTTGAGCTCTTGGGGCAGCAAGAAGCCTACACCTGGTAAAGTGAACATGGCCACCAGTGACACAAATGTGCACCATGTGGAGAAGTAGGTAACACTGATGAGGGGGTGCGCTCTTGTACCGATCCAACGAATGGTGGTGAAGGCAACAGCACTACCAAGAACACCCAGTAGACCCACACCAACACCAGTGAGCCGCTGTGAAGCGGAAACAGAGTCGTAAGATGCAGCATCAGATGCGGGCGCTGAAGTAGTCGAGTTTCCTAGAAGCGAGGCCACTTGGCCTCCATTGCTGACCGCACTCGTACTCTCACCTGAGCCGCCAAAAGCAGCGAGCAAGCTTGTCGGACGCGCTATCAGGACCACGCCAACCAGTGACACAAGTCCAGCAATCTGCTCCATGCGGCCAAACGGCTCGTTGATCAAGATTGAACAGGCCCAGCACGCCAGGCCCGGCGCCAAGAATGTAATCACCGTCGCATCTGCCAATGGCAAATATAATAGTGAAGAGTACATGCCGAACACACCAAAGAAGCCTCCAAATCCTCGAGCCACGAGTAGCCATCTGACCTGTTTCTTGCCGAGTGGCCAGTCCGGGGTGGAGTTGTACCACATGTATGTGATAGACAAGACGACGGTGATGCTCATGCGTGCAAAGAGGATTTGAAATGGATGCAGGCCTTTGCCTCGGTTGCCCTCGATTTCAAGCAGGCGTGTCGTGACGTTCATCAGGGTGCCGAATATTTGTGCTATGAGCACGAAGGAGAGGCCCTTGTTTCGGATCCAGATGGCTCGGAGTCTGCTTCGCCAGCCCCATGGCGATAGATCTGTTGGAGGTGGGAGGTGCTCGTTACCATCCCCGTATAGTGATCCCAAGGGACGTATCTGGTCGTATTCATCCGTCGAGAGGACGCTCAAGGTGTCAGGCGAAAGAGGCCGTATGGGCCCTGACAGAGGCACTGGCAGGAAAGTGTTGGCATTTGCTTCGGGGGAAGGTGTTGCTTTGCTTCTGCCTTGCAATTGAGGTGTCGTTAGGAGACTGTTACGTCGTCTTGACGGCTCGGAATGTTCAATGACATTGACTGTGCTGGCCTTGATCACATCGTCTTGAATGGTCTCGGCGTCTTTGCCAGATGAGCTCATCCTCCGGCGGTCCTGATCTCGCAGAAGCACTGACACAGTCGGTGCATCCCAGGGTTCGGATTGGAGGTGGTGTTGGTGGCGATTTGATGCTCCTATTCTATCCCAGGGCATGCAGTGAATGCCCACGATCGGGTGTCTGAGACTGAGACAGAATTGTTGCTACGCAGATGACTGTGGCAGATCAGTAGATAGCAAACAACACAACATGGAGTCAGACAAGAGTGAAGAGGGGCTAGGCCAATGGAAAATCGCTGCTAGGGTACCATCTAGCCCATTAGCGTGTGTGCGGTAACCTTGACAGTACCTAAGTAGTATATTGCTGTCAGCACAGTGTCTCCCGTGCCTAGCGCAAGCCCCCAAGACCAGTCATCTCGTCGCCGCCAGAGTACCCGACGACCTTTGGTGGGCAGCGCGGTTGGGCCGGGCCTGCATCGGCCACCAGCATTCGCGCAGCACTGCAGACACGCTACTGAGCCCCATTGCAGATCGTTTGATCTTGCTATGAGGGAACGAGGTATGACCAATGACCAGAATGCTGTAGCCCTGTGTCTTATGTCCTGCAGAGCACGAGAGGTTTGCGGTCGTTAGAAACTTGAATACAATTCGGAACAGACTTTGCTTGGCGCGTGGTGGGTGAAGCGTGCGTGAACGATTATGCATCGAAAAAGTTTAGCCTGTGTCGTCGTCCCGGCGTTCTATACCCGGCAGATGCCGACCGAGGCACGTCTTTGCATTCATCGACACTTGCTCCCTCCGTGTTGCACTGCATCATTCCAGATTGTCGGCCATCACCAGACGATACCAGCCGGCCTCAACATGAGTGAAGCAAAGCATGGTCGTCTCACGCTCGAGGCTTTCCGCCTCTTCCAAGCCCTCTCCCCCGAGGACAGACTCAAGACAATGCTATCCATCAAAGCACACTCCGACCAACGGTTCAGCTCGCGATTCTGGGAAGAACAGTGCAAGCTACATGCATTTCAATTGCTGTCGCCTACGCATTGTATCGCGACATTCGCATTCACAGCCGACAAATTCTACTGCAATGGCTCTGGAAATCTGCATGGCGGCGCGCAAGCCATGATGTTCGATATGTGCACTTCGCTCGCGGCTCAGTCGATAGCGGCACAGCCAGATACTGGCATTTCCAGAAGCCTGGACTCGTGGATCAATGCTGGAGTCAGCCGGACTCTGGCTGTGAATTATTTGAGGCCCGCAGCCGAAGGTCTTGACCTGCTGATGGAATGTGAGGTCGTTCAGATTGGGAGAACCATGGCACTATTGCGAGGAGTTCTCAAGAGGGCAGATGATGGAACTTTGCTCAGCACCTGCGAGCATACTAAAGCCGCTGTACAGACGAAGCCCGGCTTCGGTAGCGATACTTTGAGCAAGGCTGGCACCAGCGCTGGGACGAAGTCGAGGCTATGAGTGACCCTCTTTTCGCGTCAGAATGACTTTCTGCCATGATCTTGGCCATTGCATTTTGAGGGTTTCTGGAGCCATGGGTTAGCCCCGTATCTGAAGAGACCCTCGGTGCTCGGGATACGCTTCATCCTCCGATCATCACCCTCCTGTCGAATGCGGCGTCATTCGGTCTTACACAGCTTTGAGGTACGGATTCTGCCCCGGTTTATCCGTGATTACAATAGGGCGAAGAATGCTGGGCATAGAGTGTCCATGATCAAGCGTGGTTTGCGAAGGCAACAGGACCTTCTCCCGTCTATGCTTCGAGGGCCGCAAATTGATGGCTGCGCCCTGCCGCAGACTACCTCTTTGGTTACATGAGAAACACTAGGCCTTCGTTCTGCTCCCAGCATTTCTGATTGGTATGTTCGTTTTGCATCCACATGCTCGTTATCCTTGATGATAGAAGGCCAGCCTGTGCCCCGGAAGTGCTTCCCATCCCCGGTGTTACTGTTCCTCCTCTTACGACTGATTATGCGTGGGATTATCTGCGCTGGCGCTCTCCGACGGCGCAGCTGTTCGAAAGCGATTGTTCCCGTGGTCAATAAGGAGCCAATGCGCAGTATTCAGCCGGTTTGACGGCCTGCTCTGGTCATCGAGAAGTGCTCTCTGAAGTGTCCTCGTTCCTAGCATTCTGTCCGCATTGGCGCACGGGTGCGAGCGAGCCCTTCTGGCCGAGCACGCAACGTTGTTTGCCGTTCTTCCTTTACCTCTATAGCCCCAGCGAGCATTCTGCACAAATCACCACACCGTATCAAGGAGCATCGGCTTGTTGTCTGCTCGATTCAACTATTTTTGTCCGCGGGTTAGGAGACTCGTCAGAGCGCGGCTGTTGATATCAAAAACCTCGAGCTCGACCTGCTCTCAGCTACGTCAACGATGCACCTCCTATTCGATTGACGACTCGCACAATCAAGCTACAGTCTCTAGCCTTCTACACAGATTAAAAACCCTCGAGGCAGGCTCATATAGCAGCATGGCAAGCGACGGCTTGGACGTCGGCAACATCGACGGCGGGAACATCGACGGCGAGAACGTCGACGGCGGGAACATCGACAGTGGGAACATCGACGGCGGGAACAACGACGGCGGCAATATCAACGACGGCAATATCAACGCCCGCAGCATCGACAGCAGCATCGACGGCGGTAGCGTCGACGGCGGTAGCGTCGACGGCGGCAGTTCAGTTGACACAGACAGCGATGTAGACTCCGACACTTACGAGATGGCTGGCTTTGACGATGATGGTGTCTTCAAGGACGAGTCACCGCAGCATGAACCCCAGACCTCCTTATTTCACGCCGCGCTCAGGGAACGCGATGACTACGGTGACATGCAGCTCAGCCCACCACGAATGGCCTCAGCGCATGACATGAATGTCGTGCGGCAGATCGATGCAGTCATAGCGCCAGAAGAGAAGCGCCAGAAGCATCAGGCTGAGCATGACCGCTTCGCGGTCGCTGCTGCAAGCATGAGCGAGGACCTGAAAAAGGCCATCATGGACCAGATACGGGCATACTCAAGCCAGAATCTGATCACCGGAGAGGAGCTTGATGATGCCGAGCTGGCAGCAATCAACCTTGTCGAGCTTGATCCAATTTTCCTTGCCCGCATCAGCAAACGCATGAATTGCGGCTTTGGCATCCTGGATGATGACCCGCTTGACGACCTCGACTCGGAAATCCCCAACTACCAGGCTGGCCATACCATATACACGCTTGCCCAAGATCCAGAGCTGATCTATGAGGGTCCGGCGGAGCCTGAGAATCTTCATGATATGCTTCCCGTGGTCTCGGTCGGCGAGCAAACTGCCAACGGCGATTCTGAACAAATCATGGCCGCCATGCAGAACACGGCAACGCAACTTCACGACAGCTACGTGAAGCTCAGGGGGCTGCTCATTTCCTGGCCAACAGATGTCGACAGTGCCGATCTTGTGTGGATCGACATGGCCGATGAGCGGTGCAAGGCTTCACAGGAAGCTGCTTTTGAAGTGCTGCAGATGGGCGGCAAGATGCAGGCGGCCTACGAGGCGCATCTCGTCGCAGACGAGATTAACGAGACAGAGGTGGGAAGGCTGGCCGACTTGGGCGCATGTTTGGGGGAGATGGCGAAAGTGGCCATCATGGTGCAAGTGGATGGGACTCGGGAGGAGGAGAGGCTTGTCAAACGTGGTTTGGGGTGGGGACGCTTTTGATAAGTGAAGGAGAAGAGCTGAGATGAAGGATGGAGGTAATTGAATCCTCATGTTGTGCAAGGCAAGGCAGGTGAATAGACGCAAGAACAAGTGGAGCGCAAGTGCCCCATGAAGACGTGAATGACAAGTGAGCCTGTCATGTTATGACCCTCCAATGGTACGAACGACGGCTCAGTAACATGTTTGATAGCCCCATGTTGACGGCACAAATTGACTGCTGGATCATACAAGGACGAGACTGACTGCTTGATGGCGCGGTCACTGTTCATATCAGCGGTCAAAGATCTGTTGAAAACAGGGATGTCGAAATCTCGCAACCCAGATGATCATTGGTTGATCCATGACTACCTCAGTCGATGGATCACCGTGGTGTTGGCAGCACACTTGAACTAGCGGCGGACAGTGCCGAGCCAATAAATTATGTGCCACGTCCATCCTGCAACTCCTAGAAGTGGCTTCTTCTTAAGCACATGCACCGACAACCGGACGGGAACGGGTCAAGTACGGAGTAATAATGGCGAAGGAGCGCCTCGAGATCGCCGAGAGCGATGAAGCTGGCAATATCATCACAACCTATATCTCGAGCCCATCCGACCAAGCCGGCGTGAGCAGGATTGGTAAGTGAGCAGTGATGCGAAGCCGTTGCCATTTGCAGAGTCCATA
Source organism: Teratosphaeria destructans (assembly GCA_010367425.1). Classification (NCBI taxonomy): domain Eukaryota; kingdom Fungi; phylum Ascomycota; class Dothideomycetes; order Mycosphaerellales; family Teratosphaeriaceae; genus Teratosphaeria; species Teratosphaeria destructans. Next base: position 283,152 of record WBMN01000009.1, on the reverse strand, counting down.
AATTACCAGTCTGGATGGATACGATGATGCATAGTATTCCATTTGAGGATTTGCGGTACCTGCAAATGCCACCATACTCCGCCCATACGCACCGTTTTGGGCTCGTGGAGAAGACTGATCTTCTGTTTGTTCAGACCTCATCTTACCCAAAGACACGAAGTCTCTATGGCAAACCACGCTGGACTGCTTCCTCCCGGTTGGGTATCCCCAGAGCGTCACGGATGACTACCTGGAATACCAAATCTACGACTCTCTGCAGGCCTTCTCTAGCAGCATTGTCAGCATCTTGTCTTCACGAGCAGTCCTGAGCACAGTCGGAGTGGGCGATGCAGAGGCCTCCCCGACAGCCGCGCTCATGTTGTCCATCCTGCAGGATTGCGCTGGCCGTATCGCAACCATTCTATTCGCTCACCGTTTCGGCACAGCATTCGAGCCAGAGTGCAAGATGTATCGCCTGCTAGCCGATGTCCTGAACGACACTAGTTTCGTCCTCAACTGTCTAACTCCGGTCTTCCCAAAGTCCATCCAATTCGTGGCCCTGAGCTTTAGCAGCGTCCTCAGATCTCTGTGCGGCGTTGCAGCTGGCTCAGCAAAGGCAAGCTTGAGCGCTCATTTTGCAAAATGGGGCAATCTCGCCGAGCTCAACGCGAAAGACTCCAGTCAGGAGACGGTCATCTCACTTGTGGGCATGATGTTTGGGAGTCTGGTGGTGTCGTACATTGTTACTCCGATAGCGACGTGGACAGCCCTCGTTTTGTTGCTTTCGGTCCATCTGGAGACGAATCGGAGGGCTGTGCGAGCTGTCAAGATGAGGACGCTCAATCGCCAGCGAGCTACGCTGGTGTATCATCAGCTCACAAAGCACGAGCGAATACCAACGCCATTCGAGATCTCAAGACAGGAGCGTATCTTCGAATATGATGGCGTACTCCGTAGTGCAGACGATAAGATCATGGGCCATTGCCATGTCGGCGGCTCAATAAAGCGGCTACTAAGTTCCACGACTCCTAAGTCGGCCGAGCATGCACCGAGCTCCAAGTTATCGCTACGTGTGGACAACGTGGTTCTGAATGACCTTCTCCAGAGGACGCAGGGCAGGAAATACATCCTCGGACGTCTTCCTGGTCGGCATCAATATGAGATCATTTTGAAGGAGGGTGTAAAACCTGAAGACATTCTCGAGGCATGGTGGCAGGCGCTCGCCTCTGCAGAGGGTATTGACAAGCCTGACGCATTCGCTCAGCAGCTCTTGCAAAAGCACAGAGATGCCCTCGTAGCAGCTTGCTGGGACTTGGACATTGGCGCTCTGGAGACGAGGCCTAGTGTTAGAGTGCGCATCTAAGTGTACATGTAGTGACAGCTTTTTCCACTGAGCCTAGATGGGGAAGCGTGGCGGAGGATCCCGTTATAAGAATCATGAAAGTTGTTACATGACATCATCTATAGCCAAAAAAACGCGGGTCTAGGCCTTGGGAATGTGTATGCATGACGCACATGACACTGCTTGTATAAGTATGATAACGACCGCCACGCCTGAATAAGCGATCAAACCACCCCACCAGTCCACCACCCAAGAGATCATAAGCGTCACTAGACCGAGTGCAAACTTCCTCGCCACGAACATGCGTATCAGCTGCACGGTTGTTCAAAGAGAAATCGGAAGGTTTTGTGATCTTCACGATTCGATACCTACGTGAAGAGAGAGGAAGGTGCATGCAACAAGACGTTTTCTGACAGGTTGAAGACTGCCGCTACGTACATGAGGGTGGACTGTTGAAATTGCAATCTTGACCCCCCAAGATGTGTCGTGATATCTTTTCGGCTTGTCGTCTCGTTCCAGACAAAGTGTATCCGGCTGATGCTTCGGTATGTCGGAAGTTCTACGACACACCAGGCCTAATGCCGTGCCATGACGATGTGGAGACCGAGTGAGGCAACGGCTTGCTGCCTTTAGCAGCCCTCGGGAAGGGGCATTCGAGTGATAGTGGGCAAGATGGTGTACAGTGGCATCGGACGACCTTTCTATCCAAATGCGGGCTGTTTCTCTGTCAAGCCGGCCTCTGGATCAAGTACTTTGCTGCCATGGCACGCCGGCGCGGCCGCCAAATCTCAATAAGGAGTAGAGGTACCGTCTCTGGCTTCATCAGACCGTATCGCGCACGTGGGCCGGAATATTTGCATTTGTGCAATTTTGTACTGACTCTGAGCCCACTCTGGGCCCACGCCTGGTAGGATCCGCACCAAGCTCTCCTGGTAAAGGTCTGCTCTAGAGACACTAGGATTCTCGAAGCTCAAAACGTCACGCGAATAAGCTCTCCTCATGCACCGCACAAAGATCGTTCCAGCTCAGATGTGCACCTTGGTCTGACCAAGCTCCGCCCCGCGAAGCTCCATGCCCACCGTCGGCTGTCACCTTGCTATTGGGAGCGAAGAGATCCGCGTGCTGGTAGGCCCGCCACTTCACACCATTCACTGTTGCCACCACGTCTGAGGTGCCCGTAGACGGCTTCCCTTCCTTTGCTTGGCTTAGGAGACTTTGGCCGCCCGGCAAGAACCACATTCTCGGCCACCATCTATCTCGATATGACTTGTCGCCCGTCATGTGAAACAACGGAAATATCGTCTTGGTGATGCCATTAGTGCCGAGCATGACATCGCTCCAGCTACGGTCATTTGAACTGTCATCTTCGCCGTCTGTTGTCTCCGCGGAAGGTGAGGGTGACTTGAATATGTCTTCTGGAAGATGCGTCTGGTCCAGACGCGTCCCTAGTCGATATCTTGAATCTGGCGGAGTGGTGTGGTTGAAGCTCATCCAAGTAATGAACTCGGTGTACGCCGCCGAGGTCTGAAAGACCTTCGTCTCGTAATCGATAGTAACGTGGAACTCGGTCCGACGCCGATGAGCGATATTGGGTACGTGCCCTCTGATATCTTCTCCCGTGACTTCGTCCTGACCCATCACAGGGGCTTTGACATTTCCTTCTCGCAGTATGGTTCTTCTGACCTCTTGCTCGGCCCACATCTCCTGGAAGTAGAATTGGTCTGATGTGCGAAATCGATACCCATCGTCGAATTTCTTCTGGATTTGATACATCGTTGCATTCAACATGTCTCGCATGTCCCTGGCAGGGCCCAAAATCGTGCCTGAATTAAGCCATCGAGGACGAGCAAGAATCATGTCTGCATCTGTTGCAGGTCCAAAAGCAGCGTCATTCAGTGGCGACTCAGGAACAGCCCAGCAGGCTGCTCGCCGGGGGTCATCTGGCCAACACGCCTTGTCGGCACCGAAAAGTATGCTCTGCTTGATCTTTGCGCCATAGTAGCCCTTTCCATGGATACCTTCATCTTTCAGCCGCTGGTTGGCCTTCCTCATCACCTCAAAATACCTCGTAATCAACACATCTGGCCGCAATTGGAACCAAACGTCGTACGCGTCAAGTAGAAGCACCAAATCATCGTCCGCAGAATTTGGCAATGTTTTGAGGTACGCCAAAGTTTCCGAGATCTTGAACAGATGCGACTCGGATCCATTGTACAGACCATGGCCCTCCCAGCCCAGCAATACTGGTTCTGGATAACCAGTTACGAAGCCCGAGAATATGAGCTTGCAAAGATCCGTGGTGGCGGCAGTAGCTGGAAGTACCAAGTGGAAGTGCCGATCTTTGCCATTCAGACTCGGCATGAACTCCAAGGAAGACTGGCTCCAGAATCCTGAGTAAGTAACCAAGAGGAGTGTCACCAATAGGACAGTCAAGGTCGTGCCTGCGAGCAGCAGGCGCTGAGTTGGTGGCATGAAGCTGGCTCGCGTGAAATAAGATAGCCCACACGCAGCTGCTTTGATGCCGCCCGCAAGCCTGGGGAATGAATTGTGTCTCATATTAGTTGCGTTGAGCACAAGAGTCGAGTACCATATTCATTTAGCAGATGTCTGTACGAGCTGTACGCAAAGCAAGCTGCTGTGTCACGAAGAAAAGCGCCATTGCGGCTGACACCATCCCACGTCGTAGGTAGGTGGAGGCTTGAGACGAGAATTGTGTAGCAGTACAGGCTGCCGTTCAGACTGGAGGGTCTCACTACTACACTCCCTTGCTTGCCGCAGACGATACATTATTTCTAAGTCCTCCTCGAGGCCAGTGCGTGAGCTAGAGCTACCTTAGTGACGGATAGTAGGCGTTGCTAATAACATGACGGTGATCACCTCAGAGGTGGAGTTTGGTTGAACTCTGATGTATTCAGTGTGTTAGGGTCAGGTACGGCACTTGCTAAAACCCTTTAGGTTTCACTTCCGAGATCAATCACCACCACATCTCTTTCATCCTAACACCTGCATGTAAAATCTTCTTCCTTCAGCAAGCCGCAAGCCACGACTCATCACAAACGTCTGCAAACAGGCGGATCAAGGGATGGCACTGGCAGGAGTTCTGGCCTTCCTGCCGGGATAGATGGCAGAGCACCGTGTCAGCCTCGGAATCTCTTTGTCCTGCAAGCACAGCTCATTTCATGCTGGCTGCCGCATGCTGTCTCGAACTGATCTACTCTCTAGCACAGATCCATCCTCTGATTAGGCGCACCAGACCCACAGAATGGACGGGAGAAATCGGCCCCCCTGTCAGCACACCATTCCCGGCTAGATTGATACTACATCACGAGCGCATCTCTGGCACGATGAAAAGGCACGTACAGTCGTGTAGCTCTCTCACTTGTTCCGCTGCATGACGTGCCGCGTCAGCCTGGAACTTTGGCAGCTCGTACATGTATACTAGGCACAGTGAACCACAGCATGTCTGTCGACTTTGGTCCTCTGTCCTCGCCTAACTCACCTCCACAAGACTATTTTCCACGATGGCTTAAGGCCCATCAGCAAGATAAGAAGGAGTCGACTCATCGGATACCACGTATTGAAGTCTCTGGACCGATCATGGACCGCAGCCGCGCGGAATCGAATATAATTGACGACGAGAAAAATCGCCTTGGTGGCCTGGAGGCGACGATCAACGACGATACGCCAGATCTCGAGGCGGCGACGTTGATTCAGCTTCCTCGGCCGACAGAGTACACTGTCTCTCTAACGACACAGCTCATCTTCCTCGGCCTCTACTTCCTGCTCAACCTCGGACTTACTCTCTCGAACAAGGCGGTGTTACAGACAGCACGGCTTCCATGGCTTCTGACGGTCATGCACTCGTCTGCCACGTCATTGGGATGCTGTGTGCTGTATGTCATAGGTCACTTCCGACTGACCAGACTGCAAGTTAAAGAGCACCTGATTTTGATCGCGTTTTCATCGCTATTCACATTGAATATAGCGATCAGCAATGTATCATTGTAAGATCTTGGCCAACGCGGACAGCCAAGCATCGCACGCTGACAGATCGAACAGAGCATTGGTGTCAGTTCCCTTCCACCAAGTGCTGCGTTCCACAACGCCTGTTGCCACCATCATCATATACAGGACTGTTTACAGCCGATCATATTCCAAAGAAACTTATCTATCAATGGTACCGCTAATCCTCGGAGTCGGGCTGGCAACATTTGGGGACTACTATTTCTCTATCATTGGCTTCGCTCTAACGCTTCTTGGTGTGCTCCTCGCAGCAGTCAAAAGCGTTGCTACGAATCGCCTTATGACTGGGAACCTCGCGTTGAGTGCGCTAGAGGTACTATTCCGCATGTCACCACTGGCAGCTATGCAATGCCTCTTGTACGCGGCAGCGGGCGGAGAATTTGAGGCGTTGAGGAGCGCAGTCGATGACGGCACATTCAAGCTGCCGTTTCTGCTCGCTTTGGGCATGAACGCCCTGATGGCGTTCAGTCTCAACGTTGTATCATTTCAGACCAACAAGGTCGCTGGAGCCTTGACAGTGAGCGTTTGCGGGAATCTGAAGCAAAGTCTAACGATCTTGCTGGGAATCATGCTCTTTGACGTGAGGGTAACAGCACTCAACGGCATCGGCACAATCATCACTCTTGCTGGCGCCGCATATTACAGCTCAGTCGAGTTGGCAACGAAGAAAACACGGGAGCGGGCTGCTGTGTCAGTTACAGCGTGATTCGATGGTATCATGTACCTCACTATGTAACATCTCACTATCCGTACACAGTACACTATGCAGATCGGGCTGATCCATGACACAACTTGTCGATCTTGCGCATCAAGGAACTCTTTCATATAGTGTCGAGCTGTCGTAACACAACATGACCCACAAATTGAATCTTCATGACTATGCATCGTGCCCGTGCGCCACACTGCAAACCTTACTTGAAAGAGCATGCAACTGCAAGCCAGACCACTTCGCGATGCAACAAGCCTCCAGACAGTCGCATGCGATCCCCTGCCGGAACCGATCCCGACAAGCGAAACAAACGCGGCATCATGAGTGCGTACAGCAACTTGATACAAGCGAACATTGCATGAGCTCCTTTCGCCAGCTCGTTACATCAAGCCTACCTGTATACACCTGCTCAATATCACCATTGTGACCATGATCACAAGTTGGCGCTTGACTGACTCCTTGCAAGAGCTGTTCAACTCGCGCCCTGATGACCAATATTGGAAGCTCAACACGGCTCAAGAACAATGCAGCGGTGGCCTCGCTAGCACGAAAGTCAGACCAAGAGCATACGCATGCCTACGACGGTTGTTCACACTCAGCTCTCGACGCCCATGGATGAGCATAACTGCCATCTTGGCTGCTGTACTCGTAGCGACCGCAGTATATCGAAGACCAGCTCATGGTTCAGTGGCGACTCGTCAGCAGCAAACGCGATATCTGTATCTACTTATACCTGGCTCGCGTGCGGATGCCGAGCTCTGCAAGACAGTCCTTACGGCTCAGATCCTGGGTTATCCGCCACCACATCTCATACACTGGGACGCGAGCTTCGACTCTCCAGACCGAACTTCCCTTCGATACACGGAGAAGTTGCGACTAACTCGGGACTTCTTGCAACAGCTACCAGAGCACGCTCAAGATGGCATGGTCGTACTGTTGGATGGACCCAATAGTTGGTTCCAACTGAGGCCGGATGTTCTCCTCAATCGGTACTTCGAGATCGTCGAGGAAGCCAACGGCAGGCTCTATGACTCTCTCCCGAGCGACATGATAGCAGAAGACGACTTGGAGCCCAGCATCGTCTTCTCTGCTCAAGACCACTGCATAGCTGGCACAGAAGACTTGCCCTCGTGCTATGGAGTCCCGCAGGCCCCACGAGCACAGGCAAAGAGAAACCTGCGATGGTTGAATATGGGCTCTGCTGTTGGCCCGGTTCGCAATATGCTAGCGCTGTTCCGGCGAGCAGTGGCTAAAGCTGAGAAATTGGAGAGCGGTGTTCACGACCATGAGATCATGAGTGAGATTTTTGGCGAGCAGGAGCTGCAGCACGAGATTCTTCGGTCAGGGCACTCGTCTTGGTGGCGAAAGGCCGCCGATGAATGGCTGGGTCGTGGACGATCTTCTGCCACCGGGAGCGTTGGAGAGGTGCAATACAAAGAAGGCGCACCGGATGAGTTTGGTATCACTCTGGATTACGCCAACGAGCTGGGTCTCTCGGTGGCATCTGGCATCGACGACATGGCTTGGTCAAAGCACAATCGAGTGCCGGCTGATATCGCTCAGTCCATGCCGCCCTACTGGACGATCTCAGGCTACAAGGTCCCAAACAATGCCACGTGGTCAGACATCGGCCTCCTCACTGACCATCGATCCGACTCAGTGCCTGCAATCATCAGCTTCAACGACGACAAAGAATATGTCTCTGACCTGCACCAGAAGTGGTGGCAGAACATATGGCTACAACCGCAGGCCAGAGATCTATACGACTCTGCTGCGATGATGCCGAACCTGCCGTCAGCGAGCGTGCTCGACGGCTCGGGAACGGAGCACACCTTCTGGCCTGCGACAATGAGGATGGAAAAGGCCGGAGTGCGCAGTCTCGACGGGACTTGGATTGGATACGAACAGCTCTGCGGCGATGAGGATATAGCCCGTGAGCTATTTGGAGATGGTCTAGGCTTGTGGACTGATCCAGCGCCATGATTATCGCTTCATCTTGCTCATTCCGAGCCGCTTTTCTAGCTTCCATCCAGATGATATGCCTCGAAGACAGGGATGACCTGGATCAGTCTGAACCAAACCTCTGCCTAGCCAGACTCTTCAACATCTCCATAGTCCTTTCCTCCTTCGCCCTGAACCCCTTTCTCCGCTCTTCCCTCTCCGCCTCTCTCGCCCTCAAAACCTCCTCCTTCCTAATCTCCCTCTCCGTCTTCTTCCTCTCATTCGCCTTGAGCCGCGCCCGATAATCATTCACCCCATCGCCTCCGCCCATCAACTCGTCCTCACCCATTTCCTCCATCTGCCCGCCGTCCTTCGCATCCTTGAACTCGCGATTGACAGCCGCGGCATCGCGCTTCTTCTCAAGTTGCCGCTCGCGTGAGCCAGGATCCGGACGCGGAACAAGCTCCTCCAATCGCTCTTTCTGGGTCTTGCGATCCATCTTGCGATCGAAACGAATGCCGGCTATGCGTGCCTCACGGTCTTCGTCCGCTAACTCTTGCCGGTGCTGGAGGTCTTGAGAGCCAGGCACTGTGGGGCCTTGTCTGTTTCGAATGCCCTCAGGCAAGGCTGGACCATAGCCATCGTCGTCATCTTCATCGTCAACCTCCTCATCTCTGCCTTGCTCAGGATTCTCAAGTAGTTTGGCACCAGGCACAGCCCGTCCTCGCGCAGGCTCTACATGCCGCTCATCGGCTCGACGCTTGGTATCTGGATCGTACCATCCTTCCGCCAGCTCTCCTCTGTTCCACTTGCCTAAGAAGCTCTTCCATCGTCCCTTGACTTCTTCTTCATCTAGCTCTTCGATGTTCTTCCGCTTTTGCAAGTCCAGGTAATCCGCGAACAACGGTCTGTAGTATGCCAAGTCGCGCTTGTGCAAAGCTTGGGCGCGGAACGGCAAGCTGACCTGATTGCTCTCGCTGCGGCGGTGACGATGGTGGTGAGAATGTCGATGCGGTGACCGCGATCGCTGTCGTTTCACATCACGCGCTCTATCTGCACGATGCGGCGGTCTTGATCGACTGCGAGAGCCATGTCGAAGGTTGCCGTGTGTGTAATTCATGTCGAAGTTGCAATGTGGAGGTGGGAATTGGTGGTGGAGAATCCCCAGAAGGCAAACATCATTCATTAGGTTTCGATTTCATGTGAACGCGCGCTCCACGTCAAGTACTTATCTTTACTGCGGCGTCGACCTAAATTCCCTTGGAGCATGCAAATGTGTCTTCACTGCTCGGCGCAATATAGACGTTACATTCGCCTCCGCCAGAGGTCATTGCCGTATGTTGCCAAACTCAGTCTGGACAGCTTTGCTTGCTTATCCTTACGCAATCCTACACTTGCCATAAAGTACATGCCATGGCAAGCCGGTGCCACGCTCGCCTCCCAGCTTACTTATGTCAGACCACACGCCCGTGACGGAACGCTCATTCTCGTAGAAATCTCATCTTCAACAAGCATCCCGCGCCTCGCGACTCCGCTTATACAATCATCTGCGCGACACCATGCCCACCTAGCGTCTTGGAGTTCATGAAAGCTTGACCGCGTATTCCAGCCAACGCATAGAAGATTGCCGCGATCAACAAGAAGACCGCAGCGGCGATCAGCGACGTCGTGTCCGCGATAAGCGAAAGCCATTGGATGATCGAGAGCACAAGATAGATTGCTGCGCGCATGTAGTTCGTTTCGAAGCGTCGGATGAAGGCGTCGAAGTGCGGAGATGTTGGGCAGATTCGTAGCAGGAGTGGGATCTCGATGAAGAGTATGATGAAGGAGGATACACTGGTGGCTGTCAGCGAGAAGCTCCTTGAACACGGGCCCAGGCAGATGGCGATTGCCTTCCCGCGATGTCGGGTTCCCACGCTTGTTAAACGTGAGAGGCAGCGAGAGGTGGACTTACAGGCACACCACGCTAAACAGAATGACCCAATGGAAGTGGAAGATGTTGGCGATGCCGAGTGCGAAGCATAGTACGACGCACAGTACTCCAGTCCTGCAGGTCCACGTCAGGTTCTTCTCTCTTTATGCTCTCCAGTCTCTGAGACTCTGGCATTGCTCTCACCATTGCCCGTATATACCTTAGTAGCCTCATTGTCAGCACGCTGCGCTACATTGTTCGTGCGCGTATGACCTTCTGCACTCACTGAAGTTTCTCGACTTGAACTCCTCCGCCAGAGTCATTTTGAACCACGCGCTATGATTTGTCTAGTGCCGTTTGCGTCCACAGCCTCAGTATGCTCAACAGCTCTTCGCGGGTATGGGAGCTCGAGTGCTCGGATGAGTGGCTTGTCGGTGTCGCCACTCGCGCGCGAGTAATTGTGCGGAAGAAGGTGAGCGGTTAGTCGCCACATGCAGTCGCACGATTTCAGGCGGCCGAATACCGAAAGAGGCGCAGTCACTTGTGTTTATGTGTTATTAGGAAAGCAGAGGCCTAGAAACAGAAAGCTGGAGCTTGCGCAACGGAGATCAGCTAGAGAAAGGGTCGATCCGGCGGCCTGCGGCCGCACGCGGCTTCGCATGTTTTGTACATCACAAGCATAGTATCAATGTTTCGCAATACGCCGGTCACATGGAGAAGATGGGGATGTGATCAGACCCACGACCGTGGCCTTCAAGTTGGAGTGACGCCTGCTGGCGGCTGTTTTATCAGACGCTTTCGTATCGAATGTCATTCGAGGCACATGGATATTCCACTTGGTTCAGTGGGAGGGCGAATACAACAAGGTAGCGTGACAGCCCTTGAAATTTGATTGATGCGCCATGCTGCTGGTCCGTCGAGAGCTGCGTTCCCACAAGCTCTTAGTGCCACACCGTTGACCAGCAGCAGCAGCCACGAATGTTGGAGCTTCACCGCATATCGGTATTGGTCATGAAGCCTCCAGTCATCTGCACTGCGGCCCCGTGCTCCCATTACCACCATGTCGTAGCCAATATCATAACCTCGTCATCCTTAGCTCTCGGGTGCTCAAATCGCAGCCTGGACCGTCTATGCGGCCGGGTATACGAGCCGGAAGATGTCGTTGAAGATGTAGTAACTGTTCTCTCGAGGCTTGAGCTGGAAGGTCTGTGTGTAGCTCATCGGCCTCTTCTCCTCCTCCACGAGCAATGCGCCGCTCACCACCACCAGGATGCCTCCGCTGGCGTCGGAGGGCTGTGCGTCGAGAGTCGCAACTTGATGCTGGACAAGCTTGAAGGGAAGGTCCTGTGTACATGATCAATTACTGCCTTCGTAGCATGACTTATCCGTCCCTCCACATACCACAAGCTTCTGAGTAATGTTGGCTTGACCTTGGGTAGGCGAGGCCTCGAAGGTCAACATGGAGTCGCCGCCGTAGAGTGAAGCAAGCTGGCTGCGATCGGCATCGAAGGTCTTGTAGTAGAACTCGACGAATTGCTCTGTAGAGGGGTCAGCTTTCGAGGCTCCTGGGGATGACTGGTAGGCGATTCATACTCGCAATGTTCTCAAAGTCTGGCGCAGGTATTAGCATAGGCTGGAGCTTCACGCGTTTCCCGTCCCCCCTTACCAGCCATGTTTGCAGATGGTCGGATCTGGCTTGAGTGATAGTGTAACGCGCGGATTTTCTGGTTGTTGTTGCCAGGCACCCGACTAGAAAGAAGATGCTGCTTGACCCAGGTGGGACGCCAAACTGCCCCACCACGTTGTGGTTTCACATGATTGGTCACATTCAGCCTCGAGCAGCACCCGCCCGCCACCAATGCGAACGTCTCGCACAACTGCCATCGATTATTTTTATACGTTCGGTACGCCCGGCCTTCAGAGGCTTCAACCAGGATCCAGCTTGTTTCACGTTCTCCTGCATATTTCGCCCTGACTCCAAACACCTTTCCCATCAACAGCCAATATCAAAACCCGCCCCATCAACACCTGACTTCCGGCTCAGGGCAGCCGCCTAAGGTACCCACCTACTCTTCGGCGCATCTACTTGCACTTGGGCCAGCCGTCACTCAACATGGTCGGCAAGAAGTCAAAGACGGCCCTCTTACGGGACGAGGGTAAGTGAAGGGCACGATCCATGCTGGAAATGCAACCAGCATCCTGTAGCAGCATGAGACAGTCAAAACGTGCCTCACCGCCCTGAAGCGCCACACATCCGATATGGGATCTTGCATACTAACCAAGCACTCTTCTTGTAGGCCTGCAGCGCACAGACAATGGTCTGACGTTTTCGATATGGCCTCAGGCCCAGATGATCAACCAGAAGAGTAAGTCCACCCATCGTTCATGCCAGCTGCACTACCTTACGTTTGGTGACTTTTGCTGACTGTGCTCCCTAGACTACTACACGTATGTCATATCCAGCTCACTCTGTGCATGTCGTTACCATCAATGAACTGGCGAGTCGCTTGTATAAGTTGAGATGGTGGGAAGAAAGGTTTTGGATGGGCTGCGCAAGGGCAAGAAGGAGCTCTATGCCCTGAACGTGCAATATGTTCGGAGGTACCACGAGGAATCTCCATCAACGGCCCTCAAAGTCGTCGAGCAAAAGTTGCACCATCGGAGACATGCTGACTTGGTGCGCACAGCGAATTTCTGAAGCGAGATGAGCAGCTGCTGGCTGTCCGCTTAGAGCAGGAAAAACGCTTCGACGCTCGCAAGAAGGCGGCGCTCGATGTCGACAGGGCACGGGCTCAAGCGGCTCAACATGGCCTTCCCTTTACAGAACCGGACGTGGACATGGACCCGGACGTAGCCATGGCCGATGAGCTCGGCGAAGACTATGGCTCAAAAACCATTGTGATTCACGTTGGCAGCCAGAACCTCCGCTTGGGCTTGGCGACAGATGCGCTCCCAAAGACAGTGCCTATGGTCATCGCCAAGAGGTCTGACAGGTCAGAAGCCGAGGCGAGCGAGCCCATGCCAAAGCGCTTGAAGCTAGAAGAGGACGCCCAACCCAACGAGCTCTTTGGTGACGAATTCGCAGATCAGTATACTGCCATGGCCAACGAATTCAAGACTTTCAGGAGGGCAAACAAGCGTCGTGTTTTGCCGAATTCGCGGGAGCTGGTGACCAAGCATAACTCTACCGTACCACCAGACCGGATACCTCAGCACAGCGATCCTGTAGACATCAATTGGACCGAGATCGATCCCCGCTCAGCGCCGAATCACATCATCGGCCATGCTGCATTGCGCATACCTGAGAAGTCCCAACCGCGCTACCGGCTGTACTGGCCTATCCGCCACGGCTGGCTGAACGAAAAGGACTACGACAATCGCAACATGCTCGAGTCGGACTTCTTTAAGATTCTGGAAGACAGCATAAAAAACGAGCTTGGTCTTACACACAAGGGAGATTGGAATCAGTACAGCTGCGTCTTTCTGATCCCCGACCTCTACGAGAAGATTTTGGTCTCGAGGGTACTCGATGAGCTAATCCGTGATTTTGGCTTCCAGCGAGTGTGCTTTATGCAGGAGTCAGTCGCTGCTACCTTTGGCGCCGGCTTCAGTACATCATGCATGGTAGACATTGGTGCACAGAAGACAAGCATCTCCTGCGTGGAAGATGGCATGGTGTTCGAGGACTCGCGTATCAACCTCAAATATGGCGGCTACGACGTGACGGAGACGTTTGTAAAGATGATGCTGTTTGATCAATTCAATTACAGCGACTTTAACCTCATGCGCCGTCATGACTTCCTGCTGGCGGAAGAGCTGAAGGCGAAGTTTACTACCATGAGTGACGAGGACATCAAGGTCGACGCGAAGGACTTTTACCTTCGTGCGTACGGTCAAGAAACGAGGAAGTACAGCTTCAAAATCTATGATGAGGGCTTTCTGGCGCCTATGGTAAGCAATATCCGACACTCATGTCTGCGGCGCGTAACCTGATTCGTGCCAGGGCTACTTTAACCCACGCATTTTCGATCACTCGGAGAAGCTCATTGGTCGCCATACTCTTGTGCCGAGATCCGTTGACCTTTACAACGGCCATCCCAACGACCCAATGTCCCACGCCCAGATGCTTGTGATCCAGCTCACGCATCAGCAATACCCAAGCGCAGTCATGCCAGCACCAGTCAAGTCAGCCCGTCCCATTCCAACACTGATGCCACCTACACCAAGCAAGCCAAAGCAGCTCGGTATCCCTAGCCACCTGAACGGCGACATGGAAGGCACTCCCAGATCCTCACCAGCAGGCTCACCACCGCCTGAGGAAATTGGTACCCCAAACGCCGGCGCCGACGAAGGCACCGGCGACGACATAAATGAGATCAAAAACTCACAACTCCTAGACCAAAACCTCATCGACCGCACCGTTCCGATCCTCCCGCTCCACGACGCGATCCTGACCTCCATCCACCAAGCCGCCAGCGGTGACGAGCGCAGACTCCGCGACCTCCTCGGCAGCATCATGCTCATCGGCGGCGCATCCAAGACCCCGAATCTGGCTCAGTTCCTCGAATTGAGGTTACGGCAAGCGTATCCGCAATATCCCAAGGAAATTCTGGTGGGCACCCCGCCGAGGGAACTGGATCCGAGTGTGTTGGTGTGGAAGGGTGGGAGTGTGTTTGGCAAGCTGAGAATGACGAATGATAGTTGGATTGGGGCCTTGGAGTATGATAGGCTTGGCGCGAGGATTCTGAATTATAAGTGCATGTGGCATTGGTGAGGGAGGGCACGAGTTCAGGTGTTTTGATGTCGCTTCGAGCATGGTCAAGTGTATGTCAGATTGACATGACCCGTCATATCAGAGTTGCTTGGCTCATCTTTATGCGTTCATAGCATGTTCTACAGTGGTGTTAGGAAGCGACACGATCGACGACCAGGCATACAACGTCTCGTAGTCGCCATGGCCCACGACAGCTCTGCAGTGAGTGTTGCATTACGAGGTCGATTCAGCTCTTGTCCGGCGTTTATCATGAGATGGCATCTGCCATGTTTCGCACTTCTTTGGCCGACGAACTTGACATTCTCGATTACCTACACTACAACACACTTCCGCAGTCTGGTCCACAAAGCCTTCCAATTATCGTCGCTATGCCAATTGTTTTCTTGCACGACCGCGCCAGCCTCTTCCCAAGTGGGAAAAGCTGAAACTGCCTGCCTTCGCCAACAGCGTGCCTGAGCGCACTGGAGGCGGGAAAGTTGAGTAGTTTGTACAAGATACAGGATGAGCAGCGAAGGCAGTCGCATAGCTGATGAAGTTGCGTCTCTCCCTGTCCAGCAGAGTGAATAGGGGTAGTCGCACGGACAGGCACTCAAGTGCTCCTTCGTGATCTCCTCGCACAAAACCGCAGAGACTGGACCATTTCCATTGCAACCAATATGCCGCGCTTATCCTATCTCAAAACGAATCCGAGAAATGATTGAAACATGTTGCTGAGAAGCGAGATAACCCTGAACGCCGTGAGGTGAGAGCTAAGTGCTAGCCCGGAGCTGGTGTCTTGTTCATTCTGAATTTGTTGTTTGTAAGAGGGGATCTGCTGGCAATTTGGTTGAGGGACGTGGTTGTTTCCAATCTTCGTTGTGTAGTTGCTCCGAGCTGCATTGATCTTGTTCTTGGATGGTGTGCGCTCACTTGTCGATGTCAGGAGAGCGGCCATTGCTACCAGCAAGAGATAGAAGTCAGTATATGGGTCGTACGGCACCCAAAGCATCGATCAAATCTTATGAGGAGGGCACGTAGTAACAATGGAGTATCAGCACGCACGAATCAAGAAACGGGAAAGACTTGCCCGACCTCTATCACATCATCAATATGATTGCACATCGCCACGAACAAGTCAAAGAACATCTGAGTACCTCCCATCTCCATCTCCGTTTGCATTGTGCCACTGCGCTTGAAAGTCTTGCGGCTGCGGATGATGAGAGCGAGGTAATGGGCGCGCAATCTAGAATCGCTAGGCGGCGTGTTCGCGTACGCGAATCGTGCACTGCGAAGAATGGTCGCTACATCAATACCTGACCGTAGGCCCTGCTTACGAAGAGCGAGGCGTTGAAGATCAGGCAAGCCGAAGCGCAACGCAGTGCAGTAGACAACAGTGTCTCGGAGGACAAAGTCGCCCACGCCGTGGTGATAGACGGTCGCGACCTCATTGCCGGCGCCACCGGCCTTCATTTCTTGGTTCTCCAGTCGCGGAGAAATGGAAGTAGCCATCGTGGTCAGACCTTCCATGTCCTCGAGCGACCACGTGTTGCGCTTCTTATCGTGAAGAAGACGCGGGCAGTAGTCGCCTTTGTACAGGTATTCGAGGACAGCCGAGAAGATCTCCGGCTCCTCGTCAGGAAGTGAGATCCGCCTCTGGCCAGGGGATGAGAAGAAGTGCTCACGACAAGCATTGGCGAACCAAGGCGAGCGTGATAGCACATCCTCGTGAGCGGCAAAGAGACGCTGGTCTTTTCCCACTGATACAGTGATGATGGCACAGTTCAGTTTGGGCGACGCGCTGCCACTCAAAGAGGGTGACGCGTCGGGTGAGCTTGTCACAGCATCATGCAAGGCCTCTCGCAACCTCTGCTTGGCGTCATCGCGAAACGAGCGCTTGGATATCTTCCTCGCCTTGCCCGCCCTGTCTTTCGACGCAGCGAAAGATCGTTTGAACATCTTGAGGGTCCGCCAGAAGGTGGAAACGGATACCCGCGCAATTTCCGAAACTATTCCGCGTGATCTCGTGACTTGATCTTGTTGACTTCCCCAAACGAGTGATGAGTGTGACTGGGGTGGGGAGTTCGATAAGTGAGTGTTTCGATTAGGGGCGAATTCAAAGGAACGACGCGATCTGCATATGGAAGGCACGCACTCTCCGACTAGCGAAGTGTACGCGGACCTACAAACTTGACTGCAGCGGTGCCAGAAGAAAGAGAGAGATGCAGCGCGGCCTTCCGGTACTTATACCCACGCGCACCCTGCATGAGCTGCAGGTGCATGGTGGCTGAGCCTAAGCTCGTCTGTGCCACGCAGCACGTGACACGATTTCGGGACTGGTGCCTGAATCTTGTTGGTAGCTATCGATTGCTCGCCGGCATTGACCTTGACTCAAGCGTCAGTCAGTCGATATCTTCCTGCGGCGTGCGAGGACCTTTCTCACGTTCGAGCGCTTACACGAAGCGCCTGATGCACGTGAAGACACCAGGACCAGCTTCACATGTGCGTGAAGGTTCTGTAATCATCTGAGGTCTTGTTTGCCTTGCGCCCTCTTTCCTGTACACGATATCTCTGATCAGACCAGGATTGCCTTCACAAATCTACCAACGCGTTGGTCTCATTGGACAAGCAGGCAGTCAGACAGAGCTGGGACCAGATTCACGCAGCAGCGAAGATGTCCGGCAACAAACGTGTCATGAAGGTGAGCGGCACGAACAGGCTTTCAACGTACTGATGCTGACGTCCGCGGCAGGAGCTCGCAGAGATTCAATCCAACCCACCGACAGGCACAACAGTAAAACTCCTCGACGAAGCCGATGTCAACGTTTGGGAATGCACCATGGAAGGCCCAGCGGGCTCGATCTATGCGGGTGGTCACTTCAAGATTCACGTCACCCTCCCGAAAGAGTATCCGTTCAAGCCACCAGTCATCGCCTTCAAGACCAAAATCTACCATCCGAACGTAAGCAATGATGATAAGGGCAGTATGTGCATGGGCATGCTGAGGCCAGAGGCGTGGAAGCCGCCAAACAAGATCCGCGAGGTGTTGATGTTGGTGAGAGCTGTGTTAGAAGAACCACAACCGGACGATGCTGTCGAGATGGGCATTGCGGACGAGTACAAGAACAAGAAGACACAGTTTGAGAAGACAGCTAAGGATTGGGTTGGGAAGTATGCAAAGTAGGACATTGGCAAGCTGCCACTAGGAAGGAGGCACGAAGCATGATTCAAGAGTGATTATGGGACCTCCAAGCGTTGCGTGAGCCATCATCTAGCAGAGAGACTCAATATAGACTCTGCATAGCGTCAGGCGTCGGCGTACAAAAGAAAGCAATGCGATGGCTGTACTATAATACTGTCACGATCAAGAAAGATTCCGAAACCGGTCTCCCTGAAGTCCGTCGATGCCACATGATTTTGCAAGTGCAATGTCCGACCTAGCGTCTCTGTCTCAAAACTACACTATCATCTTGCTTACTACCTTACCTACATGTACCCATACATCGCTCGCGTGTCTTCCAGAATAGTTAGGTAGTAGTTATCACTGGTAGCTCAGCCAATATGGAGCCGTTTCGGAGTGACGGCGGATCGCCAGCTAAAAGCTAAAAATGGAGCTAATACCGGAACTTAGCGGGAGCTCCTCCCAGGCGTTCTGGAAGCTTTCTGGTTGCAGTAGTATTCAGTGAACGTGAGACGCGTGATCGTTGCAGAGGCTTGCATGCACGCGTTGAGCTACGACCAGGATACTGTGCTATTGCGACGGCCAACGGAACGGGAAGGGCGACATGCAAACCTGATGGGCCATGAAAGCAATCGCCAGTGTAATATAAAGGACCTTGGCCCATGACTAGTCAATCGAATTGCATCATTAATGAAGATGAGAAGGAGAGGGGAGGGAAACACCCAAAAAACTGTCTGCTTCTCATCACGGCAGCAAAACACAGCGACAGGGTAATCGCGTGCCTCTCAACGGCATCCTTCGATGAGCACGGCGCGGAGGGAAGAGCACGCAGAGACAGAGCGAGACCAGGATATTCTATCCGTTGAGGAAGCTCTCCAGGAGGCTATGAATACACCTGCGACCCGCAATGTGGAATGCAATGCATCCAGAGGACGTCACGACGTGCCCGAGCCGCACCTGCCACTTCGGAAGGCCTCCGCGGAACGACTGAGGTCGACACATGCACCCAGACGGCATCATTACGTGCCTGTGCAGCATGGCAGCAAAGGCTTCCATCCCAAGCCGGTCGAGCCGATGCCGAGCCTGGCCGCGGTGAACGCGAGCTCAGAGCATGCGTTCGCGGGCAAGGATATGAGGCGGCCGTCCCGGCTTCCGCTTGGTAGCATTGCGTTGGGTCGTGGGCGAGACGAAACGCAGAGGTCGGCACCGAGCACGGCGTCCGCAGGCGACCGACCGCCATCACCTCTGCTGCCTCCTTCAGCATCGCCGTACTTCCTGGACAGGAACAGGAGGGGCTCGAGGTCACTCGGAGAAGGACTGCGCGGGCTGAAGGAACGCCTATCTAGCCAACACAGAGCTATACCCACGAGGAATGGCGGAAGCACGCCATCGTCGAACCGACCCAGTATGGCCATCGATCCCTTTCGGCAGTCATTTCGATCGGTGCTTACTGGACACTCGAGCTACATGAATGCTAGCAGCGTCAATACAGAGTGCAGCAGCCTGGCCACAGGCAATAGCTCACCCAGCGAGCTCGTTCATCCACAGATTGTTGAGCCCGATCTGGAGCTTGAAGGCAGTGTGACGAATGAGGTCGACGACATTTACGACGCATATGCTGGTGGCTTTGAAAGTGGCAAACAGAGCATGGACACGATGTACGCCAAGCGGTCATTTCAGGTCGAACGCTCCAAGCCCAGTATGGACTTTGCGCGCGATGCATCGCTGCCGATGGAGAGACCAGCTACTTCGTTAGAGATCAGATCAACTCAGCGGCCGCAGCATCGCCGGAGTCAAAGTGCCAGTCTGCTTCTAGCACCGAAAACAACTTCTGCAGAGGACCCGCAAATTTCATCAGAACCAAGAAGGACCCAGACGTCCTCAAAGCCTATCGAGACACGCTTGGCGGAGGACACCCGACCAACGACGAGTCCTCCACATACAAATAAAGATGTAGTACCCCGGGATCGCTATGGTTTTAAGAAAGCATCTCACTATATCAGTGTTGAGCAGTACGACGCCTGGGATGCCATATATAGCGAACACTTGGCGCGTAGGAGCAAAAAGTGGCATGCGCTAATGCGGTCGTATGGCCTGAATACCGACCGTCCATATCGCTTTCCACCGAAGAGCGAAAAGATCAAGCGCTACGTGCGTAAAGGAATTCCTCCCGAACTACGAGGCGCAGCATGGTTCTGGTATGCTCATGGACCGACGAGGATCAAGAACCAGCCTGACCTGTATGCTTCACTGCTTCGGCAAGTAGAGAATGGCAAGCTCAGCGACAACGACAGAGAACATATTGAACGAGATCTGAATCGCACATTCCCTGATAATGAACGCTTCAAGCCGGACACTACTATAACGCCCAGTGCAGAAGCCAGCGTGGGCGCCAACAAGAAGCGCCGCGCGACAATGACAGAGGTCGAAACTCCTGTGGTACAGGCTTTGAGGAGAGTGCTTCAAGCCTTTGCAGTCCACAATCCAGGAATCGGGTATTGCCAATCACTAAACTTCATTGCTGGACTGCTCCTGCTCTTTTTAGACGAGGACGAGGAGAAGGCGTTCATCCTGCTAGAGGTTGTGACTTCTGAGCATTTGCCAGGGACACATGGCGTCGCACTCGAAGGTGCCAACATCGACATTGCTGTCCTCATGAATTGCATCCAGGACTCAATGCCACAAATCTGGGACAAACTTGACGACAAGGGCAACGTAGGACTGGTCGGTGACGCCACAGCTCAGACACTTCGGTTGCCAACCGTCTCTCTGGCCACGACGGCCTGGTTTATGTCCCTCTTCGTAGGTACTTTACCCATCGAATCAGTGCTCAGAGTTTGGGATTGCCTGTTCTTCGAGGGGTCCAAGACGTTGTTCCGCGTCGCTCTAGCCATCTTCAGAGCTGGCGAGCGAGATATATTGAAAGTATCAGATCCCATGGAGATTTTTCAGGTTGTGCAGACAATCCCTAGGAAAATGCTCGACATCAATGGTCTCATGGCATGCGCTTTTGGGAGGCCGGGGGCGTCGAGAGCTGGAAGGAGGGGTGGCTTCGGGCACGTCAGTCAGAAGGACATTGAAAGGATGAGAGCAGAGAGGAGAGCAGACGTCAAGGCGGGAGTCACAAGGATCAATAGCGGCGGGGCGATGCAGCGATGGAAAGGACGGTGGCGAACTAGGACTAGCAGGCCTTGAATCGTCTAGGAGCCATGATATACATAATGATAAGAAAGTAGCCGACGCAGGAACAGTAATAATGTATTAGTAAGGCACACATGGAAATGTGTTCGACGTTGTGGCATTTAACTAGATACGTGATAGCTCAGGGAAGCAGTTGCAGTCTGCCGTCCAACCACATAAGCAGCCACTAGCGCCTGCCAAGTGAAGGCCAATGAACGCACCGAAGCCAGGATACCCGCGTCAGCGTCATTGCCATGTGCCGAACGTGCATCTCTGATGACAGTAGCCCCTACACACTTCAGTTGCCCAGCGGCACCAGGAGACCATGCGACAGACGCTACGTTCGCAGGATGGACGTGAACTTCGAGTCGGAGGATGAGGATCCTCGGACTGCGGGTCTGCTCGCTGTCGCCAAGGTCACCATCACTGTCATGAACCCTCTCTTGGCCTTTACGCTGACATAGTAAGTAGAATTTCATCCTGCACCCCTTCCGGCTCATCGTCTCTCGAACCGCTCAAAAAGCCTACCTGACCACATTCCTACTCATCGCGACCGTTCTCATCCTCTTCGCTTTTGCAGTGATCGCCTACACGCTCTTCTACCTCTCCTACATCCCTCGCATCGGCTTCGAGCGAACAATATACCTGCAATTCGACAATGTTTACTCCGCCGCTGCTGCCAATGGTCCTGGTTTACTCGCCAGCTCGGCGAAACCGCCTCATCCGTATCCATATGGCACTGTGAGTCTGGCGCCGGATATGGTGGGCGCGCAGCAGTACGATGTAGCTGTTGAGTTGGTCCTGCCTCGGACGCCGGCTAACACCGAGGTTGGGAATTTTATGGTGGAGGTGTCGATGTTTGCGCCTGCCGAGAAGGGAAGTACGAGTATGGGTCATGCCATCATGGATACCGTGCATGCTGGACTCGCCCCGGGTTCGACGAACGCGCCGAAGATGTTGGCGACATCGCGGCGTTCGGCGATTTTACCGTATAGGTCTCAGCTGATTGAGTTGGCATGCAAGGCTACGGAACTACATTGGTATCTGCTGGGATTCAGGCAAGAGAGTGAGAAGTTGAAGGTCGCCATGTTCGAGAGAATATCATTTCCAACGGGGTGGAAACATGTTCCTGCGACCATGAAGGTGGAGCTGCAGAGCGAAAGCAAGATGCAGGTCTATGCTGCTAAAGCTACATTCCGGGCAAGATTCAGAGGCCTGAGGTGGCTAATGTACAACCATCGGATCATTAGCGCAGTGATCTTCATTTCAGGATTCTGGTTGACAGAGACAGTCTTCGCGAGTTTGGCCTGGTTCATTGTCACCTTATGCTTGCTCTCATCACCAGAAGACGTGAAGGCTGAAGAGGTGCTGGAGGTGGCCGACCGCATAAAGCAGGAGCCGGGCGACTCAGTTCCGCCAACGCCAAAGCATTCGGAGACAGAGCGAACCTTCCCGACTTCGTCCTCGCAGCAGCTTTTGCGCTATAGTAGTCCGCGGATCAAGCATGAAGATGACGAAGGCAGCGGCGTGTTCTTGATGCAGGAGAGCCACGCTATAACGCCTGCTGCGGAAGCCGATGACGAGGATGAGGAAGCGGATTTCTTTTTGGACTCGGGTATCGGGACCAGTATGGACAGTGCTTCGACAAGGCAGGCGGAAAGCATTAGGAGGCGCCGAGGACGGATGAGCTTGAAGGAGAAGCCTTGATGCTCGATTGTACGAGGATGGGTGTGCGAGGAACGAGTCATCGATGGCCTGAGCTGGATTGACAGAATTTCATGTGCACATGTCACCCTGGGCGGTGAGTTTTTCCAAAGATGCCGTAGGCCGTCACTGTAACTATAGGATCCTAACGATACACGAAGACATTGTCCGAAATTCATGTATTTCTTGGAAAGTCTCAATATCTGGATGCCGACGACTCATTGACAGACGTTGTCGTGCAACTCGGGTGTCCTCACTTGAGGATCTTTGCTGGCCGACGGCCTGTCGGGATGGAGGATATGTCCAGGCAGATGATGAGCTGTGTCACATGGGTAGGGCCAGCAAAATGGGACGGTAGCGGCACAAGCTGAGGCAGGCCAATGTTCTAAGCAGACCTCTATGCACTTATAACATCGTCAGCCAACGAGTACAAAAGGAAATTCCCCAGCACCAGCGACACCCCCGGCGGGCACAGCTGCCAATGGGTTTCGCAGTTTCTGCTGCAAGGCATCAAGGGCACGCCATTCGTGGTCGTTCGAGATGTCCCACCGCATGAGCAGGTCGTGGCTATAGGCGTTTGACATGCTGGCCGTTTTGGCTAGCTCGTAGATGATTGGTGATCTACGGCCGAATGGCAAGAATGAGATGGTCGATTGAGAGTGCGCAAGGTTTGGGAAGAGGTGGTGGGAGGGAAAGTTGTTTATGCTGGGCTGTGATGATCTGAAAAGGGCGACGCTGTCGCAGCACAAGCAGACAGACGACGACATGCCGTTGCAAGAAGCGTCGTGCTTCGTGTGCCAGAAAGACGAGATCGGCCAAGAACGACGCTAGCCTGTACTTTAGGGCCACCCTCAGCGAGCTCTGGCGGACACAGAAGAACAGCGCCAGTGTCATGCCTTGAGCGGGTTTGAGAAGGAGGGAGGTGGGCGGCAGGTACATGGACTAGGGCCTGCACAGTGTGCTGTGGACGTGGAGGCTTCAGAATGGGGCGCAAAAGTTCGATTGGTCTCGACGTGGGTCCCTGAACGAAGCAGATTCGGGATTGGCGCAAGACAGCGCCTTGGCGCCTGTCCTCAGCTGCCATATCACACGTCGTTGCGTGAGAGCTCTGTGCCACATAGCCCTTCTTCCGGCCATGACGAAGGATTTGTGCTTCGGATTAGCTCGCCCCATGAGCTTCGGGTCGGTCTGGTGGCTTTGACACAACAGAAGCGTGGTAGGCTTGAAGCGTCGAACGAGCTGCGCACACAATAGCGTTCTCGCAATTCTACTGGCGCATATGTCGCATCTGACACGAAATGGTGTGGCCGCATGTGTTGATGCGCTGCCCACAGCCTCTCCACGGCACCACAGCACAAGCATCGTAGTAAGGCGAACCAAGTCCCGCTTACGGGCTCGACCCACTCGGGTCAGAGCAATGTGGCATACCATCCGGATTCTCGTGTAACCCACAGACTGCTTCCAGTCCTATTTCGATCCGGGGTGAGGTATGGATGAGAGTTGACAGAAGTCAAGAGGGCTAGGCGTTGCTCCAGGCCAAGCTAGAAAGTACCTCCTGCACCCACAGTCTGTCCAACTCCAACACCCTGGCGACGACAACGTATACGCGACAGGCGGTCCAGCGCCTGTCAGCATCTCCAGTCCGACTCATGCGAATAGTACAAACATGAATTCAGAACCACTGGTTTGCCGCCACTCCAGGATGCCCAACGCGCAGGAACAATGTGGACGAAACATCTTCAGTTTCATCATTCCACCTCCCAGTCTCCTCTTTCTGCACAGCGAACAGCACGATCGCTGAAGTACCGCGGATACGAGAGCAGCAGCTCCCTCCTCACGACCAAGCGAGCCACATGGCGCGTGTCAGAATCATGAATGGCAAATTGGCATCGATCCCCTACTTCTCGCAAGTTCAACCGATCTCAATGCTCCCCTTTACTCCATGGTGTGTCCCTCCCGTACTAGAATTATGCTCGTGGAGAATCTGCAGACAGAGGGCGCGTAATTGATGACGGGCCCTTCCAATTGGTGCTGTTCTAGCTGCTCGAATCCATGGGCATCTGACGTGGCCGAGATGCCTCGTTCTTTGGGAATACGAGCAGAGTGTGCTGACTGGTTCTCTGGGCGTGCCGCCAAACGCCGGGTGGTACCATTGTTCAAGCAGACAGAGCTAGTCATTAGTCGATTGCTCGTGTCCTCGACTCTTGAGGCTTTCTTGGATGGTGTGCTGGCAAAGCGGACAGGGCCACCGGAACCACATGGAGTCGCACGCGGATGTGGCTTCTGTTAATGTTCATTGACAATACTGCTGCTACTTTTAGTCATAATAGCTAGCATCTACGCTGCCGAGCTCGAGAACGAGTCAGTTAGCGTCAGCGCGTCAGAATGCGCAATACCCAACTCGTGCTGTGCATGATTTCTTTTCGGCATTGATGCACTTGTCGCATTCCCGGGTATCTCATGCAGATTACCTCCCATGTTTCCTCCGTCAACGGCAAAGATGTCCGGCTATACAGTGCACCGCCATACCTTCCTCCTCACGCCCGACATTCCGTGCCGCTAATCACCGCCGGAGTCCAGTCCATTGGTCCCAATTTTTTCCAATCCACCAATGCCCACTACCATCTAGGTGTGCGCGCCGCGCTCAATCACGCTTAAGGATATTTGTTCATACACCAATCGAGAAATAAGTATATCCCAGAAATGGCCAAAACTTCGGGGAGAAGCTTCGCAGTGAGCTCTCGGACGCGATATTCCAAAAAGTGGCCAGAACAGGATCCGGTCGTTAGGTCGTCCTCGTCATTGTATTCGTCGTTATATCTACACATGCTGTTCCAGAAGAGAAGTCCATGCGTTCATTTACGCATAATGCCCAGCAGCGACGCCGGGTCTGTGAAAAGTTTGAGAAGAGTAGGCCTAATCTTGGCAGAGCTTGCTGTACCCTTCCTTTGCACTTCGTATTGCACCATCGGACCTACGATGTCGGAGTCGTCGATTTTGGGAAACTTTGATGGCTGATCTGGGTCGCTGAGGGTAGGTAGAGGCAGTCTGGATGTCGACCTCGTGTCCCGTGCCAAGGTGCGTTGAATCTCCTCGACCTCGCCATTGGCTTCGGCTTCGGCTTTGACGCGGTCATGGTATGCTCGCCACTGAGCGTCAATCTCGGCCCACTTGGCCTCCGTGTCCTTGTATATTTGCGAGGTTGGGCCATAGTTCTCACTGATGCGGTGCGCCTGACGAGAGTATTGAGCTCTGGCGTTGGCCCAGTCATCGAGCAGTCGCTCGCTGGCCTGGAGTGTTGACGTCTCTGGAAAGTATGGCTCAGGCTCAATGTGGAAGTTGGCGTGGCCGAGCTTAGTTGCCCAGGGATCATGAGCGTGCGAGATGCTCATGGCAGGAATTTCGGACGTCGGATAGAGGTGGGTGTGTGCCGGTTTGAATGAGGCGTAGGATGGCTGAGAGGACAAAGGGGGTGTCGGCATGCCCGTGTTGAAAGGTCCAAGCGTCGGAGTGCCCACAATGGAAGTTGTAGCGCTGGGACCAGCAACGCTGGGTGACTGCAAAGGTGAGAATGCCTCGCAGGAGTGGGTACGACGATCATCCACCAAAGGAGGCAGCAAAGGCGTCGATGCGAGTCCTTGCCTATCGATTGGCTCGTCGGTAGAGTCCGGTATTTTGATGTCGACAGGCTTCTGGGGCCTCGAGAGTGCTCTTGACCGAGTCAGAACGATGTCATCCGGCTGACTGTCAACAGGGGAATAGGGCGGTGTGGACATGGCGGAGGCTGCAGGCTCGACCTGACTCGTGACGGATCGCCTGAACGGTGGGAGCCTAAGTGAAGAAGATCGTGACGGCGGAGCGCTACGAACAGTGGTCCTGGTGACTGCGGTCGTTGGCTTTACATCCATCCATCGCTTGGAGACGGAGGGCAACCTCCTGCTCAAGCGCGCAGAGAAGCTCTCAGTAGAAGAACACTCGCCGGATCGCCGACGTTTGAAGGAACGTTCGGAATTCATGTCACTAGCAGCACTGACAGAGTCATCGCCAGGACTCCACTCTGCATTGGTAGGAGAAGGCAATTGCCAAGTGCTGGGCATGACCACGGTCCGCCTGTGTTCGCAACGGGCATCATCACCTGCTGATCATCAGTCGTTGCTCAAGCTGCCGGACAGGACAATCATACAGATGCACAGTGGTTCATCCCGGCTACTAGGAGGAGCAAGATCGAACGAGTCTTCACGTTCGGCAGGGTCCTCTACCAGATCGTGCAGTGCACTCTTATTGATATTGGCCTGAGCGTCAGACACGGACACCGAAGAAGAAGTCGAGCTCGGCCAGCGGTTGTGGCTGCGGGTTGCGGTCGAGAAAGTAGGCGTGGTGGGAGCTGATGCGCTTGACGCTCCAGAGGATTCGCGCGAATGCCCGGAGGCGTTCTGGGCGTGCGGTCCAGCAGTGGCCGGCATGCTGTCGTCTTGTGATGATGGTGAATGGAAACGGGGCATGGAAAAGGAGCGCATCCGACTCATGTGGTAAATCCAAAATGCTGTGGTGGCGCCTCGCGATGGCTACTGAAGCCTACGGGACATGCTGACAGCCGGTGTTCTGCATGCGCTTCTGTATCGTATCATGTGGCGTATGGCCAGGACTGTTTCCGGAGTCAGGCAGGCGCGCAGAGCGTCGGTGGTGTGTTGGCACGAGTGGCCTGTCTCGACAAGTTGGGCCGGTCGTGACAGGTGCAGAATCTGCCGGGGCCGGTGTGGATATGAGTGCGAAAGAGAGCGGCGCCGACAAGAGTGACTGTGACGGCCAAGACGAGGGCGAGAATGGAGGTAGAGAGTGACGATCGCGTGGCCGGCTACGCGTAGCTCGCAGCAGAAGCAGGACTCCCACGACGGTCGAAAAATTGAGTCTGGCGGGTGGGCAGTGGGCGGAGGAAAAGAAACTCTCTTCTGTCCTGAGCTCGGAAGCGCTAACAAGAACTATCGCGGGGATCCAGGGACAGCACAGCCTAGAACGACTCCACACAGGACATCCGACGGCCAAAAAAGATAAGTTTCTCTGCACAAACTTTCGTCCTCTCGCCCTTCCTTCGTGATCGCAGACTTCACCAGACCAGGATCATTGCTAGCGGGCGCAGTACATATGATGATGATGCGCCCTTGGCCCAACCGATGCCTGTTTGCAGTGTTCCCGCCCGCGGGCGAATCAGAGGGATCCCGACCTTGCTCACCTGCCGCTACTGCACATGGCGCAGGACAGACAACAGGCGCCCCAGCGGGCAAAGAAGCCTTGCGAAGACGAGGTGTGTCTCCAATGCATGCGCGGCGGGTGGGCGGTAGGCTGTAGGAGCGAACTGCCGGCCTGCATGCTCGGCGTCATCAGAAGTCTGTTTTGGGTCCTGGAGGTCGACATTTTAGACCGAGGCAATAATACTAATAAATGCTAATATACTCCTACCGCCGTGTTTGGAGCACTGACACACCTTAGTGGACCGGCACTCTGTCCGGATGTTTGGCCAGACAGACTTCTGATACGCGCGGGACGGACACCTCCGGGCCGCCCTTCGAAGGAAGCCACCTAGTCTCAAACGGCCATGGGCTGTGTGTCTCAGTTCCATCTTGCATGCCCACGTTGGCCGTTACACAAACGGTCATGCAGCGACGGTCGTATCGGACGCAGTAATCATCAAGAGGACAACACTGACGATCGATCATCTGATCAACCCTGGCGCATCTGTTACACACGCCGTGCAACGCGTAGGTGCAACCGGAGAGCGAAGTGCTGCTCATCTGGCGAATTACCTCTACCCACCATCCGGGTATATCGCAGCATGGCCTGCCGTCAGACCTTAGGTACAGCGCCAGAAGCCCTGTCAGCCGAACAAATGTACTACCCAAGATGCCTATGGTCCAGGGATACTCGACCCAGCATTCCGGACAAGGGTAACGGTGGCGGACGCGCAGCCGCCGTGCTGAGTGACTGGCGTCTGATGAGATGTCGCACAATCGCAGCAGGATGCAGCCGCAAACAGAATGCATTGTGACCGCACGACGGCGCGATGTGGAGGCGCAGAAGCGGTGTCTTCGTCGCTCTTGCTCCCGCGATACTGCAAAAGCTGTGAGGCGCATCCCCATTTCCTCGTGGGATGACCAGCAGCATGGTTTCCCCTCCCTCATCGAGCGATACATCGACTTGTGAATCTGTGATTCGATCATTGTGCTTCCTAGCTCCGAATTGCAGAGTGAATGCGGTATGTGGAGCAAATAATGTGACAGGGATGCAAATATAGGGCAAGTCAGGCCGACAAGGCGGGCGGAGTGGGGCTTTGTTGCCAGTTGGTCGAACATCACGCGACGGATGGCTGCTGCTTCATGCTGCAGCGACGTCCTCGGCCCTGGAGCTGGAGACCCGGGTACAAACGAACAACATGACGGCTGCCTGCGCAGACGAAGACCTCAGCAGGAGTTCCGTTTGATCTCAGAGAAGATTTCGTCCCGCCAGCTCGAGACGACCGTGCTCGCTGCTCGATGCAAAACGTGGCCAGCAGGCATCGGCCGGCCGTCGGCGCCTCTGCCCAAAACATGCGAACCATGGTTTGGGAGGACTGGTGGTTGGTATACTGTATACCATTGGTGACAGCGCTCCATTCGCGCCCCTGGTACGGCCAATGAATCCAGAAGGAGGTGAGACCTGACCTGCTGTGCAATTGATGAGGTGTCCGGACGACATCCTGACCAGGGCGTCTTGTGCTCTTGGCACACAATTTGCGTGGGAATCACCTCCATTCTCGGGATCCGGACGCAAGACATTCGGCCACAGTGCCTCATGCCACCATGATGCCTGAGTCAAGTATCATTGACTTTCGTCAGGCTCTCGTCAACCGCGTTCCGGGGAAACAAAATATCTGCTGACGGAACTTCTTGATGCTGGTTCTGAGTTCAATATAGCCAGGAAGCGGCCTGTTGAAAACATGATGTTCTGCGCGCCCGCTCGGGTTGTATTCTAACAAGCATAGCACCATAGGCTTTCACCAGTCTTGTGTAGGACTTACACGGCATATCCAATGCAGGTGCCCGATGGTACAAAGGTTCCCCATTGTCTTTGTGACAATGCTCGGATTTGATCTCTGGTCCACGGCCACATGGCAGCGCTATTTCCAGATCAGACATCTGACACAGCCTCTCACGGCAGCGTCGATCTCTCAACGACCCGTTAATTACACATAGCACTGCTACGACTTGAATAAGTGTCATCACAGCTGCTCCATGAGAGGACCTGCTCGGGCACAGCAACCAATGTCGCAGGAGATGCGAGACACTGCACCGCGACTTGCACAACTCATGGATTTTCTAGTCACTCACGATATCCAATATCGCTTCCAGACAGCCTTCTGCTCGTCGGAGCCGTGAAACTGCTGGGGCTGTCAGCATTTCCCAACGTCCACGGAACCTTTTCGTAAAGCCAATTGGGCGCCACCAGCAACACATACCTCGAACTCAACCTTGGTTATATCCTCGAATCCTTCTTCTAGTCTGGGCTCGCGGTATCTCGCCACGAAGCCGGTGAATGCCATGCGGGGCAGTATGGTTCGCTGCTCGGGGTTCATCTGCATGACCATCGGTGAGTCAGTCACCGCTTCTCGAGCTCGACTCTTGAATCTACTCTGGCGCTCTTCGAAACATACCAAGCCGCCCGAAAGAGCTCGTACAGCGTCATTGTGCTCGCACAACTTGGCCGACGCGGTGAAGTGCACCAGTCGAACAGGAACCCTCAATTTATGTGCTAATTTTATCCACGCCGCGCGGGTCTCGATGTCTGCATTGGTGTTGTCGACCACGACAGACTTCCCATCCTCAGCAAATTCGGTGGCAACCTTCATGCACTTGTCGCGTGACTTCAATATGTCCTGGTTCACCCTTTCATAGCCCAAAGGTTGCAGAGTATGCCAATAGAATGTGGACTTGCCGGCTCCAGGGCTACCACAAAACAGTACGAGCTCCACTTGGTGCTTTTTGGTGAAGAGAATCGGTGTTCTGTCTGTTTCCGTGGTCACAGGCAAGTCAATAAAAGCTGCAGGCTCGAACCCACGTACGAAGGGTTTTACAGCCTCGCCGAGGAAGTACTCCTCCGGTGTGTGGAACCGAATGGCAACGTTGGCTGCGAAGTCGCGGTCTGAGCTGGAGTGATCCCTTTTGATACCGGCTGCTCTGTCACCTTCGCGCCCAGCGGCATCGCCGACAAATATAGATCGTCCATGATCGATGTCGCCATGACCGGCAAGGCCATAGTCCTTGAGCAGTTGATCCCACATCCCTGTCCTTGGCTTTCGATACAGGTCATGCGTCGTGGCAGCATACAGGCTCATAGGCATATCCAGAGCATTCATGACAGCCGTGACCTTGGCTTTGATATTATTGAGGCTCTTCATATCTCCTTTGGCAGTCTTGCCATCGGATTTCAGGCTGACGGCCGCTTGGTTACTCATGATGACTACGGCGTACCCCTCGTCGTTGAGCTCCTTCAGCTTCGTCGGCACCGTCGCATGCCACCACCTCCAATCATCTGCGCCTCTAGCAAACTTATTCCCAGACTTGGTCGTAATGACCGTATCATCGAAATCAAATGCCGCGATCTTGACAGGCTTTGGACGCTCTGCAGTCAGTGCATCCTGATACCGTGCGACGAGCAGAGAGTCCTGAACCGTATGAAAAGTGACCTTTTCAGGTTCTTTCTGAGACAGCGGTTTGAAAAATTCGTTGACAGCTGCACTGGTCGTATTTGCCGCGATTCTCCGCTTGGCAGGCGGCGGCGAGATGTCCCTGTCTGTGGGAGTGACTCGCTTCAGGGATGCGGGGGCCATGATCGCCAGAGTTCTGTCCGGTCGCAGAGGTGTCGCTCGCCGGGCAGTATAGCGGACGCGATGGATGCGTAGACTGAAGCGTGACATGGAGATGCGAGAACAAGTGGTCGACGCGAAGCGGAAGTGCTTGCATCAGTGCCAGAACGCGCTAGTGCCAGATATCACGTGCCTCAGATCGTTGGAGTTTCCAGCGGAAAGAGTTCTTGGCGAAAAGAAAACATTTTCTTCTGAAAACGAGGTGATACGGATGGCACCTTGTGAAGTCGCACACGGCCTCTCGTGGGCATCCAACTGCGAGTTCTCATACACGCGCATTATCCGTCGTAAACCTTCTCTATCGCGTCGCTCGCGCAAATGTCCTAACCCGCGCCTTGCTATGCGTGAAAAAACCATTGGCAAAAGTATCCGACCACAGAATGCTCGTCACCAGGCCAGCAGCGCAGCAAAAATCATCGCGACAGCCAAAGCCGCACAACTACCTCTGATCATCCGAGCGGCGGAAGTGGTCGCACCACAGCACTTCCGATTGTACGTCACGCCATTTGCCCTGGCGGCGACCTCGAAGACAGACCCAGGATGAGGGACACCGAGGTTGTAGTAGTCGACCAAGAGGAAGTTGGGGGGTCGCTCCCAGTCGACTATGATTGCCATGTTAGGAGTGCAGGTAGTGAGGAGAAGGGTTGGAGTGACTTACTTGTGCAGTTCTGCGACATCGCTTCTAGTTGACTGTACTGGTCATAGGCTCCGTTGGTAATATTGATCTCGGCGGTATTCGGGATCAAAATCGTCTCTTCCGAGCTCCCACCCAGCAGCGCGCTCAGGTCCACAGCGGTATTCAGGTTGTGGTTGGCGAGGTACATGTAATTCTCCTTTGCTAAGGTCGTGTTGAGCCCCGGAGGACGCTGCTCCGTGCAAGGGAAACTCCGATTGGTAGGCGAGAAAGGCGTCTCGAACATATGCGTAAACTCATCCAGGATGTACGGAACAGCGGTCTGATTGGCTTTGTAGTCCATGAACAACACGACGCGCTTGCCGGACAAAATCATCTCACCGAGCGTCGGCCATTGATCCCGATGTTGAGGCACGTAGGCAGGCTCGTAGACGTAATTAATAAGGCCGGAATTTTCAACGGCCGAAACGTAATTGGTCACGTCCACAAAGTCGCTGTTGACGATGAGGAAGGTCACGACGTCGTAGGGATTGGATTCGAGCCATGTTACTAGTGTCTCCAGTTCGTCCTGCCAGGGTCCTACGTTCAGGAGGTCGCAGCTGGTGTGGCAATTGTAGACGGTGTCATTTACCCAGTGAGTCTCCCCTTGCAGCATCCGTACGCCGTCGTCGAGTTGGTCGGTGACAGGCAGCTGTTGATTGCTCGCGGCATTGTTCTTGACTACAAAGGCCGAGTTGTGTGCGCAGACCTCTGTGATGTTGCTGTACTTCCTGTTGCAGAATTCCGGGTAGTTGTTGCAGGGCACTGTGTTGGTCGCTGACGCTGAAGTCGACGTCGAGGATGCAGTGGAATTGCCGGTGCTTGTGTGCGTCCCACCTCCAATGACAATCTGTGTTTGCGAATTCTCGATGCGAGTGCTTTGCACATCGCCAGTATCTGTGGCCGAAGTGCCTGTCCCTGTCGAAGTCGCTGTCGACGATGTTCCGTTGATGAGAAGCAGAGACGTCACGGTTGATTGAGTCGTCTCGGTGATGTACACATATTGCGAGCCGGTGAAGTCTGATGTGGGCACCGTAGACAACGTGGAGAAGGTGCCAGTGACCGAGACGTAGTCGGTGGTATCCAATGCTCTCGCGCTGATCGCGGCCAGGCAGAGCAGCCAAAGTGGTCGGGGCAGCATACTGTGTTGTTGCTTCTTCCTGCTGTGCTGCCTCTTGTGCCGCACCACCACCGACTCAGCCCAACACGTCGGTACTATGGAGAGGCGCAAACAGTAGCAAGGGGAGAGGGATGGAAATAGTGTACTACCTGAGCACTACCGTACCTATTAGATGAGCAGGGCAACCCGCGGCATCGAGAGGCCGCACGATACTTCGTCATTTCAGCCTAGCCAACACCCATCGTCGGTAGCTGTAATAAACGTGGTGGTTCGTGTCAACCGTGTGAACCTTGGAACTCTGATTTTGATAGTGACGTGTTGCCGGGTTTATCGCGGTTTTCCCTGGCCAACCAGCCAACGCTAAGTACGCCCCGCGACGGACGAATCATTCGGACGGACGCCACCGTCGTCGTTGTTGCAAGGTCTGGACACGACAATGTTGATAGCAATCATGGTCCACAAGCCCATCTCATTTGCTCGGACGCAAGCTATTATTAATCGGCAAATCAAGCTGGGCATTGATCCAAAAGATTGGGATGTGACAGGGGGGCTCGAGGCTAAGCTTTTGCGCCAACACCGGAATGCAGCCAATGCTAGCGTCGATCTCTGAGTAAACCGTGACGTCGGTGTCGTTTGTCTGCTGCAGCGGCAGTCTGGACGCGCACCGTCTAACACGTCCTCGATGCTTCCAGTCTGCTGGCGTGGATGATGTCGTTGCTGTCCTCGTGCAAGCGGGGCCAGAGACGGTGAGCCTCGCGGCCGGTAGGTATACCACTCTGACCTCTCTCCCGCCATTCACCTCCCCATCCCATATGATCCATCTCTCCATATCTCTCTCCATTCCCTTGGGCTTCATCGCGAGAGGAGCGACTGGAGACAGGCCCACCTCCGCATTCCCCTCGTGCTCCAGTCGAGATCTCCGGCGACCAGGCCGAGGCGCCTCTTGCTCCTCCCAACAGGAAAATGTTCGGCCGCAAGAAACAGACCAACGATGAAGGCGCCCTCCCAGATGGCGGCGTCTACGACACCGACCCTCGCCAGAGCACCTCCGACCGCACCCCCACCAACACCGACCTCGAACCCAGCAAATCCCAAATCAAGCGCGCAACCCGCACCCGCCTCTGCTGGTCCCTCCTCGCCGCCTTCTTCCTCCTTATCTCCGTCATCTTCATCATCCTCGTCGAGATAGGCAACACCAAAGTCAACCATGCGCGGAACAGAATCTACTTTCTCAAGCTCAACTTGACGAATATCATCCCCCTCAGTGTGCCGGACGCGACGCTCATTAATAGTATTGCGGAGACATTAGGCCTCCATGATTTCTACACGGTGGGCCTGTGGGGGTTCTGCGAGGGATATAATAGTCAAGGTGTGACGGATTGTTCGAAGCCGCAGACGCTGTATTGGTTCGATCCGGTGACAATTCTCGAGAGCGAACTATTGGCGGGAGCGACGAGTCAGTCTCATTTTTTGATCCAGACTCAGTACCTATCTGCTAACTTGTCTTCCTTCAGTCGCCCTCCCCGCCGAAATCACCCAGATCCTCGGCCTGATTGAAACAGTCTCCCACTGGATGTTTGGCCTCTTCCTGGCTGGCGTCTGCCTCGACTTCCTGATGATCTTCCTCGTCCCTCTCTCCGTCTTCTCCCGGTGGGCGACCCTCCCCATCATGATTTTCACCTTTCTCGGCGCACTCCTCACCACCGTCGCCGCCATCCTCGCCACCGCGCTTTTCGTAATCGCACAAGACGCCCTTACTTCTCAGAAGACGTTGAACATCGGTGCCAGTATTGGTACGGAGATGTTTGCGTTCATGTGGATCGGGGCTGGAGCGGCGATTCTTGCGTGGTTGATTTTGTTGTGTTTGTCGTGTTGTTGTGCGAGTCGGAGGGATGTGAGGAAGGGGAAGAAGAGAGGGTCGAAGAAGGCTTGGAGGAATACCAAGGGGCCAAGTGAGAAGGAGCCGTCCAAGAAGCGAGGGCTCTTTGGGCGGAAGTAGTGGTTGCAGGTTTGGACTATAATGTCTTTTTTGTGACATGTGAGCGTGATTTAGCATTAGCGTTGGGGCCGTTTACTAGTAATCGTTCGGGACATGTCTGATTGACGAACATATATACGACAGCGATGTATGATACAGTTATACTGTGCGCAGTGTCCGTACCCCTTGCGATGGAGCAGATTATTTTGCGGCGCAGACAGACCCTTACGACCAATATACACCTCACATCCCATCCCCTCCCGCATCTAAGATCCTCCTTAGTCTCCCAGCATTCTCCTCCCACCTCATCCAGGCCACGCCCTGCAACAGACAATCCGCCAAATCATCCAGCTTCCCAACTTCCATACCCGCACCAAAGCCTTCCTCCCTCAACCTCACGCGTCCCCTTCGCCCAAACACCTGCGCCACCTCCGCCGCCTGCCCCTCGAATTCGAGCCTGACCGCCGAGTCCTCACCGGCCAGCCATCGCCTCGCGATTGCGATTTTGTCCTTCTTCTGCACCTTCCGCCTGCTCTCCTTCACATCCGCGCCTGCCACTGCTTGCCCTGGAGGCTGCGCCGACGCTCGAAAGGTATGCTCATCCGCGATAAGCGACACCTCCGATGCAGAAGTCCAGAACTGCGCCACACGAGCCGGGTTGACCTCGTGTACCGACGGAAATGGTCGTGCATCTCCCTGCTCGTGATGAGATTTCTGAGTTTGCAAGCAAGCCCAAAGCATACTCTCCAGCATGTTAACCCTCACTGTCCATTCCTGAATTGCAGACGCACCTCCGGAGCGGAATCGCTGGCGTTCGATGAGGATACTATCAGGGTTCAGGGCCAGGAGGTCCATGGTGATGGCGTGCGCTGTCTTCGACAGGACGGAGGGAGTGAAGAGGGTGGGATCGACAACCTTGGCGATCGGAGCCCTAGGTGTGCGCCGCCTTGAAGGCGTCCTTGCATCTTCCTGCGTCTCGGCAATCGAGGTCTCCGACGAGGTCGCAGTGGTCGTGAGATCCCGTTTCCGCCACGTCGACACCGTCAGTGGAGTCCTATCAGTACTCGAGTAGTCTTCCGGCACATCCAGCACGCAATAGGCTAGGTTCCGGATCCCCATGTCGACGCTCAACACTCTGTGCGGCCGGTGGACCAGCTTCGCCCGCTGTCTCGCGTCGAGTCGCGCTCGGAGGACAGCTTCCAGTGCCGCTTTGGTGCCAGTAGACGGCAGACCCGTTAAGAACGAGGCGTGCTTGAGTTGCCATGCCTTGAGGGCTGGTAGAGGGACCATGGCGCCGGATCCGGTGCTCTGAGAGCGAAGGCTGTTCCTGGCCCAGAGGCTGTCTCATTGCCGTCTACAATCTTGGTCGAGAGGACGGTGACATAGCCTGAGAAGCGTGGAATGGGGGAGTATGGGAGGCAGAAGAACGCGACTTGAGTGAATACTTAGCTGTAGACGGTACCCAACATCGTGACTTCTCGTACTGGGCGTACCTGATATTCTACAGATTCTACAGCAAAGGATCGGGCATAAGAAGTTATTTGGTGTCGTACTTGCACTTTTCTTCTCGAGGTGATGAAGATTACATGTAGTAGGGTTATCGATTGTTGACGCGTGCTTTCCTGATCTGGAAATGTGCCTCAGGCATGAACCCGGTTACGCCCATCCCTCAGGCACTTTACATACATGTAGTCTATGCTTCTGTTTTCATCACGTCCAAAGTTTCGTATGCAAATATGCTACATAGCTTTCAGAAATAAAACCTTGATCCAAATCTATCCAAGCATACAACGACTCGCGAGTCAACTACAACTTCGCCTTCGCCCCTTCCTTTGCAGCTAGCCTCAAGTGTAAGTTTTTCAACTCCACCAAAGCCTCATTGATATAATGTCTAAACCTCTTTGTATCCTCGTTACAACTGACAAGCGTGATCGCCAAACTCTCTGCCTTGATCGTATAGGCACATCCATATCCTCCATCCGTGACCTCCCCAAAGCCCCAGCACGCGAACCTCTCGCTCGAGATTTGCGAAGTTGAGAGCAGCCAGTTGGACGTCACAGCAAACATGGGGTCGTTGAAAATGGCGGGAACGGGTTCGGAGGGCTCGAGCAGTTTTTTCAGGCCAAAGAGGTGGCGATCGACGCCTTGGGCATTAGCGGCTGCGGCGCCATAGGAGAGGTGTTGTTGGACGGCGGTCTGGAAGAGTTTGTGGGCTTCCTCATCCTTATTTTTCAAATCCGCATCAGTAAATTGCCCTTGATGTTGACGCGGTCAGATCGAACTTACAGAAACATTTGAATCTTGCATCGCTTCGCAGAACGCTTTGCTCTGCGCCGACGCTGATCGGATGACCTCCGTCCTTCCCAGCAGATACTTTCGTGTTTGCGCAGACTCATAAGTTGGACAGGGCTTTCCGTGAAGCTTGTAGTGCGCCAGTTGGAGACACATTTGCACCCAGCCATCTGGAGAGCACTTGAAACTTTTGATCGCGTTGCTACCGTAACCTTGGAAGTCCAGCACTTGCATGTTGTGCTTCCCAATCAAGGCCTCGAAGTCTCGGCGCGCAGATGTGATCGATTGCTTGACCGAATCGTTTAGCTGGAATTCTAACCGCTTCGGCGCAGGCATGTCTGTAGAGTTGGAAGTGCCCATGTCGACCTTGTCTGCCTCCACGGCGGCGAGGACAAAATCGTTCATTCGCAGGGTGGGTGTGCCGTCCATGGTGGAGTGCTCGCCGTTGTACCCGCTGGATCCGTTGTCAAATACGACGAGTTCTTGCTTGTCGAAGAAGCGGTTGCTTGCGCCCTTGCCTTCCCATGTCAACCACGATCCTTCCTCCATCGTGACGGGCGACTCGTTGTCAAGGCAAAGGACGATGACAGAGCTCTGTATCCTTTCAAGCGACTGCTTATTCTGCGGCGAGAGGTGGATGAGGGCATCACGCGCGCGGGCCCATTTGTCACGGTTATCGCCCGTCAGCGCACCGACAGGAAATGGGTCTGGCGTGGAAGCCTCTGGGTCCTCCAATATCCGCTTCAACTGCGTCTGAATCTCCTTCTCGCTCAATTCTGATCCGTCAGGCTTTACCAGCTCGAATTCCCAGTACTTGCCATTGCGCAGCACAACAAGATGGTTGTACTTGACAGCGTCGTACTTGACGGCGTAATCACATTGCGTGCGGGGAATGCGGGTCGAGTTGAAGAGATAGGGGTAAGAGCTTGAGCAGAGCGGGCCAGCTTTGGTGGCCTCTGGGGCCAGCTGCTCGCTCTCCACCATGCGCCTGAATACCAGCATGCCTTTGAGCAGGGCTGACGCTCTCGTCACGTTGCTGCGCCTCTTGCGATCGTCGGCGTGCTTGTAGAAGTAGTTGACGTACGGAATGATCGGGTCCCGGTAGCCCATGTAGGCGGCCTCGTTCCACCACTCACTGAGCCAGCTCTGCTTGGACGCTGCACGGTCCTGTAGTCGTTGCTGTAGTGTCTGAACCATCTGCGCATCCGGACCATTCAGCGCAGAATGGACTGCTTTCTCTGTGGCCTTGAAGGCGCCTTCTGAGGGCTGGTGGGGGATCGTGGATTGGAGCCATTTGGTGAGGGTCTGCTCGACCGGTGGCACAGGCAGTCGCGGGAGGGATTCTTGCTGGGCGAACAGCTTGCCCTTCATGCCGTTGGTGGTTGTGCCATTCCGGAACATGTCCTCGTGACTGGCGCCCATCATGGAGGCTGCTCGGCGGGCGGTGCTGGTGGAGGTGAATGCTTGGACAATGCGATTGGAATGCTTAAAGGAGGAACGCAAGCTCAACATATCTCGAAGCAATGACGCACGAAGGGAGCGACTAGTAATAACAACGTGTAGCGAGCAGAGGAAAGTCGAGCAGCGACGCGCATGTGCATTAGCTGCTATGTACATCGGTACACTGCCCTCCAGCCGAGGTAGTTCTGGAAGCGGATCTCGGCTGCAGTCGACGGGCGACTGACCACGGCGGATTTTCTACGAGATGGCGTCCGGTAGAGCGTGCCTTGGTGTAATACACCTACCAAGCAGAGACATGTGATTGCCGAGCATGGTACTTGATACATGCGCGTGCCGACTCAATACATAGATACCTTAGGTGTCCAGGTAGGAATGATGAGAATATATCATGCCCATCGTACCTCCCTCCTAACAGAAGGCGAGCACGGCGAGTCGGGATTCGGCGTCGTCCCAGCTCTATTGCATCACCCCGAAATCATGAAACGGCCCAAGATCCCACGCGACACTCATCATCTGTCCCGTCTTCCCTAACCAGATCATGAGCAGCATTCACTAACAGCCATGAGCGCCCATGCCGCGCCCAAGGTCATCCCAGCGCAGCTCGCCTTCCTGGCCATCTACAACCCGACCCTCGGCCCGACCGACGAGACATTTCCCCAGCAATGCGTCTTCTGGTATTCACGTGCCGCCCAGGAAGCACGTGCAGCGGGCAAGAGGTCGGGCAAGAGCGATGCGGCAGGCGGTGATGCGGCAGGCGGTGATGCGGCAGGCGGTGATGCGGCAGGCGGTGATGCGGCAGGCGGTGATGCGGCGGCGCGGGAGGAGGAGAACGAGAAGCTGAGGCAGATTGGCCTGGCGCAGGGCATGGTCGACTTCGCCAGGTAAGCCTCACTAATACGATGGCATGGACGATGGCAGGCAATGACTGAGCAGGCAGATAGGAGCTTCTCGGACGGCCAACCTGTAGATGCCATCGAGACGGAAAAGTCACGCGTCGTGTTGCACGAGCTAGAGCCTGGCTGGTGGATTCTGGCGGTAGGTGAGACCCACGCATTGTATATCTGCAGAAGCTCACCTACGCCAGTCCATTGATCTGACGCGCCTTCCCGCCGTCGTACCTGCCGCGTCCGAGCCCGCTGTCTCGAAGAAGAGCGCAGCAAAGGTCAAGCAGAAGCCGACGTACGAGTACAGTTCGCGCGAGGTCAGCCCGGCCCCGCTCCTCATACAGCAACTGCTGCAAGCCCATCACGTCTTCGCCCTGCACCATGGACCGTCGCTGGACGATCTCTACGTGCGCCTGCCGCAAGACAAGTTTCGGAGAACTCTGGATCGCTTCTGGACTCGCTTTAGTCGTTCGTGGGACGTTCTGCTCCACGGCAACCCGTCTGCCGACATTTTCTGTGGCGTCAAAGTTGCTAGTGGCGGCGAGCTCGGCGTTGGTGTCGGTGAGGAGGAATGGGGTAGTGGGGAACGGGAAGTTCTTGAAGACGTTGTCCGCAACACGGATGGCCTGATCGATCTGGTGGTTTCACGATTTGGCGAGCCGCCGGCATTCGAGACGTCGGACTACTCTAACCTACCCGAGCACGAGGCACTGCCGTGGATGGGAAGTGCCAATCAGCCAATGGCGGCGGATGGGATTGTCTTTGGTGGTGTAGGTGCGCTAGCAAGGCCAAGTCTTCGCAATATCTCCTTGTGGATGCGGCAGATATACAGTTATGGCGAACACGCCTATGGTGTGCGCGATAATCCGCTTCGCGAGACACGGCGACGGAGGCGACGCAATCAACTACGAGAGACGTCAGAACAAGCGAACGGCAATGACCTTACACCCAAAACATCACGCGACCTCGACCCCAACGGCTTGATACAGACAGTCCAGCAGCAGGAGGCTTTAAAGCGTCATGATGTACCCGGAGACGAAATCGACCCATCATTATTGCCTCACGATCCTCGACCCCGAATACACGGTAGGACTGCATCACAGGATCATGCAGCCGAGCAATCCGAGCACACGCCTCCAATTATCCATAACCCGCCAGGCATACCGCCGCCAATTGTGACAGCAGTCGATCAGGCGCTTGAGAAGGCTACTAAAAAGGCAGATCAGGACGGCAAACATGATTCAAAGGCTGACGAGGAAAGTTCTGAGTCGACCTGGGGAGTTCCAAACCAGTACATGAAGTATCTCACCTTGGGACTGAGTGAGATTGGTAGGAGTCGAGATGAGAGGCTGAAGCAGCCTTCTGCGCGGCCCCCTGCGCCTAAGCAGGTGACCAGCAATTCCAGCCAGGCGACCATCAAAGCCCTCCGTGAAAAAGACGACAAAGTCGCGAATGCCGTCAAGTCACCTGTGCCAACCGGGAACGGCCACGCACATGTTGACCCAAAGCCAGCTGAGGACGAGCTGAGGGCAAATATTGCACTTCAAAAGCGGCTGGAAAACAGGGGTCATTTCGTGATCGGGCTTAAGGGCGATCTCGACGCTGTACCTTACGGAGACGATGCTGAGTCTCAGGAGGTTGCAGACTTCATTGATGGCTCTGTTGGTGCCGAAGCCCAGGGCACGAGGAATGTACTAAGAACTTTGCAGGTCGAGCTCTCAGCACAAGACCTCCCCAATTCAGCCAATGCCTCTGATGAGGAAGATATCAACGATATATTGGATCGCAAAGCAAAGAAAGCCAGATCAGAGACCATGTCACAGAAAAAGGCGAGGCGTGTACGTGTGCTGGTTTATGCGCATCGGCCATTCATGTACTGCTTCATCTTTGAGCAGCGGTCTGCTAACCTCTCATACGCGAGGTTCTATCAAGAGCTCCACCGAAGTCTCGTCACAATCCATCGACCATTGCTGTCAAGCACAAACCAAGAGAAAGTCGCGCAATTGATTGAGGCCAGTCATGCCGAAGCCACTGGCGAACAGTCAGACGGGAAGGCCAGCGTGCTGAGCTCCGGCACAAACAGTCTCCCCTCGAGAGGTGCAGGTAGCCAGGCCAGTCATGACACGAGACCGATTTTCGACCTCATTCACGATCCTCGCTCACTCACCGTCCACTGCAGTGTACCGAATATTCCGGACCCGGGCACGCCGGCGGCAGAAGGACTGGGCTCCAGCGTGGGTGATAGCAAGCGCATACCTGTTGGGTGGAGCAGGGTGGAGGCGTTGAATGTGCACTCTGCTATTCTGAACACGCTGTCGAGCGTAAAAGGCAAGCAAGCGGAGCTGGAGCGGACGAGCAAGACGAGTCGGGGCTGGTGGGTTGTCTGGATGAAAATGCCGCCTTCCCATGCAGTTGCTGAAAAGGGAGAGCTCGAGAGGGAAGATTCGAATGCCACGTTACACGGGAACGATGATAATGCTGCTGCTGCGGAGACCTCCGCTGACGATGTGTTGACTAAAAGTATCGCGTCAACGCAGCCACAACATCCCGATGAATCACGCACGGCTTTCCTCGTGCGCCGGTCCGCGGAATCTACAGCCCCTCACCACTCGAGCTCGAAATCCGCTTCAGGTGTCCGGAATGCGAGCCAAGGCCTTTGGAGTTCAACTTTGTCGGCTTTCGGGGCCGGATCGAGTGGCACGTCGGAGGCGAAGACGGGCGGCGCGAGCGCTGGGTGGGGGTCCGCGAGGAGAGTGTCGAAGACGGGCGGTGAGGGAGACGGGGTGGGCGCCGGCATTGGATTCGATGCGAGGAAGTATGTCGAGGGGTTGATGAGTTTGGGGCGATAGGCGGGCACGTGTCTCCATGCATGATCAAAGTTGTCTTCCTCGCTTGACAAGGGCTCCAAGCTCCGCTATGCGGTAATGTTGTGCCGATATGTCACGCCTCCGGTCGCTTTTTGGCTGATGCCGTCTGTGACTGGATTGGGATCATCTCGCGTCCAAACATTCCTATTGCAGGCTCGGACACGTCGATCAAGTCAGGCTATGATGTTCGGGACTCTGGGGAGCTTGTACCGGAATATGCAGAAGCGGGGAGGCCTTTACTGCTCCTTCTAGCGAAGCTGCATTCAGCGCACTCCACCGCCCTGATATATCTGATTGAATTAGGTACTGACACAGATGGGTTGATTACGACAGTGCGGTCCGCTTCTGCTAAGCCATGCGGTATGTCCCAGCTCCGGAAATCGCATGTAAATGCGACATAGGCTGGCAGTTTCTCCAGAGATTCAAGATGGCATGATTCGTTGGCTGATTTGGTTGGCTCTGCGAGTGCTCGTGTGGATGGAGTGAGTGCCAATATGAGTTGATCATCTTATAGGCATTTGCACAGTATCTGTGTTATTACGAGATAGAAGCGGGACGGGACTTTATCCAGCATAGGTTGTGATCTAATAAGTGTCGATTGATCAGACCTCTGCAACTTGGCATCTGCATCTGCCGGTCGCCGACTCTTCTTTCTCTATCTTACAGATATAGTACAAGGTGGAGATCCATCATACGAAGCCCCAACAGCACAATGCAACGATGATCCCGTGTCGCCCTGGTCATATTCCGAGTGGCTGACATCACACCTTCCCAACAGCTAGGGGCAAAGCTCTTGGGTTGTCATGACCGCCACTGATTGGGCAGATTTTCGTGAATATCATCATCATTATTCATTCCGATGCCAAAATCTGCTTGAGCGATTACGATTCTGCTGCAATGTCGCTGGGGGTGGAGGCCGAATGATGAGATCGTCACAGAAGTCTCTCTCCGACGTGCTGGAATTGCGTGTCGTCTCTGGCATCACAGACTCGTCCCGCAGG
The DNA here is from genome assembly GCA_010367425.1 of Teratosphaeria destructans. Taxonomy (NCBI): domain Eukaryota; kingdom Fungi; phylum Ascomycota; class Dothideomycetes; order Mycosphaerellales; family Teratosphaeriaceae; genus Teratosphaeria; species Teratosphaeria destructans. The sequence continues at coordinate 239,259 of WBMN01000009.1, read as the reverse complement.
ACCGGTCTGATGCCCTCCTCAAGATCGCGCGCGTTGGTCGCTTTGCTGTCTCGTGACATGGTAAGCCTATTGCATTTTTCATATCCTTCGTGTTCCCGGCTCTGTCCGCTGTGTGTACGACTGTCGAGGGTATTTACGTAAGTGGCTGATGTCTCTGCAGATTTGTCGTGATCATTCTGTAGTCCCGTCTGTGACAGGCCAGATATCTGGAAGAGATCTGGTCTATGAAATGATGCAGATCCGATCGTGCGGCTTGAACGAGTCGAGCTGGGCCATGTTCTTCGCCTTGCGCTTTCGGGCTTCAAGAAGTCGCCGTTCCAGAACGATCTACTGAAGACTGATCCTGGTGTCAGAGGTGTGACGATCGATGCTATCTGAAGATGTTTGGACTCACAAGGTCGTATGATAGGGGCGTTGACAGCGATGATACCAGCGATCGTCTCTCGCACTCCCCAACGATTTATTGTCAAAGCTGAGGGATGCGACTTCAGCGTCATCACTATCCTGACCAGCGCGGCCGTGATGACAAACACTCCAGACGACAGCAGTACCGCCATGCTGATTTTCTTCTTCAATGGGACATTGAGCTTCCAAAGAAGTGGCACCGGAACTGCCAGCATCGCACCATGGGTAAGCACATTCAGGATCGTCGTCACATACATGTTCTGTGCTCGTAATGTGCATTGTCTGGGCGGGTAAGGTGAAACTGTCCAGTTCAGCTGAATCGGGTGGCAGCTGCAGGTGATGGTCAAGAAGACTGTAGTGTAGGTGACGACACACCAGACTGCCAATACTTTGACGTACTTCTGTACCGGTAGTCCAAAGGTGAGGCGGTTGAGGAAGAAGACCATGCAAGCCTTCAATGACCAGACCAAGCAGGTATATGTGTACCAGGCAATCAACTGCATCTTCGAGCCGAAAATGATATGCTGCTGCTCTCCATGGCTGAAAACCGCGATTCGCGTTGCCGCAAAGTCGACATTGGATCCTTTGAAGTATGTTTCTGTGACCGTGACCGCGTCTGCTGTATAGCAGAAGATCACAACGATGGCCATATAGTCATCCCCCTGCCATCCTTTGAACCCGACTGACCGGATCCGCACCGCGAACCGCAGACCTAACACCAGCAATCCAATGGCGTACAAGATCCATACCTCTCGCAAGAACTCCGGGTTGTGGTATGGCTGGGTGGAAGAGCCCATGGCCAGCTCAATACCGCTGGTCCGGCATTGGTATTTGAAATATCAGACGATGTTTTTGCAACGAGCAAGAGCGACAAATTGCCATTCGGGCGATGCAAAGCGTGCATTGCAGAATATAGCGGAGGTCGGCATCGAAGCCAAGTAACACTGACCTCAGCCTAGTGAAGAGTAGAGCGCCTACCCTGGTTGCCGTTCACCAAGCATTTGCAGCACTGGAACAAACCTTGCTATGGCGCTGCTCCGGTCTTTTGCTCATCACAAGATCAGATACTGCCATGGCATTGGTGAGGAAGCAGCAAAGGGGGCGAGTCAGCCTTGCGACTGTATGAATCTGGAGGTCGTGTGCTCTATTTGACGGCATATAGCGGCAAGACACGACTAGGTTGACACCCGTAAGTCCCTGGACAGGTTCGAGAGATCGACCTGCAGCGGAATAGTCCGAATGAGGAAAGAGCGCAGACGGGCGATGATCTGCGAAGCATTTCAAGGTCCAGTTTCGGAAAATTGGCTACATCGCCACCGTATCTGGTGTTCATTCTTGGTGCGCACAAGATCTCTTGCTCTGTCTCACTATGCTGTTGAGTCTTCGATAAGATGTTTCGAGTCATGATATCAAGTCCTGACAACCCGTCCGCGTCCGTAATTGATGAGGACCGAGCCTCGCTCGAGACCAGTCCTTTGCTACATGTCACTTATGCTGGGCAGCGGAGGCTTGTCGAGTGTACAGTGTAGAAGTACCCCTCGTGGTAAGCACATGTACTGGGGTACTGCCTATGAGTGCTACGGCGTCATCGTGAACAAATAAGGTATGAAAGGTAGCTTTCAGGGCGCTCACCGAATTTTCAGACGCTTCAATCCATGGCTGGTCGCCAATGCACGGTTGCATCTGACCGGCATATTCCACACTGTGCACGAAAATGAAAGTGCTGGCGAGATGTCGAGGGTTCATGGTTGCAGATGGGTACGAAGCCTAGGACAGGGTCGACCTCATCCAAGATTCCCCACGTTGATTGTCCACATTTTGTTGATCAATCAAGACACGAGCATGTGTCAACTGCTCGCGCAGTGTTGAGAAGCACAATGACGCGGGCAACGCATGGATGCAACCCCTCGTACTCTGGCGAGCATGGCCGGCACAGAATCCAAGTGCTTTGCATCGCTAAACAGCAGGTGATAGCAGCCTTCAATGGTGGTCGGCGGAAGACGAGCGGAAGACGAGCGAACCTTCAACGCAACTAGGTCAATTTGTTCGCCTTCTTTCGTGCATGTATAAAGTCCTCGTGAAGATCTCGGTAGAATGACCGTACGAGTAACCAGCGTCGTAAATACTGAACAGAAGGGAAAGTGATGGAACGGTGGTTGAGGGCTTGGCATTTGAGCACTTTTCGCAGAGACGCTCAGTAATACCATATCAGGTGGGCCTGCGAACTGTCTCTATGCTGGCAGAAGACATCGGTGGCATCGTAGATTGACCGTTCCTCTCAAACACCTTCGCCAAACTACGTTGATTCATGCTTGTTCAGCTAGCGTGATCAAACCCATTTAAGCATCCTCGACAACAGTGGTTTGCAGACCCTTGGGGTTCTTGACGTTGACAGCCTGGACGTAAGAGTACAGCTTTTCCTTGGCGCCCTCCTCGTCGTTACGCTTGCGGCTGATGCGAACACGTAGGCGGAATGGGACGCCCTTGACGCCGGACTCCCAGACCTTCTTGTTGAGCTGCGGGTCGAGGCGGACATCTGAGGTGCCCTATAATAGTGTTATCAGGAGTCAGCATGTGATCTCAGAGATGTAGTGCGGACAAGAGAAGGGTGGATATCATACCATAGCCTTAGCAGCAAACTCCCTGACCTCCTTGATGGCCCTCGGGGCCCGCTTCTTGAAGGTCACACCGTGAACCTGTTACTCACAAAACCACGTATTAGACAATGACTCTTTCTCAGTCTTCCGCCCAATGCCCGCTGATTCAACAGCTAAGGCCGTTGTCTGGACTTCATCAAACTGATTGACTAACCCTCTTGTGCAGGTGGATGGTGTACTCGCGGGCAACGACGTCCTCGATGGCGCTGCGGCCCTGCGCCTTGTTGCCTGACTTCTTGGTGGAAGACATTGTGGGATGTCGGCGTCGTAGTAGGAAAAGGTAGTCGGGAGCTGGTGTCGCGATCTGTCGCTGTCATTCGCAAAGTCAAGATTTACGCAGCCATTTTTGCGATGCTCCACACGATAAGTCTTGGCATACGCTAGGCTCTATCAGACACTAGAGCGAGATCGTCATTAGCGTGTTTTTCACGTGTCAGATGGTGTTTCCATCTCCGCCATCTCTGAAAGGCCACTCGACCTCCACCGTCACAACCTCCTCCTCATGCCGCTACTACGATGCGGCGCGCCATAATCCAGAACCTTCGCACTTTCCGCCGGCCAAATCCTCGGAAGGCGCTCAAGCAGCTCCGCATCAATGGCGGCCACGTCAACGTTGCCTTCGAACGCTCAATAGCAAACCGCACCTCTTCACAGCCCTTGCAGTCATCCATGCGCTTTTCACGGCGAATCAGTGTTCCTCTCGGTTTGGGCGTGGGAGCAGCCGGGTTGGCGTACTTCTACCAGCAGCGAAACGGATCGGCGAGTAATGCCCATGCGAGCCCGACACTTGCGACAAGAGGATACAGCGGTCAGGCGCGGGCCACAGCTTCGGGTGTGCCACTGAGTAGCCTGGCAGCAGCAGGAGAGGTGCCTGAGGCTGTGAGGAAAGCCTTGATTGTGGATCAGGGACAGCTGTATACGGCAGAGATTCCTGCCGATCAGACAATCTCCAAAGAAACAGACTTCTCCGGCCGCAAAGTCCTGGAAATGTTGACGCCGGAGCAGGCTTCGGCGAAGCTGAGGACGAATGAGGAGAGCTATCTGGTGGGCAGGGGCGAGGGAGTGGTGCGGTATGATGTCGTACAGATCCCGAGCAACGACCCGATAGAAGATGATCACGTGGAAAAGATCGTGGAGGTGCCGAGCACCATCGCTGCGGTCGAAAACGGCAAGACAAGGAGCGACTGGATGTTCTGGGGTGTGTTTGACGGTCATTCGGGATGGACGACCAGCGCCAAGTTGAGGCAAACGCTGGTGAGCTATGTGGCGAGGGAGCTCAATTCCACGTACAAAGCTGCTCTACAGGATCCTCAAACCACATACCCGACAGCTGAGGCGGTGGATGCGGCGATCAAGAAAGGCTTCGTGAAGCTGGATCATGAAATCACACATGAGTCTGTACAGAAGGTCCTGAAGGCGCAGTCCAAGGTCGTGGCTGCCGAGATACTCGCGCCTGCTCTCTCTGGCTCATGCGCATTACTTTCATTCTACGACAGCAGATCGAAGGAGTTGAGAGTAGCATGCACAGGCGACAGTAGAGCAGTGCTCGGGCGCAGAAACCCAGGGACCGGCAAATGGACAGCCACGGCATTGTCCATCGACCAGACTGGCGGCACCGCTTCGGAAGTCGCGAGACTCCAGAAAGAGCACCCGAACGAGCCACACGTAACCGCAAACGGTCGGATCCTCGGCGGACTGGAACCCAGTCGAGCATTCGGCGACGCAATCTACAAATGGAGCAAAGAGACACAGGACAAACTCAGGAACTCGTACTTCGGCCGCTCGCCATCAAAATATCTCAAAACACCTCCCTACGTCACGGCCGAGCCAGTCGTCACCACCACCAGAGTCGATCCAACAAAAGGCGACTTCGTGGTCATGGCCACCGACGGGCTGTGGGAAATGCTAACGAATGAAGAAGTCGTTGGCTTAGTCGGCCAATGGCTCGAAAAGCAAGCTTCCGTCAAGCCATCTTCAACAGGAACCGGATGGCTACAATCATGGTTCAGCACGCAACAGACCGCTGAACTCCCCATCGAACACGGCTCCGGATCGGAAAAGAGTGGGCAGCGCGCCCCGATCCGCCAACAGCAGTGGGGTCTTCCCTCAGGACAAGATTCACGTTTCGTGGTCGAAGACAAGAATGTCGCGACGCATCTTGTTAGGAACGCTTTGGGAGGCAAAGATCAGGAGATGTTGTCTGCCTTGCTCACATTGCCCAGCCCGTTCAGTCGTAGATACAGAGATGATCTGACTGTGCAGGTCATATTCTTCGGTGAAGGAGAAGGCAATGGGAAGGTGGAGTTGAATAGGGAGGCTTCGGCCACTGCCGCGCATGAACATGCTGCGGCGGCGGCGCCGAAAGCCAAGCTTTGAGGCTGTGTGAGAAGTTCCAGACGAAGAGCGGGCACATGTGATGTCCAGCACTGTTTATTCACGAGGTTGATTTAGCGTGATCAGAGGCATAGCGAGGCGCTCAGTGCATTTCAGTCTCATGAGCAGGCGGATAGTGCATGACCTAGACTCCGGATAGACAGCCATGATATCGCAGCGTCAAAATGATACTTTTAGGAGCACATCATGTTACAGTCTCTTGTTGCGCATGCCTGGGCTTGGGCACCTTGAGCGTCTGCTCCGGCCGCTGTTTATCGCTACTCAGATCATCGCGCGAAGTTTTCGCCCAGACTTCGGCTCCGCCTCCTGGTCAAATTAGGGATCATACTCTGGCGACTCTATCCTCAAACAGATGCGCATTGGGTCAGATCCGCTTAGAAACTTCCACCCAACCTCCAGCTGAGACAAATGGTCAAGGCCAAGCTCGCCACCGCACCCTGGTAGATATACAAGACTCACAAGCTCTTTAGTAGAGTTGTCGTGAGGCGCGGCCTTCCGTTCGCAATCTGATCCTTGAGCATGTCAGCCAATAAGATAAAATAAGTGCGAATGGAGTGTAGATGTGATATGGCAGATAATACTATCATGACGGTGATGGGAAGGCTGCGATTGGGTATCTATTCTTTCAAGCTCTCAGCCTTTCCCTCCAAAGTGCTCCAGGGCCAATGCATAGGTAAATATGTTAACAACTACTCATGATCTCCAGGGCTCGTGCACGGCGTGATAGCGTAATATTAGGACCTGAAGCGTTCTAAGCGCCATTGGTCTGCTGTATCGCACCTGTGCCGGCCGCAGCCAATGCTTGTTCTGCCTGAATCCGCTCCTGTTCTAGCTTATCTGCCTGGTCGATGACGCCCTTGAGGATCTGCTGCTCTTCCGCCTGCAGGTTCGCGGTGAGCTGTCCATAGAGTTGTGGCTGTTGTTGAGACATTGCTACACCCAGAACGTCAGTACTTTCCGCTACGTCAGTACAGGTCAAGCACGACTCACAATGCAGAGCCTGCTTGAACAGCCCATACGGCTCCATCGCATCCAATGGCGTCTCCAATAGACTCTCCTCCTCGAGCTCGTCCTCATCGTCGTCGCCAACCGTGGTGTTGAACTTCGCTGCCTGTTGTGAAAGGAAGTCGAGGTAAGCGGCGCTCTCGTCCCTGACATCTGTGGTTTCTGCCTCTTCCTCGTTCTCCCAATCTTCGCCGCCTTCCCACTCATCGTCTTCCTCTTCATCATCATAGTCGCCACCAAGACCAAAGTCTTCCTCCCGCTGAGCTTCTTCTCTGTTCCTCATGGCTGCCGGCAAGGTCTGGAAGAGTCGAACAACTCCTTGCAGCAGGCGTGGCCAACCCTGCTGTACACTCACTGGCACTTGCTCCTGGCTGATCGTCAGAAGCTGGGCGATGGCACCAATCGAGAGCTTCTTGTCGTGTACGCGGGTGAAGCTGTCGATGCTGGAGAACCATAGACTGAAGAACTTATTTGTCCAGCCATGAGCTTCGAGGACTTGAAGTGCCAGCAGGGGGTTGTAGTAGATAGCGTTGATCACCATCTCCATCAGGTGTAATCTGTACGACTTAACCTTCAACTCGTCATTTGAAAGCACACTCATCGCAAGAGCCACGAATTCCGGAATATATTCGTCCACGCCGCCCTTGAGATTGAGCATCAGCACCTCGGCGAGCTTACATCCACAGATCCTATCCACGCCGCCGACTTTGTCATCCCTGAAGATAGTGCGGACCATGTCCACAATGGCGTCCAGTAATTTGCGATTTGACACGAGTTCCTTCCACCCATAGTTGACAAAGTTCTCGAGCGCCGGGAGCATGTCTTCAAGGTAAAGTTCCGCGCCAGATTTAAACGTCTGATATATGAGCTCGAACGCCTTCCACATCGTCGGACTGATGATCTTGGCGGCGAATGTGCAGCTGTCAATGATTTCGAATATTTCGTTGTACAAGTCGTACAGCTTATGCTCGAGCGTTATCTCGATGACAGGCATTAGAATAGTCTCGAGGACAGCCAAGACATCCGGTGTGCTTTCCAGTGTCAGGATGAGTGTGCCGATGGTTTGCAAGACGCCCAAAGCGGTGATGCTCTTGTCGTCCAGGAAGTCTCCGTACGCATCGTCTCCTTCCTTCGACTTATTCCGTTCAATGAGCTCGTTCACTATTCTGACATAAGTATCGCGCAACTGTTCGCAAAGCGCAACCGCAAACGGGGTAAGCTCAGCGGCGAAAACTTCTACGAAGTCCTCCATGACGTTTGCAAGTGCATCCACATCAACCTCATTGGCGAGCTTGAGAAGCTGTTGCATGATCTGAGGGATATTCTGCTGCATCATTGTCCTGATCGGGTCGTGTCTGATGAGTGGCTGCAAAGCAAGAGACGCTTCTACCCGCACGGGCAGACACTCGTCAGCCATGCTCTCAAGGATATTCCGGTAGATGATGGTGAGATTGTTCGGATCTTTGAAGTCTAGGCTTTCGAACTTCTCAAGAGTGTCGCACGCTCGCGCACGAAGGAAGCCGTGTGGACTTCTAAACTCCGGGAACACATGCCGCACGAAGAAGTATTCCACAGAGTCTGCAATGGGACTCTTCTTGCCCAGAATGACCTGCGCCAGCGTGCCTATCATTCGAAGCGCACCTTCTTTTGCTCTGGGATTCTTCTGGTCGTCAGGCGCAGCCTCGTAAGTCTCCACGATTCCGTTGATGAAGGTGAGAATCTCGAATGTCTGCTTCTTCCGCGCCTTCGTGAGGGTAACGAGAAAATTGGTGGCAGCGACGTCCGGGGCCGACACTTCCTCGTAGAAGTTGAGCTTACGGTGGAGATACTCGGCAGGCTCTTCATCGAACTGCTCCAGGTCCTCATCCGTCTGGCACAGAACCGGAAAGACGAGGTGCCGAATGAGGTTGCTCATATGCGGCTTCAGCTTGTCCCATGTGGTCTTCGGCTTCACGGATTCGTCCAAGAAGGAAAGGGTATGTGACAGCGCTGGCTTGCTCAGCCACCTCTGTTGTTGCACCCATAGGTTTATCTCTGCCAAGTAGCCCTCCATGATGATCGGCGCAAAGTTCGTGATAAAATCTTTAGCCACCTCGGAGTAATCCTCGCCATTGCCCTTCTGCAACGTCGAAGGATTGCCGTAGCGCACGAAGAGCCTGTTCAGATTGACGTACGCCCACTTCTTGCACTTCCACCAGTGGTTCAGTTCCCGCTCTTCCTTGTCCTCCATCATCGAGTTTGCAGGCGGCTCTTTTGACACCACACGCAGGAACAGAGTGCACCATTCTGCCATTGCGTGGTGTGACCGTAGATGTAACGGCAGCTCGAAGTATATCGCGTGTTTGTATGCCTTCAACACCGTCCTCAGCATCTCGCCTGCCTCCAAACTCGTCTCGTTTAGCAAGCTGTTGCCAATGGTCAACAACTGTGGGAAGGTGTCGGCTACTATTCGATCGAAGTCCCCTCGGCTGTCGCCCAGCTTGAATCTGAATGTACGGCATATCGCCAGGAGACATTGCAAACCAGCGAAGACGGAGCTGATATTTGGCGCGTTGAGGAGCTCGATGGTAATGGGGACGAACTCGGGCCACTGGTTAGGCCAGTCGCAGTGCAGGATCTTCTGCAGAGCTACTACAAGCTGCGCGCGGGTGTTGGGAGGAGAGTTGGCGATGATGGGCACGATCCGTTCCCTGACACGACGCTTCTCGTCATTTGTGATGGCAAGCTTTTGCTGAGACAGCTCTGCATCTTTGTTCTCCGTGGCTGTCCATTTTCTGCTGACGGCGTTCTTGAAGTAAACCACCCCTGTCGGTCATCGAGTCAGTCATTGCAGCGTGCCTTCCATCTCGGGCGTCAAAGTGGGACAGCATACCTGACAACCGCACAGCATTATCCTGCTCCCGCTCCAAGACGTCCAGCAGACCGCTGAGAAAGCCCGATTCTGCGTATTCTGCCGCCTTTAGCTGTTGTTCGGCCGGCCCTCTAATGTTCGCGTCTGCGGACAGTGAGTCGCGAATCGCTTGGGCCAGGGCGGCAGCGTGGTCCATGGTGTATCTCGCTCTTCCGCTCTCGCGTCTCCTGCCCCAAAACAGCTAGCGATGCCGCCCTGCAATATCCTTGGTAGAGTGTGCAGTCTCCGAAATCTTGATGTCTATCTTGCTCAAAGCAGCCAGTGAAAGGCGTCTTCGAGAATGCGGGACGCGGCAGTCAACAGCGAGACGTGCAGGAGCAGGTGGGAGGAAGGTTCGTGGTTTGCCAAGAGTCGAGTGAAGCTCTTGCGTTCCCTGAAACTTGAAAGTTTCTTGCCGAGCTCCGATTTTTTTTATATAACGCTCGAAGTTTGCTCCAAGATGTGCATAGGTATGTGGAAAAGATTTGGTGAAGAGTACACTGTCAGGCAATCTGGAGAATTTCGCGTGGGAACCAGGTGTTTCGCAGGGATTCGTCAATTCGTCGTGAGGCGTTTCAGGCGGCCTGCAGGGAATCTGCAGCCCTGCCCACTCTACACGATGTTGCAGGTACAGACGGTCTTACGAATCCAGCGGGCACGATGATGGCTGGCCCTGAATGAGTGCGAGAGTCAGCACACCTGAAGGTGCTGATTGGCGACTGTCGCAGGAGACAGCAATGCCAGGAAAGAAATACCCAAAGAGGAAGGCACGCAAACTGTTCAGCTCGTGGTCGTCGTGCAAATTAATTCTCACGATTCCAGGGACTGTTGTCGATTTCACACATGCCGCTGCCGGTATGCTGCCCTTTGCTTGGATCAATAATCTTTAGACGACGGCAGTTACAGTACCGTGGCCAGGATCTCAAGTTTGGCAATAACGATCGTCGTTCTTGGCGGTCGCGACTCCTCGGAAATTTGTGTGATTCGTACTATATATCCTACGGTCTACCCTCAAACCGGAGGCCATGTCATACTTCGCATGGCATTATTGTATCGAACGCCCTCTCTTCCGATTGGGCACTGTATCGCTGGCTGATGACGATTGATACCGGGGCAACGCACTTCACGCTGTGTGAGCCGCAACACGCAGCGAGCCTTTGCCCAAAAGCCTCTCAGCGCATGCTGGCAGGGCGATGCAGCGAACAGACCTAACATCGCATCACGTCTCGCAATGGCCTTGAAAGGGATGCCGTACGTTCAAGGCGTCTGCTAGGACTTCAGCTTGCGTGAGTCCATGGGAAGTATGTGTCAATCGGATCGTGACCAGAGCGGTCTCTTCTTGTTCGATTTTGCTATTGGCTTGGAGAGAGCTCATGTAGGCAACCCTCGCGGGCGTCCGGCTTTGCTGGGAACGTGTCTCTAGGCTCATCCGCATTGCGAGAGGATTTTTGGGCAAGTTTCCAGCCCGTATGTCGCGATCAGCGCGGGCTGCTAAGACGATGTTTTCAGTCGAATGTCAAGAGGTGATTTGGCTATACTGTCACTCTGCAGGCCATCCACTTATGCACGCGTCATTTCGTAGACATCGAAGGCGTGGGTAATCGTAGTCGTGCCGTCACGCGCGCGTCTAGCAAAGTCGTTGCACAGCCCCAGATATAAGGTAGACGCCGGACAATCCTCCAGCTCTCTCGCACATCTTCATGTTGTGCCTACCTGCTGACACGACGAGGAGGTCCACGGTGGTGCTCATCTACCTACATATTCTTCAGATGGACTACATATGCTAGAGACACCATCCATCATTCTCGTACTGTCGAAAGCTTCCACCATGACTCACGGGTGAAGTCGACCTCTGAAACACAGCACAACGCGTCTGCGCATCGGACGCGCTCGCCCACGAGGCTGTCTTGCTGTCTGATCGCCGGTGTGCATGAACAGGATGTTTCAGATGTCGAGCACAGACCATATTCTACGCGCCTCGAACTTCACCGTGTCTTCACGCCAATAATAATGGGTGTCCTGTGAGCGCCAACACCACATGCGAGCATCGTCTGATCTGCCGCAGACTACCATGCCGTCCGCATATAGCATGCAGCAAGTGTGTCATCTTCCTATGCGCCGACCTGCGCGCTTGCTGGATTGGCTTGCGGGCCCATCTCGAGATGCGGCCACCCATACACGTCGACGGCGACCTCAAGGGCGGATATCATAAGATCCAGATTTTTGCAGCGATCTCAGACCACGCGACCGTTGCCGTCGTGAAACCGTCTCCGATCGTTTCATCAGCCTCAACCGGGCCCAAAACCGCGGAGAGGCCAATTCCATAACAAAATCGCCTACCCGAAGCGGTGCACGAGGCCTCCAGCGCCCGCAATGCACCGCTCAGAGGTTCGTTTCAGGTCTCCACTGACGCCGTGTCTCCGTGCTACTAGAGTTGGGCAGTTTGATTCGCGCTGGATAGCACTGCCAGATGCGCAGATACAAAGCGCCTTCACTATCGCCATCAACTCCTTCGTCTTCCTTCCTCAGGATCTACAACGACTCTACTGCACGGCTCAAGCTTGTGACGAGACCCACGAGTCTCTTTTGTCATTCTCATCTCTTTTGTCAGAATACAGGCGTTTGGAGCTGGTCTCCTTCTGAATCTTTGCATTAGTGTCTAATACCACAACATCCTTGCACGTCTCTGGCTCTGGTAGCTGAGCATCAACATTGGCAATGGCGTACCGACAGCTTACGCCGCCCACGATCCTGGAGTACGACAGTTTTGCGCAATGTCCAGGTGGCAGCGCAAGCTCTGTTGATTCCTGCTTTCCGCAAGAATGGTCGCCGGAGACTGCACTCACTTCAACGACCACCCCTCCCAGATCTCCCTATGGACTCAAAATACGTGAAAACGGGCCAATGCTTCTTCCCAGGGTCAGGCCTCAGGATCAGCTTATGGAGCCATCTTCCAATGCTACACATTATGGTCATTCGCGAACGATCTCTTTGCCTGCCAACCATAATCCCATGCATTTCGGCGGACATCTCCGTCGGCCTAGCTTGGATCGAAGGTCGACAAGCCCACCTAGCCAACAAGCCTATACTTCACCCACTCCAGCTATCTCTCCTTTCGATCATATGATCAACGACCAGGCAAGCTCGCGGCGGCCGTCCCTATCCCATCATCGCGCATATTCCAGCTCATCTTTGCGCTCCCACTCGCGCAACACTTCCAACTCGAGCATCGATGCCAGCATGCTTTCACGGTATGGCTACCCGACATATCGCCAAAGCCCAGTTCCACGGGCACCGGGGATTTTATCTTCTGTTAGATCTAGGACACCTAGTGCTATGTGCCATCTTGCACCGATAGCCATGCCGGACGGCCAGATACCATCGTATCCACAACGCCGTCGTACCGCAAGCCCGCCAGCAAACCCGTCACGGCTTGCGAATGAGATTGCATTCGATCCTGTGCTGGATCTGCAGACGACAACCGCTCTAGAATACTTGACCGCACCTAATCCGGCCTCCTCGCTGACAATGCGGACAGTCGACGCCGTCCGCGGACAGAATCGTCACTTTTGGTTTGACGTCCGCCAGGTCAGAGCGTGGTCAGACTTCAATGTCAACACCATTTCATCCGTGCCTGAGCTACTACGACTGCTCAATATGGACGTTGCTAATCGCTATCTTCCCGTGCCGACCAAAGTCAACACATGCCCAGAAACTCCAGCTCAGCTCGCCGACGCCTGCGCAAAGCATCATGCTGTCAAGGTGAACGCAGCACTCAAACTTACTCAAGGCAATGAAAGGCACATGGCTATGCGGACTCTGATCACAGCTCCTGGTGCTCGGCAACAACCGGAGTTTGTCTCGAACTATCAGTCCGATGCCGAGAAAACCATCTACGGCGATGGTCGCGGCCGTGTTGTGGGCGTGGTCAAGTGCTATGATCGGTGGAACTCGGGCATGCGCAATGGCTCGCCAGCAGACCAGGTTAAATACCTGCAAGGCCTAGCTCATCTACACTACTTCATGCGCGAGCACGGCACACGATACGGCTTCATCATGACCGAGATCGAGCTCATCTGTGTCCGTGCTGGAGGTCCACTACATCACGATATTGATCCTAACATCCCCGATAACGTGCCCTTATTTGGTTATCTAGAGGTTGCCGCACCGATCCAGATCGCGACCTCTGGCCGCGATAAGGATGGGAGTCTCAAAATGACTGCTGGTCTGGCGCTGTGGTGGATCCACATGCTTGCCAGCCGTGAGCACGGCGATAGTAGCTTCGCTGGACAGTACCACTGGCGTATGGACGTCGGTGGAGCAGCGGCCAGAACACGGCAGTATCACCTGGCGAGGGACGCCTGGATGCCTAAGCTGACTGGGAGCGAGAAGAGGGACGCTAAGAGGGTGAGAGGATGGTTCATGCCTGATGAGCCGTTATGTGCGAAGAAGGAGTGCGGGCGGGGTAGGAAGAAGGCTCAGATCTAGATTTCCATCAATGTGAGTGGCTTATGGCCAGTCTGTATGCATCTAGAGGCGTACTAGGGAAAGATCAAAAGGAGGATTGTGATTTTAGCGCGGCGTTGGGGTCAAATCACTGCATTCACCGGTGTTCGATGTCCAGAAGTACCATAGGATGAACGAATCGCACTCTGTCACATGCTCTCGATGCTCTTAGTGTTATTTAGATATCTATGAATCAAGGACAATACCCTCCTAGACGCGTATAAGGCTAGAAAGAAGTAACTAAGCTGGCAGGAGAAGCCGTAGAAGCTAGAAAGTTATATGTTGCTACTACCACCAAGTAGTTCGTATAGCTAGAAGCGTAAGGGTTCCAGGGTTTTAGGGTTCAGGGTTGATCGTACGACCCGTACGTACCATGTACGACGTGAAATCTTTTACATAAAGTCAACATTACAAAAGCAGATCAACTGATGGATTGAACAGAATAATTGCAGAGGAGGTAGCACCACACCTGGGACTCTGAAAAAAATGGCATTCTCCTGGTCAACTATCCTCCTAACAACTCTCCTCCTGCTGTCCGGCCTCAACTACCTCAACATCAAGAATCCTGCCCGAACATCCGCAACATGGAAACTCAGCACCAGCGCCATCACCACACTCACAGCCGCCGCCTACGGCATCACGATCCTCGACACAATGCTCGACCGCTTCTACATCTTCAACCCCACAGATTTGCACTCTCTGGCGTTAAAAGCCATCGAGCACGGTGGCAACGACACAAGGGCCATCGTCGAGTACATCGTCACGGAGCTCAGAGATGATGCGGGAGTTGCTCCGTATCTGAATCACGAGGAAGAATGGGTCTTCAACAACGCCGGCGGAGCTATGGGTGCCATGACCATCCTCCACGCCAGTAACCTCTCCCCTTCACCTCGTTCCCACGACTGACGACGAATTCTGACCGTCTCCCGCAGGCGTAACGGAATACCTCATTGTCTTCGGCACCTCCATCGGCACGGAAGGGCATACAGGCCGTCACACCGCCGACGACTATTTCCACATCCTGTCAGGGACTCAATACGCCTACTCGCCTTCCACCAACCCTTACGCCTACGAGTCTTATCCCGCGGGTACTGTGCACCATTTGAGGCGTGGGGAGGTCAAGCAGTATTCGATGCGGGAGAGCTGTTTCGCGCTGGAGTATGCGAGGGGTTGGATTCCCGGGATGTTGGGGTTTGGGTATGCCGATACGTTCAGTAGTACGTTGGATTTTGGGACGATCTGGGCGACGACGAGGATTACAGGGAGGGAGATGGTGGGAAATTTGTTAAGGGGCAAATTTTAGGCGGGAATCTTTGTGTGGCTACTGCACCATGCTTTGAGCAAAGGGTACCTCGGTCTGCTGCTTGTGCTGCCATGTGTCAGGAATGCCGACAGTGCCGAGGAACGACTTGGTCATGTGTGGCTAGGTTGAATCGAGATTGCCGACGATGCCATAGTAACACTGGCGCTGAAATGAAAAGTAGAAGTGGTGAAGGGGAACATGGGAACATGGGTATCATAGATTGAATGGTCTTCAGAATGTTGTCATTCTCATGCGGCCTCAACCGCGAGGCGGACCTTAGCTCGGCGAATGCAGACTGAATGCTGCCGTGTTTGCCCTGGTACTTTCAATGCATCGTCGGACCGTAGCGAATAAGCATCAAACTTGCTCAAGGTGATTCGTCTATTTCTTGGAAGCCTCAGCCTCCTCCGCCTTGGCCTTGGCCCTCTTCGCCCTCTTGCCGACAAGACGAGCCTCAGAGCGAGCCTCACGGAGCTTCCTGAATGCAGCCTCCTCAGATGTGAAGT
Organism: Teratosphaeria destructans; assembly: GCA_010367425.1. Taxonomy (NCBI): domain Eukaryota; kingdom Fungi; phylum Ascomycota; class Dothideomycetes; order Mycosphaerellales; family Teratosphaeriaceae; genus Teratosphaeria; species Teratosphaeria destructans. The sequence goes on along the minus strand of WBMN01000009.1, from coordinate 223,593 downwards.
CGGAGACCTTGCCCTCCTCGATGACAACCTTGTTCTCGATCGGGAAGGCCTTGTTGCTGTGGCGGATGGCGCCCTCCTTAGCAGCCTTGACTTCCTCAGCAGAGGCGTCACCCTTCTTGTGCTCGCCGCTCTTGCGCGGGAAGAGGACGAGGCGGGCCTTGTAGGCCTTGAGGCGCTCGACATTGGCCTTGAGGGACTCCCCAGACAGGTTCTGGCGGCGCGGGTCGACGCTGATACCAATGGTGGGCGCCAGCTTGCGGGGGATGCCGGCCTCCTGTGAAGCGATATCTGTCAGCACTTCGTATGTGTTTATGTCATGCGTATAAATCGCACCTTCAGCTCAGCGAGCGAGAAACCACGGCCAGCGCGCACGCGACGGTTATATTTGATCGTCGGGCAGCGGACGACAGGCCTCAACTTGTCCACCGGACGGGGCGCGACCTTGGCGATCTTCTCTGCGCGCGCATTCCTGCGGCTCTTCTTCTTGCCGGCCTACGCATTGATTCCATAGTCAGATTTTGCTATTGCACTACAGGCGCCACTGCTCTCATGTGCGTGAGAGGGGAATTACCTGGTCGAAGTGCACGCGGACACGGCGCTGCCAGTCCTTGCGGAAGTCTGTCGCAGTGTCAGCTCGACGTGCTTGAATAATGATTCAGTACTTATTATTCGTACGGTTGTGCTGGATCTGCTGATTATGCTTGATCGTCATTGTGGCGGTTGTCGAGGGCGATCAAGGACGTCGTGTTGGATCTTGTCTAGACCGTACCTGGTCGTGTGCTGAGATCAAATGTTGCCGATTGAGATTTCTCGCTAAGTCCCCAGTGCGCAAATTCTTGGCGTGCCGCTAGTGGCTTGAAGCTTTTACGCGGGGAAAGCTCGGCCCAAACGCGTGCCCGTCACGTCGACGCGTACATGTAGCTTCGCTTCTCTCAAGTCGCCCGCTCTATACTTACTATTCTCCACGATGCCTGTTGGATACCGACCGCTCTCCCAAGCCTCATAGAGTTTGGTAAGCATGCCCGTCTCTCGCGCCGACCGTCTTGCCCAGATCCGCGCGCTGCGGAAGGCGGGCAAGACAGGCTTCGACAGCTACGAGGTTGAGGAGGCAGAGTCGATCTACGAGACAGTCGACGACGAAGGCTACAAGAAGGTGGTCAGGAGTCGACTAGACCAGGATGACTTCGTTGTGGACGACAATGGCGCAGGCTATGCCGACGACGGACGCGAAGACTGGCAGGACCAGCGCGTGGAATACGAAGACAGCGAAAGCGATGGCGACCTGCCCAAGCAGAGCAAGGCTGGTTGGTCGAGGATCTAATGACATACAGAGTATTCGCTAACACTGTACAGCGAAACGGAAACGCGAAGAAGATGCAGAACGCCAGGACAAACTCAACAAGGGCATCAGCAAGTATTTCAGCGCAAACCCAGCAGCAACAGCAGCTCCCAAGCCCAAGCCTGTCCGGACGAAAGATGATGACGATTTCATGGCTGGTTTGCTTGGCGAAGTCGACACCAACATACCATCAAAAACACCTTCGTATGGGAAAGCAGTCAAGAGCAGCGACAGGCGCAAGACACGCGTTTTGTCTCCACCGTTCGAGGAACGTGTGAGAAGACCTGCTAAGGCGACAGAAACTGAGAAAATCGTCGAAGAGGCTCCAGCGCCATCAGCATACCAGGATGATAACGAGGGTTTTGTGATCCAGCAAGATGACGACGTGCCAATGAGCGACCCTCTGCCATCTTCACCCGCTGCTAAGGTGGCGGAGCGGAAGGAGCAAGCTGCCGTGGTCAAGAACGAGCCGGTGGAGGAGGAGGATTTCATGGAGGTAGCTGAAGTTCAAAGCCACGCGGCAGTCAAGACTGCCAATGTCAACATCAAGGGCAGTCGTCCGGCACCAAGAGTCAAGCCGGCATACCCAACTCCAGACAGCTCCTCCCCAACCAGGGCGGTCGAGGATGGCCTCGACATGACAGCTATAAACAACGTGACCGAAAAGCTCAATCTGCTCAGTGACCCTGCTGCGGGGACATTGCAACCTGGCAAGCTGGGACCAAAGGAGACCTTGGAGGACGATGGCACACTCCGCTTTTTCTGGACGGACTACACCGAGGTCAACGGCAGCCTTTGCCTCTTCGGCAAGGTCAAGAACCGAGCGAATGACACTTATGTCTCATGTTTCGTCAAGGTCGATAATATTCTGCGAAAGCTGTACTTCTTACCGAGAGAGCACCGCAGTCGCCATGGTCGTGAGACTGGCGAGGAGGTCGAGATGAGCGATGTCTATAAGGAAGTCGATGGCTTGATGTCCAGATTCAAGGTTAACATGCACAAAATCAAACCTTGCTCGCGGAAGTATGCTTTCGAAATGGCTGAGATTCCACGGGAAGCCGACTATCTGAAGCTCCTCTACGGCTACGACAAGCCGGTCCTACCAATGGACCTGAAGGGAGAGACATTCTCTCACGTCTTCGGGACGAACACTGCGCTTTTCGAGCAATTCGTCATGTGGAAAAACATCATGGGTCCGTGCTGGTTGCAAATTGAGGACGCCGACTTTGCCGCTGTCAACAATGCCTCCTGGTGCAAACTTGAGCTGCAAGTGAACAAGCCCAACAAGATTACGACTTTGGGCGACAGCGACAACCTTGAGGCGCCGCCGCTCACACTCATGTCTCTTGCCCTTCGTACAACGATGAATGTGAAAGAGAACAAGAATGAGATCCTGGTGGCATCGGTGCGATTCTATGAAGGCGTCTCATTGACTGATACCACGCCGCCAGAGAAATTACCCTGTCGAACATTTACGATTATGAGACCTCATGGCGAGTACCCGCTGGGCTTCAAGCTAGAAGCCGAGAAGCACAAAGGTCAGATCAACATGGAGAAGAACGAGGGTCAATTGTTGTCGAAGTTGCTGGCTATCATCCAGCGCTATGACCCGGATGCAATGCTTGGCCACAAGCTTGATGATGTCGACTACAATGTCTTGCTTACCCGCATGCGCGACCGGAAGACGCCGGGCTGGCATCGCATTGGCAGATTGAAGCGTAGTGACTGGCCAAAGAACGTCGGCAAAGGTGGCGCGAGCTTTTTTGCAGAGCGTCACATTGCAGCAGGTCGACTACTGTGTGATCTGGCCAACGACATGGGAAAGAGTATCATGACTGCATGTCAATCGTGGACTCTGGACGAGATGGTCAAGCTGTATCTTGGGGGTGTGACTCGCCGCGACATTGACAACGATAAGGCGCTCGCAATGGCTACGACAAGAGAAGGTCTGATGAATTACGTCAAGCTCTGTGAGGCTGACACATACTTCATTGCGGCCATTGCTCTAAAGCGACAGATATTGCCTTTGTCCAAGGTGTTGACCAACCTGGCAGGAAACAGCTGGGCACGAACGCTGTCTGGTACCAGAGCTGAGCGGAATGAGTACATCTTGCTACATGAGTTCTACCGCAACAAGTACATCTGCCCAGACAAGGTGTATGGCAAGGGTGCATCAAACAAGAAGCTTGAAGAAGCTGAGAATGGTGAAGGCGAAGACGGCGCAGACGCCGGGAAGAAGAAAGATAAATACAAAGGTGGACTTGTCTTTGACCCGGAAAAGGGACTGTACGACAAATTCATCCTGGTGATGGACTTCAATTCGCTGTACCCGTCGCTCATTCAGGAGTACAATATATGCTTTACGACTGTGGACAGATCAGATATCGGCGAGGATGAGGACCGCATTCCGGAGGTTCCAGAAGACACTGCCAACAAGGGCATTCTGCCACGCCTCATTCGGACGTTGGTCAGCCGGAGACGAGAAGTCAAGAAGCTCATGAAAGGCAAGGGCGTCACAGACGAACAGAAGCAGACCTGGGACGTCAAGCAACAAGCTCTGAAGCTTACTGCGAACTCGATGTATGGATGCTTGGGCTATTCCAAGTCTCGTTTCTACGCTCGGCCACTTGCAGCGCTCACCACGTCCAAGGGTCGTGAGGTCTTGCAGTCTACCAAGGAGCTTGCCGAATCAGCACATGCTTTGAGGGTCATCTACGGTGACACCGACTCCGTTATGGTCAACACCAACCAAGACAACATCCTGGAAGCGATCAAGATGGGCAACGAGTTCAAAAAAGCTGTCAATGAGCGGTATGAGCTGCTTGAGATCGAGATTGATAACATCTTCAGGAGGCTCTTGTTGCATGCCAAGAAGAAGTATGCTGCTATCAACATGGTCGAGGTCGATGGTGTCTACAAGGAGAAAATGGAGGTCAAAGGTCTCGACATGAGGCGAAGAGAGTACTGTCAGCTGTCCAAGGACACTTCAAGGTACATTGAACTAATCAAAGACGTTTTGACATATGCTAATGTAGCCCGCAGTGAACTCTTGAACTATCTGCTGTCCGGTGAGGACTCTGAGAAAGTCATAACCCAGATCCACGATCACCTTCGGTCCGTTGGCGAAAAGATGCGAAGCAACGCCTACCCGATTCACAAGTACACCATCTACACCCAGCTCGGCAAGGCTCCGAAGGAATACCCTAACGCCAATAGCATGCCCTCTGTTCAAGTCGCGTTCAAGCTAATGGCAAAGGGCAAGAATGTCAAGGCGAAGGATGTCATGGCGTTTGTTATCTGCGGCGAGAACAAAGGCAATGCTGAGTCTGCAGCCAAAAACGCTCATCCTTTAGAAGACGTCCTCGCGAAAGATAGCGGCTTGGTGCCAGACGTCGATTACTATCTGCACAAGCAGATTCTGCCACCGGTCGAGCGTCTATGTGCACCAGTCAGCGGCACCAATGTCACGCTCTTGGCGGAGTGTCTTGGGCTTGACACCAGCAAGTATCGTGTCTCTGGCGCAAGCAAAGCCGCGGAACAGAGCAACGAGATCACAAGACTGGAATCACAGATCCCGGACCACATCCGCTTTAAGGACTGTGAGCCTTTGGGCTTGATGTGCACAGGTTGTAAGAAGCACTTCGAGTACCGTGGGCTCAGCTATACGCCTCCTCCGGACGAGGAAGTGCCGTTGACACCTGTCGGCGTCCTTGCCAACAACGGCTTGACATGCCCAAGAGCCGAGTGTAGGAAGACAATGTCTACTCTCACGCTCTCTACGCAACTCGAGGGCCAAATCAGAAGACACACCAGCCGTTACTATAGCGCCTGGCTCATCTGCGACGATCCCGCCTGCGGCATGCGCACGCGCCAAATGTCCGTTTACGGCCACCGCTGTCTGGGCCCTCGTGGCCTAGCCCACGGCTGCTCAGGCCGAATGACCTTTGAATACAGCGAGAAGGCGTTGTACAATCAGCTGCTGTTCCTGCAGAGCCTCTTCGATGTTGACAAGGCTGTGGAACAGATGGGCAAGCCGGGCGTGGCTGGCGTCAAGACCGAAGAGAGCGAGAAGAAGAAGGTACTGGCTGGTATGAATCGGGAGAGGTTTGCGGTGTGTTCGGATGTTGTGGGGGGATATTTGGAGAAGAGTGGGTGGGGGTGGGTCAGTATGGACTCGTTATTTGGATTTGCATTGAAGGCCTTGGTGTGAAAGTCTATTGTTGTCATGATGGAGGGATAGTGATGTGTAGTTGGGTAGGTTAATGAGGGCAATGGCATCGCATTTGTTTGCATGGACTGATCATCTCTGCTTGACTTCAGCGTGACGTTGATGACAGACGTATTGCCCACGATCATCTCGGGAACGCTTTTCTCTTGCTGTGATTTCTGGTGCATCTCAACCTCCACCGCCGGCGAAGCTCAGGCATAGATACAACTCTTCCGGCTGTCTCCCCGCCTTCGTGTATCCCTTCTGTTCACTACCGCGCGCCAACGGAATAACCAGCTTCCTCTAACAATCCCAAAACCTCCACGTCGACGACGCCAAAATAGAGTTCAGCCCCTCAAGGGAAATCGCATTCACACCACAATCACCATATGGGTTCTCAACTGCCGCCCTAGCCGTCTGGCGGACTACGAAGAATATGTGAAAGATCATCGCACCCAACCAGACGACGTTCTGCAACCCGATCTTGCATGTTTTTAGAAATGCTATGAAGCTGCTCCGCGGATGAAGAATGCGCGGACATTCTCCAATCAGGATCTGTCAAACCACAAAGAAATGCCGAGTACATAACAGTGTAGCGCACATTCCAGATGGGTTCATATCTATCACACCCAGGGAGAGGCGCTGATAAACGTTGTCGAGAGAAATGGAGCGGAAGAGTGTTCTCGGTGAATGTGTTTGCCGGAATGGCCATCAGCTAGCGCACTCCCTCGGGCATCCAATGAGCTCGGGGCTGCCGGGTAAAGTTTCGCTGCATCTCCTGCTCACAACCAAAGGCCATGAGGTGGTGACACAATGAGCAGGCTACATATGTGGGCAATGAATCTGATGGCTTGCGTATTGCGCTTGCTTCAGAGCGATTGCTTGCCTACCTACCTAGCTGGAGCCTCACTGTCACGGACTATACACACAAGCCTTAGGGACCACAAGCTCTCAGTATTCCTTCGCCGCGGCGGTTTGCGAATGCCTTCTGCTCTAGGCCGATACGCTTGCTATTATGCCTGCCCCCGCGGCCTCTGCAAAGTTGAGTCTCATGGAGCGTTACGCCTTTGCGGATTTTGAAACATGCACATCTGTGAAACCACATTACGCCCCAACCTTTGTGGCCCCTAAGGATCTTGTGTGTGGTCTCGTATCGTGGCCGTGAGGTCTGGGACATACCTATCGTCAGCATCCATGTCAGCGATGATCTTAAATACTCGGATACTCTGTCTCGGCCCCTCCAGACCTCCAAAGTTCAGCCGACGACCTGAGAATGATACCTACTTGCGAATTCGACCGCTCAGTGGACGAATTGCCATACAGACATTGAACCCACCTCAGGCGAATGCCCCGCAATTCTTGTCTGAATTATCGTGTCTGACCCAAAAGGACGTCCATTGCCAGGTGTGCAATCCGGCAGGATCAAAGGCTGTTGATCTGCAATCGTCTCCGCGTCCCCTTTCACTGATAGAGCAGTAAAGTGAAGCGAGAGACGTTCACCTCCATGCACAATGCTCCAGGCTTTGCAGACGGTCCGCATGTCAGGTGGCGCAGGCGTCCAACCTCAAGTAATCGGAAAGGGACCTCGTGAGCCGCTCTTGATTGCTTGTCTCGATTCGACAGGTATCTCGATACATGTTGAGGCTGAAGCATCCTACGGCACATTCTCAGATCTCTTTAGTGTGCTGGTCTTCGGGTTCCAGGCAATGGGCTCACGTCGACAAAGCCTTCACAGTCGGAGACTCCCACGGCGGCTTCTTGAGCCTCGAATTTACACTCGCATCACCTGAGCACGTCCTTGGCATCATCGTCAATGATGCTGCGGCCCAGATGGCTGCAAGATGTGCATAACCGCTGACATACCCGCGCACCCAAGAAGCGTCAACGCCGAGCAGACCCTTCGCTTGTTCATAGGTGTGCTAGAGGACGAACGAGACCTGATGATATCCTTCGGCAGCATCTCGCCCCTCTAACCTGCGCCGCCAGACGTGGAAGCCCAAGCGGATGTTGACATTGACCAAGTGCTGGCTCAGGCGCTAAAGCTGAGTTCAGAGTATGTTCAGCGCAGATGTGCGCCTGTGTCTCAAGATACATGTATGATGTCCGGGAGCGATCGAAGGACATTACGATCCCCGCCTTTGTGTCCGTCGGAAGGCATGGTTGGATCAAGCCTACGAAGATGAGTGAGGATTTGGCCAAAGAATTGCCAAATGCGACAAGAGTGGTGTACGAGAGGCGTGTCCATTTGGCTGCTTTGGAGGAGAAGACGAAGTACCATAAGGAATCTAGGGAGTGAGTCCGTCAATTTGGCGTTGGCAAGGTTGCAATATAGAGTCTGTCGACCAGAGAACCTTGCGAAGGCGTGTTGGAAGCGCGCAAAATGTCACAATCTCATTGTTGGGCGTACCACGACGTCATCTCAATTGGCGATGATGATAGTCGCCTCGAGGATGATCGTATCCTCGTGGCTCGTGGCTATGGCCCTGGACCAAATTCAGCTTGTGTGAGGCACCAGAGTGCTGCCGAACCACTCAGGCGACCTCGCGTCTCCAGTCTTCTTGTGCACTGCTCACCCGACTCGATGCGGTGGGAATCTCATCGTCTTCATCGCTCTAAGCACCCTTGAGCTCATACCTCGCCCCCTCCAACTCTCTCAGATCCAACGGCGCCAACAGCCGCCTCACCAACATTGTCAGCCCAAAAATCACCCCGGGCACAGCCTCCCTCCAAGCCTCCAGCCCTCTGCCCACCCACCAACTGACACCGGCAGCCAGTAATAACAACCCCGCCAAAACCGCATTCAGAGCGACCAGATACCGCTCCACAGGCCCCTTCTCCGCCTCGATCTTATACACTGCCTTCTTCCCCTTCCAATCAGGACTTTGTAGGGGCATGAAGTGGAGGATATAAGCCGTGGCTGACAGGCTAGAGATGCTGAGGAGGAGGATGAGGCGTTGTTGCGGTGTGTTGGGAATGGTAAGGAAGATGGAAAGGAGGATCAGGGCGCCGGCGAGGGGAATGGCGAGGAAGAGTTTACGGTAGAGGGTATTTTTGCGCGCGTCTTCGGCTTGGATTTGGGATATCAACTCTTCTTGGTGCTCTTCGTCGAGCTCATCGGGGCCGTCATCGGAGTCATCGGAAGGGTATTTGAAGGCCTTTCGGAGACGTGAGGAGGCCATGATGAATGGGATGAGTTCCTCCGAAAGTTTGAAAGCATTCAGGTTGATTTATACATGTATCTGGAGGACCCGACGCGTTTGGAAGTGGAAGCGTGTCTTCCTACGTCATCAGACTCACTACCTAGGTACAATCACATGCACTTTTATGCAACATGTATCAGTGTTTCGCAGTTTTGCTCTGCTACATGTATATCTGAAATGAAGGCCAATGTGTCTTCCTGTGTGAAGTCTGAATAACGATATGGAATTCGGTGGGTATACCGTGTGATTACGAACTCAATGCTGGCCAGCCCAGAAATACACCACACACCAGAACGCCTTGCTTGCAAAAGCCTGAGCGCTTTCCCATCGCAGTCACGGCCGTTGCAATCATCAGTATAAATCGGTGACATTGAATTTTCCCAACCCTGAATGTGCTGCCCGCTGATGCCTAAACTCTTTCTGCGCTTAAGCAGGACTTCCGAGCACCGCTCGCCTTGTCCTTTTGCTGCCTACCACCTCACCTGCATCGCCAACTCTCTTCCTGCTAGGCTTGGTGCGCTGCCACGAGTCGAACGGACTCTTGGCTTGTGTCTTCGGTGCAGCTACCACCGGCGCATCAGATCCAACGCTCATCGGCTCAGGCTCATCCTCATTAATAGGATCCGGCACATCAGGAGAAGTCTTCATCGCCCTTGTGGAGCGTGCAGTAGCTGGTGGTGTGATCTGTTTCGAATGGCCCTTGCGCGGTGTCCGCAGGTCATGCATCTTGGCCTTCGAGCCGCCGGGTGAATTCATTTCGATGTCCGTCGTCGCCTCTTCGTCGACATCGTCGGCGCGTGGATCACGTTCGCGAAGCTGCTCCTCTGACGGAAAGAGCAAGCGCGGTTTGATGGAGCTACGCGTCAGTGGTCTCGCAGCGGAGGCGCCTGCACTCCTCTTGAGCGACCTCTGACCAAGCTGACCAGGGGAAAAGCTCGTTTCGGTACCTGCAGAGGACGACCGGTCTTGCTCTGGATCCGAGAAACGACGAAAGATTTTCTTGCCACGGCTGCAGATAATGTTAGCGTGTAAATAGCCGTTCGGTGTTGTTACAGCACTTACAAGTTAAATATGACGCCTTCATCTCTCTTGGCAGCCTCTTCCATGTCCTTCTCCTGCTGAGCTTTGATCCGTTGAGTACGCTTCGGCTTGGGAGGAACGTGGCGTGGCCCAACAAAAGGATTATCTTCTGTCTGGTCAAGCTCTGGCACGCGCGCATTTGTGTCTGTGAAGATGGGGATGTTTGGATCATTTTGAGCATCCATGTTGTCGTCGTACAGATCGAAGCCGCTAGCAGAATTGGATCGACCGTGCTTCCTGATCCTGCGTGGTGTAGGCATTACATCATTCGGGTCGTTTGGTTGGAAGCTCAAGACACGTGCAGCTGAGCTGACCGCCGCCGCATTGCGCTTTTTCGGAGTCTTTGACGGTGTTGGTAGCATATTCGCGGGATCGGCGGCCGCGGGTGCCAGTGATGAAGGTTTATGGTTGTCGGACTCTGAAAACGAGTCTCTCGTTGCACTTGGAATTGCTTTGCGAGCAGACGACAATAGGCCTTTTCTTGGCGTCTTGTTCAATTGGTGCTGTGGCGGTGTGCGCCGGGTCCGTGCGGGAGAGGCTGGTGATGACGGCGGCGAAGAGAGCTGGGTGGGCGCTCGCGCAAAGCGTGTCCTCTTGAGGGTCGGGGGAGGTGTGGTATGGCGCTGACTCGCCGCTCGTGGCGATCGCTCGCCGTTTTGCGAGCTATAGGGATTCCGCTGCGCAGTTGCCCTGCTCGAGCGTCGAGGTGAATACGGCTGATATTTGTCGTGTCTCGCCCCGTGAAGAGGCGTTGGTGGGGTGTTTAGGCGAGGAACATGGGTTGTTTCGGGAGTGGAAGGCATGGCCGTTTGCATGTGAAGTGATTTGACCTCGAGGGCCACACCGCTCGGCTCGACCGGGCTCAGCGGTCTGTATTGTCTGCCGCAGATCTCCCTCCTCCTCTTCTTGTATTCGGCGGCCCCGTGATAGCTCTACCACGATCACAATGCGCCTCTGCTAGAGATATGTTTCACATGCGCTGGACTCGTCGACCAAACGCCCTCCTACATCTATTTCTGCTCCGCACAGCGCTATCTCTCGTACTGATTCTATGCGCTCCTAGTATTTTATTGCGACCGGATCGGGTGGATGTTGGAGATAGGGAGATGGTTGTAGTGCGTCTGGGGATCATCGCGGAGTCCACTCTCGCCCAGCCACAAAACCTGCAGGGCCTGCTAGCGCCAGCCAACGCGTCGACAGAGTCCAAACAGACACGTCAATCTGCAGCACAACAAGTAAACAGATACGGCCCATAGACGCCGGCCAGAGCATCATTGGACAGGACGACACGTATTTCCGCAGGTGGATTTCGCATTGAGCTGCTCACGCGACCATGGCGAAGCAGCAGGACTTTCCCGATATTGGCAGGCTGGACCTAGATGACCAGGACACCGAAGACCTCTTTGCCAGCCCCTCCACCACCGGCGCAAACACGCAAAAGCACACCCCGACATCCAATGTCTCCTCCGCGCAGAAACAACAGCAGCGCGCACGATCGCAGTCGGAAACGCGCGAAGCACGGCTCAAAGCAGAACTGGAGCGTGTGCGCGAAGTCAACAAAGTGATAGAGAACGTCAATGCCAGTCTCACCAAGGCCAAAGAGAATATGGGCACAGTCCAGCAAACGGTGGACAATGCCTCCACATTGCTGGCAACTTGGACCCGCATCCTCTCCCAGACCGAACACAATCAGCGCCTGATCTTGAATCCGCGATGGCAGGGCGCGACGCAAGATCTGGAGGACGCGGAGAACGAGGAGTTGAGGCGGCAACAGGAGGTGGAGAGGCGCGCAATGGAGGAGCAGAGACGGAGGGAAGAGGCGCAGAGGAAGGCGGAGGAGGAGGAGAGGAGAAGAGCCGCCGCGCCCGCGACTACCGGGAGGGGTGTGAATCGGACGAAGAGCGCGAGAGGCGCGAGTGCATCGACGAGAGGGTATACTGGTGTTGGTGGGCAGACTGGGAGGGGTAGAGGGACCGCTGGTTCGAGTAGGGGTAGTGGGATTGGGAGGGGGACGGGCACGAGAGGAAGAGCGAGAGGATTGGGCTGAGAGCTGTGCTTCCGTTGACTGCACGAGATCATACAATATCATGAAGAGGTCAGATGCGAGACGATGCAATATCATATACCGACAGGAAGGAGCAACGGCTCTGGAGTAAGACGATCTGCACGTGCAGGGCGGAGGACGCCTACTAGTTCACGTCGAGCATATCAAGCCGCCGACTTCAGAAGACAAGCACAGTACGGGCGACATGGAAGGTATCCATTGCCAGCCCAGAAGCAGACCTGCGATCAAACGTGCAGGCGTGCATATGAAAGGAACAAGCACAGCATTGCCATCAAATCATATTCATACTGCCAGTCGGGCAACCACTACAAGCAGCTACCACCACCAGGCGCCCATCGCGTCCATGCATCCATCCACACCTCGTCCCATCTACAGCCACAGCCTCGCCTCATCACCAATGGCTTTTAGCCAAAGCCACAACTCCTCACTTTCACTCTCCCCAATCTCAAGCAGCACTCCCCTTCCCGTCCGTCTTCTCCGTCTTAGCCGCCGCCGCATCCTCCAGAGGACCCTTCGGGTTCGAGCTCAGCCCACTCAGTTGGTCTTTACTGACGTCCGCGGCCTTCTCGCCCGGGCCCTGGTTCTGGTTGTTGACGTCCGTGGCCGGCGGGGCGTGGACTTGCTTGTCGGCCTGACGCTCCGGCTCGGGCGACTGGCGGCCTTGCTGTGGTGCGGACATTGTCGATGATTTAGTTTGGGGGGTTTGTTGTTGGCTGTGGGGTCCATTAGCGAGAGTGTTGGGAGGATGCGGTGAATGGGAGGAACTTACGTTTGGTGATTTGTTGTGGTTCAACGGTCCTGATTTTGGTGATTCTGTGGATGTATGATTGTTTTTGGGGGAAAAGAGGGAACGCTTGTTGATTGTTGAAAGATTTGGAGGGGGTAGGTACATGTACGTGGGGCGCAGACACGCCAGTTGCGTCACTGTGGGAAGCTTTAGCAGAGTGCAGGTGTGGATGAACCAGCGATGAACGCATTGCATGCTCGGCTTTACTTCGATGTCAAGTCGATGCAACGTTGGGTGCGTGTGAGGTACTCTCACTAGCAGCCTGCATGTGGTCACTCGCGACAGCTGTGATCGGACATCTGTCATGCGAGGCGTGTCCGCCATTCTAACACCTCATGACAAGGCCGGTCTTTAACATACGAACAACGAGATTCGTAGAGGTAAGGAGTACTACAAAAAATCACCTCGCACTCAGATTCACAACCCCCTTCACGCCCGCGCGGACCTCCATCCACCCGCCCTCCTCGACTCGAATGATCTTGCCATCAATGCACACCCGTCTCCATCTACCATCGTCTTCGTCGAACTCGATCCGCAGACCTTCGATCTCCTCATAGCCGACTTCAGGATTCTCGACGTGCTTACCGCCTTGGTATGCGGCGGTCATGATGCCCATCGCCGCATCACCTTCCAATGGGCCGAAGTGAATCAGCCTCAGTTTGCCGTCCAATGGCTTCGATGCAGGGCTGATGGTGAAGCCTTTCTCTAGCTGGCTGCAGAATGTCGCGAGTACATAGCCATGGGTCTGTCGCTCGATCGCTTGCCAGTCGTCCTTCGTATCCATCGATGGCCGTAGGACGGAAAGCCTCCCTCTGAATGCATGCGCAGGCAACCCATCGGCTGGGTATAGCAGTTCCTTGCCAGCCATTTGAAATCTTTCGGCTCCAAATTTGCGGTATTCAGGTGTATCGCTATCTGCGACGAGAGTCGAATGTAAACCCCAGGAAGCCACCACAGCGCCGTGAAGGACTGGCGTCCCTGCCACTTCCCGCAACTTCAGCTCCTTCGTCCCATGATTCGCCAAGGATCGGGCACCAGGAGAGAAAGTGACACGGAACACTGGCAGCTCCCGAGAATAGCCTTGCAACAGCGTCTTCAAACCCATGGTATTATCGGCTGTGATTCCCGAGCTGTGCGCAAGCGCGTTGCCGGTACCCAGTGGCAAGAGGGTCACGTTCGGCTTGACGTAGTTTCTGCTCCTCTCAACAGCAGTGAGGCCGTCGACGAGATCGACCATGCCGCCATCGCCCGAGAGTAGGATAATAGCTTGATCTACGCCTCTGTTGGCTTCGGGTAAGAAGAGTTCCTTGGTCAAGTCCGTGATGGTGTGTTCCGAGCTGGTGTAGTGGAGCTTGTAATGTGCATGCTGCGTGATCATCAGCAGGTCTAACAGGGGCTTCAGCACCCATTCCCAGACTGATGCGGCCTGTTGTGTCCCGGATCCAGTCGAGGCTACAACGTGCATGCGTGACCTATCATCGGAGCCGGCGGTGTGGCTGTGGCCCCAGAACACCGGTTCCGATGGCCTATAGTCGTTCAGGAACTGCTCAGGAAGATTGGTGGCGATGCAAGACCTGAGGAGAACAGGCGAGGCAGTCTTGTCGTCTTCGGCAGCGTCGTTGCGAACGACGTAGAGGACCGAGCATTCACTCGTCGAATCTGGCTGAACCGGCAATGCTGCTACGACGTCCGCGTCGTCCACTGTCGTCTCGGCTTGGGATTCTGGGCTCGATCAGTCTGCCGTTCAAGTCGCTCACTAGCAGGTCGAACGAATACCATCGATCCACCTCAACGCCTTGCTGGTCCCGCCCTCCCCAGGTTGATATATGAAGCTGACCTGCCGGCCATCAACTGTCCCATGGCTGGTCGATGGTGAGGACATGTCGCCTGTGGCAGCTCAGCCAGCAACAAGAGGGAGACGTCGAAGCCATGTCGTGATCGATTACGCCCGAGCTGATACACGCCTTAGTTCGGTGGCCGGATTTCTAATGAGGCACATATTGAAGTCTGGGCCTAGGTACATGTCATCACAGGCCTGCCCGTGTGCACCCTCGCAGCTGCTGCTAGCCATAATCTGGGCTAATAATAATACTAAGGCGGCTTACATGTACCCTCCCGCTCACCATCACTACTATCATCATCGCCGTCGCATTCTTGCAGGGAAAAACATCGAGGACGCATGCTCTTGGGTCGATAACACACCAAAGTCTCGGAAGGTATTGGGCATTCCATCTTATCCGCCCCGTGCCGGAGTGACGACCGAGCTGGCATGAGCTAGACCGGCAAGATGCAGGGCTGGGGCATCTTCCTCATCATCGTCGTCCTGGCGGTGGTGTTGGGAGGAGTCGGATACATACTGTGAGCGGTGTCCTGCCCTCACCCACACGGGGCCGCCTGCTGACCCATCCGCAGCTACACACATTACCGAGCGCGACGGCTAGGCCTCCCACCGCCGCCGTGGAACCCCTTCGCCAAGCGACAGGACACCTCGACCTACCGCGCCCCGGCCCCGGCCCCCGGCGGCATCGTGGGATGGGTGCAGGACAAGATCAGCGGCTTCCGCAACAACCGGACCAGCGCCGGCGCATACGAGTCGACGAGCTATAGCGGAACACGAGGGACCAGCGATCGACGTGGCTTTGGTCCGCTGGATCCCGATGAGGCCTGGGACGCGAGGGTGAACGACGAGGCGGCGGGCTACTACGAGGAGCAAGAGCTGGGTCTCCAGGACCCCGCTCACGGGCCCTACGGAGGTGGGGGCTACGGCGACGTCGGCGTGGGCGGCATCCCCGAGGAGCGAGGCAGGAGCCGTTCGCGACAACGAGAGCTGGATGCGCGATACGATGAGGAGGTGCACGGCGGGGGCCAGCAGCAGCGCTCGGGTCCGCATTTGAACCCCTTTGGCGATCAGGCGGAGGCGAGCAGCTTGAGGAGTGTGAGCCCGCGACCGCAGCTGGAGACGGGCGACAAGGCGCACAAGAAGAACAATAGCAGTCTGGGGACGAACCACGGAGGCGCGGATGATAGTCCGACGGAGCGGAGGAGCATGTTTCACGAGGAGATGTAAATGCGGCTGTACGATATGGGAGCGACGGGCGTTATGGGGGCGCAGGATGCATCACGACCTTATTTTCCGATTCGTCTTGTCGAATGGCAAGGACCTTGTCTTATCGCAAAAGCGACATGACTTTGTATATGTCTGATAGGTGTGCAGCGAGGAAGGGAGAAAGCTGTACGCCGCATTTCTTTACCTCATATTGTCAGCTTGCCCTCGCCCTATCTGACCTCTGACCTTCAGAAGCCCTCGACGTTCATCTGACCACTGTTCAAGAGCCGAAGAACAACATCCATCGATGCTCCCGAGGGAAATGAACGAGGACAAGAAAAGTGCTCGCCTTGGGGCACATTATTATTATCATGATCAAGCGCATAGGTGTCCATAAGCACTGCCGCCGCACGGATCCGCGAACCGCCGAGACCTCGTAGCAGGGATCCTCATCCCGCGGATTCCAGCCTGATATCACCTTAGCCCTTGGGGCCAAAAAAATGGTCAAGTCGCCAATCTATGCTATCGTATGTCGTCCAAGGAACTAGGAAACCCGGGATCCTGCGCGGCCGTCGTGGTCCGAAGTACGGCCCCTGGCTCTAGTCCACCCCGTAATGGACATATAAAGGTCCTGAGGAAAGTCGGCCAGAACCCGCCAGCCACTCGCAAAAACCCCGCCCACCACCATGGCCGCCCTCTTCTTCTCCAAAGCCACGCGGGAGAAATATCCCGACATCTTCCGCGACGCGACAACCGTCGACCGACGGACATGCACCCGCACGGTCCCCATGCAAGTCCTCTCCCTAGGCTTCGCACGGACCGGCACCAACAGCACGCCTCCCCCATCGCACCCTCTGTGTCGCCCCCCACCCCCGCACATATACTGATCGATAGCCCTTCTCAGCCATGCACGCGGCGCTCGAGACCCTCGGCATCCCGGCCTACCACAGCAACCAATGCTGGAACAACCTCTCCGAGCTCCACATGTGGCACGCCGCCCTCGACGCCAAGTTCTTCGGCATCGGGGCGCCCTTCACCGCGAAGGAGTGGGACCAGCTGCTCGGCCACGTGGGCGCCATCACCGACAGTCCGGCGTGCGAGTTCGCCGAGGAACTGCTGGCGGCGTACCCGGAGGCGAAGGTCGTGCTCGTGGAGCGCGACGAGGACGCGTGGTTCGAGAGCTTCGACACCGCCGTCATCGCGGCGTTCGAGAACGACCAGAGGCATGCGTGGCTGGTCGACGGCGTCCTCGGGCCGGACGGGATCGTGGGCCGCTTCCGGGCGTTGGCGTACAAGCTGGTCCGGGGCCCGTGGCGGAGCGATCCGGATGATCTGGAGAGTCTGCGGAGGAATATCCGGGCGGTGTATCGCGATCATTATGCGTTCGTCCGGCGCATCACGCCAAAGGAGCGGCTGCTGGAGTTTGATCTGAAGGACGGGTGGGAGCCGCTGTGTAGGTTCTTGGGGAAGGAGGTCCCGGATGTGCCGTTCTCGAGACTCAACGACGCGAAGATGATGAAGGAGCGATGGACGGTGGCGTTGCAGTTCAAGATGATCGATATGCTGCTGAGATGGGCGACGATTGCTGCGCCTGCGGGGTTAGCCGTATGGGCATGGTTCTGGCTGCGCTCAGGACGGCCACAAGGGCTTTCATGGCCTGGTTCGTGGTTCCGCGCACTCACCTGACGGGGCTACTCCTCACCCAGTGCGGCGAATGGGTTGCTGCTCAGCTTCGTAGAGTTCTCGTCGTCTGCATCAACTCCGCCCACTGAGGGCATCGCCTTTTTGCGCATTCCTTTCGATTCTTGCGCGTGATGTGTTCTCTTCTTCCCCTTTCTCAACTTCTCCACACGTGATCTCCGACCCGCATCCAGCTCGTCCATCTGCGCTTCGACCAAAGGCCCGAGTCTCACCTGGCATCGAGCCAGAGTCTCCGCGGTGGGCAGGAAGAAATCCGATATCGTCGGCAAATGCTCGAGTTCACGTCGTATCATCTGGAGCGCGTCGTCCGTTAGAGCCCCATCATTCCCTTTGCTATTCTCCCGGGTCAGGTGTATGTATCTCAAGATTTGAGAGGCCATGCGCAATGAGTAGTACATGGCCTGGTACTGTGCATCAAGATGGACCTGTCCCCAATCTGAGCTCTTCTGGCCGGCTAAGACACGCATTACTGATTCTGCCGAAGGCAAAGGGCAGCCTTCACGGCGAATATCATCCAACGCCATGCGCATAATCAGAAACCGCCAGCTTTCGACATCTGTGAGCTCGGTATGCTGAAGTCGACGCTTGCCCAGCTTGTCGGAGTAATGCGCACCATGCCGTGCTACGTCGGTCTGGTCAAGCAGACTGCACTCATGCATCTTCACGTGGTCTCCAGCTCTCCAATATTCCACGAGCACCTTCCCGTTGGGCACACCAGCCGCTTGCCGGAGAACAGTGTATGCCAGCTCGCGGAGACTCGTGCCGACATTCCACGCCGACCTCTGACTAGGGTCCTCCAGCAAGACCGGGCCATAGACTCTCAAGGACTTGTGGTCGACGAGGCCAGCGTGCCTGGTCGCCTGCAGCACCAACTCTGAGACGCGAGGATCGAGACCACAGTAGAGCTCACGTTGCTCGCTCCGGGCCTCCAGGGCCTTCACATGCCCCTCACCAAGTTCGTATTCGCTCCGGAACGCCTGGAAACTGTAGTCTTCACCCAGATCTTCGCTCTCGACTTTTCTCTGCGCATCGGATGCGGACATGGCGGGATGCTGAGACATCCAGAAGGCCAATTCCAACAGGCTCTCGGAGCCCAGGCTCGCCGCGAATCGGGCAGGCCATATCTCGAGGCCCGACATGACTGCTGGCTGATCTGTGCTGAACCTCAATTCGCTGAACGGGATGATCTTCGTTTGCGGGCCACTGTCGAAGACCAGCAGGTCGGAGTCGTTGGAGAAGATGGATATCCTTGATGATGGATCTTGCTGGCATTGCAGCCGAGCCGTCAGGATGCAAAACTTGTCGGCTTCATCGGGCATGACGAATGTGCGGTCTCTGTATTCGCTCTCCCTGAGCGCCTCTAGGACTGCTGGCACGAGGAATGCGGGCGGCGGAGCTCTCTTCTTTGCTTGCCGAAGCGCGAGGTCATCCCATGCGTTGCCGGATGTCTTCGTGCCGCTGCTACGGAGCCTCTGAATGCTCTGTTGGTAAGTGTCATGTAGGCTGTGGATGCTGTTCACGTAGGCCGTCATTCGGGCCTCGCGGGTCGAGCGTTTGGTGAGCGGCAGAGCACCATCGAAGTAGATGGCCTCACTGATGGCTGTCAGCAGAGTCGCACAGGCATATGTGTTGGAGATGCTTCACATTGTAAAGCCAAAGGCCTCTAGCTTCTCCAGCCATCGGATCGCCTCTCGTGCACATTCATCGTAGGTGGTGGTGGGATCGAGGGTATCAGGAGAAGCCGCTCTGGCTTCCAAGATGTTGAAGATATAGTAAGCAAACGACGGGCCATCGATGATGGCTTTAGTGCCATGCGGTGACTCGCCAGTCCGGCCCAATTCCTTCGTAGTGCCTAGGCCCGCCTGTCGGAGATGCGAGACCAGGCGTCGGATGCCCATAGCAACCTGGTTGCAGCTCAGGGGGATGTGGGCGCGCGGGCAAGCAGTGGGCGGCAATGACAGTGGCGACTGTGTGATGTTGTCCCGAAACGTGCTGGAGGTTTGACGTTCAATGCTCAGCTGGATCAAGTCGACCTGACGGAGAGTCTATGCCTCCTGCAGCTGTATAGAGTCGTCCCACGCTTGGGTGAATGGTGAATGGTGATCCTGGACTAAGGTACATAGAGTTGGCACCGCGGACTAGAGCTCGGGAGAAGATGAATATCAAGACGAGGACGCTCCATAGCCCAGTGCTGCCGCTGCCTTTTCTCCCTCAACACTGACGAGGAGACTTATCATGATTAAGTAGACCGACCTGATCTGCCGTCCAGCGTGACTACCTCCTAGGAGCCCCCTATAGCTGCACGAGCTCCATTGCCCCTATAGATATATATTTCCGGTGAAGTCGCTGCATCTGGCATGACGAAGGCAGTGCCATGATGTCGAGAATTTCAATCGAGTTCCCGTAAATCAGTGGCAGGTCCCCGCATCTACCTCCTACATCGACCTGTATCCTCCAACTCATGCTGCAGCATCGAATGCCATGCCGGTGGAGGGATGCACCGGGGAGACAGACCATGGGGTGAAGGCGATGTGCACGTCAACTGAATCGTCCTACTAGTACTCTCTCATACACGAAAACACGCTTGAATACCTCCGCCCAATCGGTCGAAGTGCTGAACAGGGTATCATATGCCTCTCATCACCCTCTACATCCATCTCCCCACGACCGGTATCCGCCGATACATCTCATCATACATCCTGCCCACATACCCCGGCGCCTCCCCCTCCCTCCCAATCACCCCAATCCCCCCCGCCATCCACAGCCCGGTGACCGCCGCCGCCACACCATTGATGACACACCACCTCCGCCTCTTCCGCACCCCCCTCTCCCCGCCACTCCCCGGGACCTGCTCCGGCATCCACCCCAACCACCTCGCCCACCCCCACGTGACATGAAAGACCCCGACCCCAATCAACGCCGCGAACCCCACCCACGAGACCACGGGATGCCTCGCGAACGCATGCCCGACATAGCTCAGATTCACATTACTCTGCCCGCCCGGCCAACCCCCCGGGATCGCCCGGTTCACGACGACGTGTCCCAGCACCAACGGCACCAACGCGTACCCCAGCCGACTCGCCCCCGAGACCCTAGGCCAGAACCGGTCGCTCAGCAAGGAGGCAAACCACCGCGAGCCCCTCTCCTCCTTCCCCCCATACCGCGTCGCGTGCGCGTTCCGCCGCACCACCCGCAACGCCACGCCGGCGAGGACGTGCGCGCACAGCGGCACGACGACGAGGACGGGCTCGGCCGGGACGCCCTGGTAGTAGGGCCGGGTGAGCAGGACGTAGCGTTCGCTCTCGGGCCCCGAGCGGGTGAGGAGGGGGATGAGGGCGGTGTTGGCGAGGTGCGCGAGGCCGAAGGCCGTGAAGGCGTACGTCGAGTACTGTTGGATCCGGCTCAGGTACCAGATGGGCGAGTGGTGCGAGAGGCCGAGGGGGTGGGAGCGCGGCGGTCGCGCGGGGGGGTGCGCGGGGTCGTCGGGGCGGGGGAAGTAGTCGTCTGTGGTGCGTGATGATGGCGTCTCGTCGACGGGGGAGGGGTCGAGTTGTTGGAGGCCCGGCACCGACTCCTCGCGGTCGTCTGCCATGGTGCACCCCTTCCGCCAGGGCGATAGGGGGTTGCTTCCAGTGATGAGTCCCGACACAGGACTGCTCTGTTTGTAATAATAAATGTCAAGATCTCTGGGTCTATATGTTGGTTGGGGGCATTGGATGTCATCGTCGACATGACTTCGCTGTCATGGAACTTCGACGCGTTCTGATTGGGCGCGTATAGAGTTCACTAGCGCAGATCACACGGGATGCCCCGCGATAAGATCCTCTATCAGATCCAAGCAGCACTCATATTGTGTGCTAGCACGATGAGGGGACGCGCGAACATAGGCTCTAGTGCAGCATAGCAGCAAGAGAGAGAGACACCGAGAATGCTTGGAGTGAAAGCAATGATGCTCCCTGCACATTTTCTCTATCCCAGTAAACTACATATATGCCAGATGCTAGATCTCCCAAATACACATGCCGGAGCAGCAGAATGGAATCAAAAAGGGTCGGGGGTATCCAAGAAGCAAAGGTACTTAAAAGATGCCGTTTGGATGATGTTGTGGTGGCACAGTCTGCCAAATGGCAAGAAGTGCGAGTGCAAGGTGATACCTCGAGGTCGCGAGGCATCCTGAAGTCATGAGTCCGGTCGAGGGGCGGCCACTGGACTCGATCGGCCGCCCGGGTGCCGTTCGGCGCGTAGGAAGTGGCATCCCAACAGCAAGTGACTGTTCGGCTCAGCGTCGTCTGACCATCAGATCCGCTTCCTCTTCCGCTCGTCAGGGCCTTCATCTTCGCCTTCCCGCTCCGCGGTATCAGCCGGGTTCAGCAAAGAGTGCACATTGCTCGCCATGCTGCTTCTCCGGGTCGGCGGCCCGGGGGTTTCCAATCCTTTGAACGGATAGTGGGGGCGGCCCGGAATCTGCCAACCAGCATCATTCGTGTTGGCGTAGCTGTGAACGCTGCTCGAAAAGGAAGGAGCAGCCGAGTCGTGTGGCCCGTGCGGAGGCGAGGGCTGTCTCGACGCCATGTGACTCGGAGGGTTCGCGGGCGGAAGTTCGTAGCGAGCCAGGCTGTCTCGGAGTTGTTGATCACCTGAGTGGGCATTGAAGTGAGGCGAGCTCGGATATGCTGACGAGTTATCGCCGGAGGCGTACGGCGAGCTACCGTGGTTATACGCGGGCGGTGGGGGCGGGCCGCCCTGCCAGCCGTGCACGCGGATGTCGGCGGAAGTATGCCTCCGTGCGAGATTCGCGGGCGGCGACTGCATGTTCGATAGGGGATGTGGCTGCTGAGGTGGCTGCTGAGGTGGCGGAGGCGGCACGTAGATCGGACGGCTCTGGGTGGGAGAATATGCACCTCCAGCGTTGCCGATCGAGGCATACCGTCGAGGCGACACTTGCAGGTGGGGAGGGACTGCACCGCGGTACGAGTTGGGCCGGCCGATGGCTTGGAGTGAGGGCCGTCGGGACTCGTCGAAGGGTCGTTGCCGGGGGGACATGGGCACGTTTGGTTCGAGTGGTGGATTCGGAGGTTGGAAGAAGGATTGTCGGTTCGCAAAGATCGGCTCGTGCGGCCCGTCTAAGGAGCGCAGTTGCTCCATGTGCCGTGCCACCTCTTGACGCATAGCGTAGACATCACGATGGACGGGATTCTCGGGATCGGGGACCAGTGCCAGGAGGTGAGCAGCCAGATCCTGACTCCATCCATGGCACTTGATCAGGCCTTCGACGAGGGCATGACACTTCGCAGCCATGGCAGAGTAGGCATCCTCGGTCCGTTGGAGTCTCGCGTACAGGTCTTGCTGATTCCATTCCAGAATCCCGAGACGGGCCTCCAGGGGATCTGGCATCGCCTCCATGGGCGCCCCCGGTGGTGGTGGTTGGACGGGCGCGATCTTGGGCGCGTTGGTCGAGAAGGAGTCGCGGTGGATGAGGGCATGTCGCGAAGCCCGCCGCTTGATTTCACGGAGGCCCGCCAAATCACCTCGTTTGAAGTTGCCTGCACCGTGCTTGAATTCCCAGAGAGGCGAGTCAGGCGATCCAGTGTGGAAGACGTCGCTCACTGCGGATTCCATCAGCCCGGGAACCCGTGAAGCCCACTGCGACGCCACACTCACCTTTGTGGAAGCCGTACATGTTCAGTTGTCGTACGAAGGATGAGATATTGGTGTGTTTGAAGTATTGTCTGATGGCTATCAGCACGGGCATCGCACGTGGAATAAACTTTGGCAGACATACGCTAAAACTTTGGAGAACTCGGTGGAGGGTGACATGACAAAGCTCTCGTTCGTGTTTGACCAGGAGATGAGATGCTGTATGCTCTGATCCTCCAGCATGCTGCTCCCGCGTTAGCTCGGTCATGTCCTCCCGGCACGCGCGTGGTGACCCTTACTTGTAGAGCTTGTGGATAAAGGCGGTCTGCACGACCTTGGGCTGCTGTGCCGCGGCGGCTGCACCCACGGGCTGGCTCCCACCGCCGTTGGACTCGGGCTGCGGCGTGGACTCCTGGGGGCGCTCACTGCTCGGGCTGGTGAGCGGCGGGCCCATGACGGCGGTCGGGGCCGGCTGGCTGACGTCCATCGGGTCGCCCGGCCTCGTGGTCGAGGCGGCGGCCGACGGCAGTATGGGTATGCTCTTGACGGGCGGATTGTAGCCATGATGCTCGGGCTGGAAGGGGCTCCGGCGCATCGAGACGGCCGCCATGGCTCGGTGTGTCGACAGGCTCGATGTCGGGTTTCCCAGCTCCTCATCAATGACCGCCTCCAGCATCAAGGACCGCCTTCAGCGTGCCGCGTGCGTCCTGACCTCCGCCGTCGCCGTCACGCCGGTGTCGTGACTGGAGCGATGAAGCTGCATGAGATGTCGGCGCACTGAAGGGCGAAGGCGCGCTGTAGCATCGCCCTGTCCACGCCCAGGTTCCTCCACCAGACGGTCGCTCAACGATGATCGGTGGGAGGGGAGGAGGGGGGTGGGGGCCGGCGACAACGAGAACAGTTGAGCTCCACCGTCCGGAGATGGAGATGGTCCCGACAAAGCGCCGACTATTGACGCGACGCGATGGTGGGAGTTTTGGGAGTCTGGAGTTTTCTTGCCAGTTTCTAGCCGGATTTGAGCCTTTTTGCGGGGGGGGGAATTGGAAGTCCCGTCTGGCGGCGGCTTTGATGAAGACCGACGCAGCGGCTGCGAGCCAGGACTCCTGGCGGTGGCGGAATCAACGATCTTCGATAACAATGCTGCTGCTACTGGATACAAAAAAATGCCAGATGGCGGACCGGCGGAAGGGTCAAGCCCGCGCGGGGGGCGGGGGGGGGGAGGGGGGCGGCGGCGGCGGCGGCGCGAAACAACAGTCAAAGAAGAAGAATGTTTCGGGGAGGCCGGGTGGACAATGAATGGACTTGTTGGGAGATGGAGCAATAATCATGTGTAATACACCATAAGGTACCTTACCTCGCGGTAGAATGCTGACATGGCCCCGACCCGACCCCCTCGACAGTCGTCCATGTCGGCCGGGAGACTTCTCCAATCAGAAAGGGATCGTCGACCACCCCCATCGACGTCCGCCCCGATTGCCTGCATGACTAGCGCCTGTCAAGGGTTGAGGGATGTCGAGTGTGATGTCGTCTCCTTCGAGTGTCCATGTTACTTACATGTACTATATATACCATTGTACCCGACGGAACTCTCGATTTATCATATCGCGGATGTTCCCTCGATGGATCACCATATCGCTCATCTTCCGATCGATCATCATCTCGCTCATCTTCCGATCGATCATCCACTCGTTCGCTTCGTTCGCTACCAGAGCCCACTGGCTCGGGTCGACTCTCGTGCTGGGGTGATCCAGAGGCTTGATAGCCTTGGCCACGCGGGAAGGCGCAGGAAGACAGCGTCATGCCCTATATCGCCGGAATGAATCCTGTGGGACCACCGCTGTCTAATCAAGTCACATGCTCAGGACCATCCCCAGATGGAAGACCTGCTCGAGCGCTTTCGTGCGCTCCCCAGCCCAGAGCATCGATCTCTCACGTAGGGCAATGTGTATATACAGCATTCAGTCCCTTCTCCACCAGCTCACCACTGGGCAGGTTGAAGCAGATCATCTCCTCGCTCACCCGCCCCGAGCTCCACCTCGTCGTCGAGGCCATCGCACAGCGCTTCGATCCTCTTGCCATCCTGCCCATCGAGTTGGTGCGACACATCTGGAGTCATCTGCCGCTGTCGGCGGCCTGGACTCTGCAGCTCGTGTGCCGGCGATGGCGCAGAGTGCTTGGGAGTGAGCAGGTAGGGATCCATTCCCCCCTCTGACGCTGGGACACTGGCTGCATGTCCTGGAGACGTCGATCTGATTCCGTGTCACAGACCCTCAAAGCTTCCATCGCGAGGTGGGACACGATACACCACCCCAGCGACTCGGCTGTCCCAGATCCCGCCAGTCATCCGCTCGAGACTCGCGTGAGGCATCTGCAGGCGGTGCGTCTGGGACGGCCCTCCCAAGTTGCATTCTATCCGGACGTCGGTGTTGAGCTCCCAAAGACGACGCAACGAGCCTGCGGCCTGAAGACTGTGGCGCTCAAACGGGAATTCATGGCGTATGTATCCAAGGATGAGGCTGGCCGCCCAGGTGTCGTGCTTCGGAACCTGGTGAGCTTGATCCTCTGCTCCCTTCACATGCCGTAAGCACTCCACGAGTCTCTGACTTGGCACTCCAGATCACGGGCCGGGTCAGACACTTCAATGGCGCGGCCAGGGAACGCATGCTCGGCATCGCACTGACATCGAAACTTCTCGCCTTCGTCAGCTTCGGTGCCGCACTCTATGTCCAACCTCTCGAGCAACTGGACGCGGATGCACAGTGTCTCCGCCTCCCGTCCAGCAACCTCTCCGCGCTGGCAGCGGACGGAGAGACGGTGGCGATCCTCTACGCCACGGAGGGGTCCTCTTCTTTCACCGTGGTCATCCACGACGGACGATCTGGCCGCCTACGGCAACTCTCTCATGCCCGTCAAAGCGTGGGAGGAGACAGCGGAGCGAGCCTGTTGACTGCGCGCAACTTGATTGTCGACGAGTCCAGAGACCTCATCCATGTGTTCAGCTGTGGAGCGGAACGCGTTGGGAACACATTCAAAGGCCTGCACGTCGGACACTTGACAATTTCCGGGAGAGACCTACAGGATGGACTGCCCCAGCAAGAGACTGCTTCAGTCCACTCCCTCGTCCCATTCCGTACGGGCTTACCGGGCATGGCCTGGGCACTCGACATACTGCCTACAGGCGTCAAAGATCGCTTCCACGTACGACCAATCGTAGTCTCTGATGGCGGAACACTCTCGAGCCCATTCGAAGACCTGCGCGGCGAATATGTCTTTTTTGATGCATCCCGCGCAGGGTTCTGCAAGCAACTCTTGTGGTCGAGAAATGATCATGCTGAGCCAGAGAATGATGGTCCACTGCCAACGCTGCTCGAATCTCCCATCTTAGTATGGAAGGACGTGATCTACTGCAGGACCGATCATCACTTTTCCCTCGCGATCAGAACACTATCGGCTACCATAGGGTATGATCCCTCGTCTCATGCTGTCCTGGATCTCACTGATGCAAGGCAGTGAAGCAAGTCTTTCGAGATATTCAGCGGTGCATCTACCCGATCTGTCAGACCGACCAACCCACGTCCACGTGCAGCGGATTTCCATGCATCTTATGAACGATTCGTTCTATCTCGCTTTCACGCCTTCTGGGGACAGTGGTCCCGGAGCGCTCACCGTCTACTGCTTTGACGAGAGAGTGCACCTTGCTGGCGGCAACCCCATCGGTAAGCTTTGCTTGTCTCCTGTCCACCAACCCCAATCTTGCCGAATTCGCTTGTGCAAGTTGTGCAGCGCCTGACAGCTCCATACCAGTGACGTCCCAAGAAACTGATGTACTAATGATCTTTCCGCAGGGCGCTGGAGCAGTGACTCTCCGTTCGGAGCCGGCTGCCGAACTGATAACTGATGTGTGCAAAATGATAGTGGGTATGATGAGACCGCATGCGAGAACAGTTGCCGAGTCACACTCCATCGCGCCATCAATCGAAGCGAGGACGGAGACTGGGGCGACTGAATTAAGACCCAGAAGTCCATACCAAACCCTGATAAGCAGGAGAATCGCTCGACCGAGCTGTGATGTCCGTGCCCTGATGGATTCGACAGAAGAGTAGCAACTGTGATGGTTCCTGCCTGCCACCATGTGGTGTAGGTACTCGCTCTGCAAATGGTCGAAGTCGGTCTCTCGTCTGTCTTGCAAGTCAGGACGGTCCGCTTCACAGCACTGGCTACGGAAACAATTCGAGCTGCAGCACATTATTGCGAGGCGAATTAAGGAGCAGCATGGTCTACTCTTGTAGTCCTTACTCACATCACCGAGAGGAACTCGAAAACAGAGCGGCGGATCGACCTGCGAGAGAGCACGCAACAAGCAGGAAACAACCACCCCAGTTACAGAAGACTGGACTCGGCCACCGCACCTCAAAACAACACCGATCAAGCCAACCGACCCGCCGGTATCTCAGGATCCGGTGCCAAAGCCAACGCGTTCTACACCTTTGCTGAGCTCCGAGAGGCGACATGTACCCACGCGACTCCTCAAACCTATCGAGTGGTGTCGGCCAGGGCGATCAACGAGCACCCTCGGCAGTGACTGGCCCGATCAAATGTATCGAAGACGCCGGAGACACTGCTCGAGCGGCCACGCATCGCATTCGAGGGTCTCTACGGACCTGTTCGACACGACAGGAATGGCGTTGCCTTTGGTGACGATCTGGTCTCGGTACTGCTCGTCCGTCCTCTGCACAGGGATGGAGACAAGGAAGACGACTGTAAGGATTGATGAAGTCAACGCGTGGGAGTCGGAGTACATGCCCTGTGCGTTTTCCAGGCGGCCGAACAGGCGGACGATGCGCCTTGGGCCAGGTGAGAGGGCTCCTAGCTTCCAGGCGGACGATGTGTCGACGTTGTAGGGGTCTCGGGGCGTAGAGGTGGCGGACTGGTTCGGGCTCGTTCTTTGGTGGGATCCAGGCCGACGAGATGGACAGTACGAGGTGCTGGAGGCAAGACGATGAGCGAGAGCCGTGCGACCCTTGACCTCGATGGTGCGGCTGACTTGGGTTGGGGCCGAGACCTGCAAGAGTTCGCACTGTGCGGACCGCCGGAGTGAGTAAAGCTTCTTTTTCATATATATTTTTGTCTCATGAATATCGACGGAATCGTAAGAGGACAGGTTTGTAGCGCAGTATTGTTGTCACCCTCGCCTGATGCATGCAGACGTCTATATGTACAGGAGCTTTGCTGCCTCCCCGTCTGCCCTAGCATGTCTATTGCATATCTCGAGACTCTAGCGGTCCGGATCGGGCTGTGCGGACCTCTCTACCGCCGTAACGCCGCCTTTATGTAAGGAAGTAGTAGGGAGTCTAGGGTCTATGGGATTCAGGGGTCTGTCCTGCGGTCCTCATCAAGGGCGAGTCTTCCGTATCGGGGATTCCATTCACGAGGTTCATTGCTCTTCCGTGAAAGCGGGGATGGATACGAATAAAATGTAATATGATGTGCATCTGCGTCCGACTGCCCATGCAGCTTTCATTCCTCACATCTCATCCCTCTCGGCAGAACAAACATAAGACTTGATCAAATCCCGCGACCCCCTCTCCCCTTTCCCCTCATCCCTCTATCAAGAACTTCCCTCCTCTCTCACCCACCCCTTATGCCGCCGCCAAGCAGACGCCCATTCCCCTCCCGCCATCTCATTCAGAGTACCCGACAGAGACGACGCACAGAGACGCCGCGATTCGATCCTGGATGTTCGGGGGGTGGCCTTTGGCCTTCGGCCTTCCTGCTGCAGAAACCCACAAACAGCCGACGACGAAAAATGAATGAAAAGCAGCAGGAAAAAAAGAAAAGAGAAAGAGAAAAAGTGGCCGACGGAATTGTGGTTCTCGAGCTTGATTGCCGCTCGCTCCTGTATAGGTATAGCCGTCTCGACGACGGCGAGTGGTATGTGCATGTGGGCTGCGGAAACAAGCGGTTAGGTAGACGACAAAGACCAAAAGACAAGCAGTTTGATCGAGATCTAGTTTTCCCGCCCTCGAGCCGCCATCGCCACCGCCACCGCCGGGGTGGGCGTTGATGTGAAGATCGAGTCTAACTGTAGCCCTCGATTCCAACCTCGCAGGTCCACCACCGCGAGCTAGAGCTAGAACACACGTCTCTCTCTCTCTCTCTCTCTCTCCCTCCCTCACCCCCGCCGTGACGATCCTCCGCATGTCTCTCCTCCCTCTCCACCGCACCGCACGTGCTCAAAATAAATCAAGAGGAAGTAACCCTTCTCATGCGAAGGGACCGATCCTTGCTACCTACATTCGGAAGGAGCCGGAACGCCCTGTCCGGGACGAAAGACGGAGACGAGGTCGAGCGGATAACGATCGGGCCTCGCACGCGCGTGACGGCGTGGACGAGAACTGATCAGAGCTGGAACGCGAATCTCATGAGCTGCTGGGCTCCGTCTCCGTCTCCGTCTCGTTTCGTTTCTGCAAGCAGGCTGACGAAGGGGGGCGGCTGGATCTCTGCACTTTTGTTGTTTTTCTTTTTCCCCTTTTGGAAAATAGGGATATCCAGGGGTTTATTTAAGGTTCCGGTGATCTTGGTGGATGGCCCCAATTGGATCGATCCGGTCCATGCATCCAGTGGATCCATTTCGGATCTAGTGGTGATATTCAACCGGTCCTCGATATTGACCAGCCGTTGGTGATGCTAGGATCGGATGTCGGTCAGTTGAAGATCCAGCCAGCGCTGGTGAGGCGTGGGTGAAGGTCAAAAGTTCTTCTCTGTCGCTGAGAAGTGCACGGAGATCTGTTTTTCACCATTATTTCTGTGTTTGTAGTCGAAGTTCTTGTGGCATTAGATTTGGGTTTGATGTGATTAGAGGGCGGTATGTAGACGGGTTGCCTCTAGAGTCTGTGATGGTGTCGATTTACGCCTTCCTTTTTGGCAAGATGGGCGTTGTCCTGCTTGGTGATAGGGGAGCAGAGGCTTGGTGGGGAATGGATGTTCTGGGTTGTAGAGTCGTCCCGGACCGCTGGAGCAATGTAGGATACTGAGAATGTCAGGCTGAAGCTGATTCGGCACGTCCTTCGTTTGCTGTGGTTTTAAATTCGCAGTGCGGGCAGGACCTGAGGCTGTCTAGTCCTTTCTCGTTCATACAGATGGTCTAATAAGCATAAAACCCTTTCCCGCTCTTCTTCCCCAACCACCCGGCGTCGACCATCTGCCGTAATCGCACCGCAGGGCGATACTTGCTGTCGCCCAGCTGGGAATGCAACACCTCCATAATGGCTAGACAGGTATCCAGCCCGATAAAGTCCGCCAGGGCCAAAGGTCCCATGGGCACGTTCGTCCCGTTCTTCATGATGGCGTCAATGTCCTCTTCCCCGCCGACGCCCGTCTCGAGACATATGATGGCCTCGTTGATGTAAGGCATGAGGATGCGGTTGGCAAGGAAACCGGGGGAGTCGGCGGATTGGGAGGGGATCTTGCCCATGCGTTTGCAGAAGTGCAGGGCAGTAGCGAGGGTGGCGGGGGAGGTCTGAAGGGCGGAGATGATCTCGACGCCCTTTTGGACGGGGACGGGGTTCATGAAGTGGGTGCTGACGACGCGGGAGGCGGCGGAGAGGTCGGTGGGGTCATCGGGGGGGCAGGTGGCGCGGGCGATGAGGGTGATGGAGATGGAGGAGGTGTTGGTGGCGAGGATGGCGTGGGGCGGGGCGACGCGGGCGAGGGAGGCGAAGACGGATTGTTTGAGGGAGACAATCTCGGGGACGGCCTCGATGATCATGTCGGCGTCGGCGAGGTGGTCGAGGTGGGTGGTGGAGGTGAGGCGGGCGCGGGCGGAGTCGGCGTCGGCTTGAGAGAGTTTTTGTTTGGAGACGTCTTTGGCAAGGAGTTTGTCTGGAGGGGATGGTAGGGTCAGGGGGAGGTCAATGGGGAGGTCAATGGAGAGGGGGGGTTTACCGGCGAAGGCGAGACCTTTGTCCAGACTCTTCTGCGAGTTGTCGACGACGGTGACGGGGACTTGGGCGGCTCGGGCGGCGACCAAGGCGATGCCCAGGCCCATCTGTCCGGCGCCGACGACGCCCAACTTCTTGATGTCGGCGGGCGGGGCGGAGGCGTAGCGGCGGGATTGGTGGGACGCGCCGCGTGGGGGAGGAAAGCGACGGGCGATTCGGAGGGCGGACATGGTGGTGGTGGTGGTGGTGGTGGTGGTGGGGGGGGGACTGTGTCAAGAAGGGAGGGTGGAGCGGTGGTGGGGAGGTGGGGGGGGGGGGATGGGTGTGTAGATGGACTCTTGAGCCTTCAATAGCCGAGGTGTCATGTGAAGGGAGCTCGGCGAAACAGATGATGCGTGGGGGACGCGACGCGACGCGACGCGTCTTCCACACAGGACGTGTACATACAACACTACAAGGAATTGATGGATGATTGATCCCAACACTACAAGGAATTGATGGATGATGACATGTCACAATACAAATGATTGATGGACGATTGATGGATGATTCAAGGAAGATGGAGGGATGATTGATGGATGATTGATACCTTCCGATACATGGAATCGATGGATGATTGATTGATCATTGATACAAGAGACCATGGCGGACCCGTGGGAGAAGACGGGCACCGTCGACGCGGAGGTGAGGGCGTACATATCAAATCTGGTGAATGCGGTCGGGGGCAGCTCGACGGACGACGACACGTCCTACGCCGTGGGAGACGACGCGCTGCCCGCCCTGAACGACCTGCTGCGATGGCTGCGCCTCTACGACGAGAGGCTCGGCCGCCACGACGTCAAGCGCTGTCTCGCCCACGCCGCCCTCCTCCAGCACGACCTGCTCGAGATCCTCGCCCTGTGGCCCCAACACCGCCACCACCACCGCCTCCCCGCCCGCCTCGCCCTGGCCTGTCTGCAGCTCATGGTCCCGCTGACCTGGCCGCTCGACCTGCCCCGCGACACCGCCACCGTCAACCACGCCCGTCACGTCCCCTACCTACAGCTCGCCCACGTCGCGTACAAACGCGCCATCTTGCACTACGAACACGCCAAGATCCTGCGCACCGTGGTGCGCTGCGGCTTGGCGAGCATGGCGGTGGAGCGGCGCGAGCGGAGCAAGCGGGACGAGGGCATCATCAAGTTGGTCCTGTATCTGGTGAGGAATGTCGCCATGATCACCCAGCCGCAGATGTTGCCCAGTCAGGGCGATGAGAATGACATCTCCCGCGCCGCCACCATCGAGGCCTTTGCCGAGCAGGACATCCTCGACCTGCTGTTGACCATCGGAAGTGGTGCCAGCGACGACTTTCAGGACCAGGATGTCATTCTGCTGGAGATCCTCTTCCATCTGCTCAAGGGCGTCGATGCGAAGAAGTTGTTCATGCAGGAGACGCAGTTGCAGGCCGACGGGGTCGACGAGTTGAAGATCCTGCGGCAGAAGGAGAAGGCCATGTTGGGCGGCTACAACAGGCACGCCCCGACCCGCCACAACAGGTTTGGCACCATGATCTGGGTCAAGAGGGACGACATGAAGGTCTCCACTGTCTCGGGTCAGCAGAGCGTCACAGACGAAGCCACCACGTTGCACCAGATGGATGCCAGCAAGAAGTGGAACAAGCCCAAGTACCGCGGCAAGATGGCGCAGGAGTTCAACGAGCAGTCGGACATCGGCGTGAGGGTGGATCTGCCAGACTCGGCTCGCAAGAGGCTCAGAACCTTTGTCGAGGACTTTTTAGACTCGTCCTTCAATCCGCTGTTTTCAGGTCTGCGGAAGGCGATCGAGAGAGACTCGGAGCGGGTGGGCGACGTCCACCGGAGACAGTACTTTTACTTGATCCATTGGTTCCTCAATGCCGAGTGCTCAAGGCGTGATCACGCACGTCGGGAGACCGCGGGGCACGCTGATCGACCGACACAGACGAATCCCGAGGACAACACCTTTGCCTACATTGCTGCAGTGCTCGATCAGGAGACATTTGTGCTGCTGAATCGGCACATGCAAAAGGCGTATGATGAGAAGAGCTGGCAGGATCTGCAGACCACCCTGCTCTGCTTCACGCAGATCCTGCTGACGGTCCAGAGCATGGCCGAGAGTAAAGACGAGGAAGACCAGGAGATCGCGGAGAACATCCAGAACCGCATCTTCTACGAGGAAGCCACTCACGACCGGATCGTGCAGATCCTGCGTGGTTATTCGAACCAAGGCTTCGCGTACTTGGACGCCATTACAGAATGCGTGCACGTCTTCGTGCGCATGCTGGAGCGGTACAGCAAGCAGAACGTCGACCTCCAGGTTCGATCCAAACGTCGCGCCCGTCGCAAGGCGAAGAAGGCGAACCCGGAGCAGGCTGCCAACGCAGGCGAGGAAGCCGAGCAAGACGCGGAAGACGAGCGTGAGGCTCACATCGCCGTGTCGGAGCGCAAGTTCGACTTTGCCAAGTTCAGCGCCAAATTTCTGAGCCAACCCTGCGTCGACACCTTCATCTCCTTGCTGCACTTCTACGCCGACTTGCACCCCAGCCAGCTCAAGCGATGTCACCGATATCTCTACCGCCTGGCCTTCAAGCATGATCTCGCCCTCTTGCTCTTCCGCGTCGACATCCTGGCCCTTCTACACCGTCTCATCAGAGGACCGAACGGCCTCTCGTCCGAGCTGGAAGGGTTCAAGGAATGGGAACAGCTTGTTCAGCAGATATTTCGCCGTTGTACCAAATGGCTTGACAAGGAAACGGCGAAGTCTGGCTGGAAGGAGATGTGTGTCGTTGAGATGCTCTTCTCCAAGATCCCGGCGACGCTTTTCTACTTACAGAACGGCTACGAGAGGGTCATGGAGAAGAGGGCGCCACGAGCGCCGGCCGAGCTGGAGTTCAAGGCAGCAGCAGCCGAGGAACAACGAGTGCCTGTGGCGGTGAGTCTGTTAATCGAGCAGGGCAGGGGTGATGTGCTGGCGTGGTTGAAGAAGGAATTGGAGACCGCGGCCGGTGAGAGGAGGAAGTGGAGTGAGGAGCAGACTGCGTTTGCCGAGGGATTCGGCGAGGATGGCGTGCAGGCTGGTGGCGAGGAGAGCAGGAGGGCGCCCAGCATCACGCTCGTGCCTGACAGCGATGAGAGAAAGATGGCGTTGTTCAAGGACAAGCATCTCAGGCTTCTGCTTGCCACGCTTGGAATGAAGAGATTTGGAGCGGCAGAGGATGTGGACGCCTCCTGGATCATCCCTTCCGATCTCTCCGCCGACCAACTCCAGCACGGCTTCGACGCCATCAAAAAGACCGAGTTCGACGGTCTCAGCCTCGAAGAAGGCCAAACAGCCACCGACCTCATCCGCAACAAATCCCGTCGCGCCGCCACCACCTTCATCGACGACGACCACACCGACGACGAAGGCGGCCTCAGCGACATCGACGACGCCCTCTTCCCTCCGAACCTGCGCGAGAAGCGGAAAGCCGACGACGACGCAGACCGGCCGAAGAAACGTCGTCGTCTCACGCAGCGGCATCGCAAGGAACTGACGGAAGAGGAGGTCCGGCAGCGTGCGGCGGAGAAGCAGCAGAGGGAGAGAGAGAGGCATGCGAAGATCAAGAGTGCGTTGTTCGTCACAGTGGACGATGACGCGAGCGATGAGGAGGGGGACGCGGAGTTTTTCAGGCGTGAGGCGGAATTGAGGGCGAGGAGTGAAGGGGTGTATCGGAGGGTTTTGGCGGGGGAGGTTCAGAAGAAGGGGGGAAAGAGAAAGAAGAAGGTCGTTGAGGTTGTTGGTGAAGAGGTGGATGAGGGCGATGGCACTGATGGGGCGTCGGTCAACCGGCACCGCGGTCGTCGGATGGTGTCGGATCGCGATGGTGTCGAGAGCGAGGCTTCCGACGAGGATGAGGCGTCGTCTGATGACGCGAGGGAGGACGCGGAAGAGGAGACGCCCTCGACTTCACCCGCTGCTCGTGATCCGAGTCCCGGGCCGGAGAAGGTCGTCGGCGGTGATTTTCGGACGGGCGAGGAGGAGGAGGGGGAGGAGGAGGAGGATGTCGCGCCGATTACGAAAGCCAGGGTCATGGATTCGAGGCGGAGGCACCTTCGGGCCGGGTTCATCGTCGAGGACGATAGCGATGAGGGGTGATTTTTTTCTGGACGGTTTTCCGTCGCGGTGATGTGGTGGTGGGAGGAGGAAGTGGACGTCTCTCGTCATCCGTCTTCGTCGTCGTGAACGTGAAGCGACGTGGTGGATCAAAGGCTATACTTGGGTTGTTGTGGGCAGGATTTCAAGGCGGGCACATTGGTAGCTATAGGTACTACTATCTTTTTACCCCATCGACGTCCCGCCTCTCTTTTTTTTTTTCCCCTTTACTCCTGAGGTTATCTACTCGTTCCGTCTCTAGAGCCTAGGACGCTAGATCTCTTGTCTCGTGTCTCGTGTCTCGTGTCCGTCTCGCTATGTATCTCTCGACTCGTGTCTAGGGAGGTTCCGTGTGAGGCGTATATGAGGCATAGAGAGATAAGGTAAGGCATACGACTGCTCTGCTCTGCTCTGCTCTGCTCTGCTCTCTCCCCTCTTTCCCCCCCCCTCTCTCTACCCCCTTTGCTCCCTTCCTCCCTGTCCACTTCCCCCCTCCACTCCAACCAAGCGGGGCTATACAGCCTCTTTCGACTTTACGAGCGGGAAAGACAATCATCCTCACCATCACCATCACCATCACAAAGGAAAAAGGGAGAAGCACATGAGGGATTGGTATGTTGATCAATCTTTCCCTTCCTATTGCTATCGATCGAATAGGCCGGGATCTTCACTCTATCCCGTGATTGTGTAGGCTTGGGGGAGTAGGAGTCGAGAGTCGGGACCGAGATCACCACGTCTCTTCTCCCTCCCAATGAATAGCTTGACCCGCGCGCGACGCCCTTTCTCCTTGTCTTCGGAAAAAAAAGGGGGGGGGGGAAAAAGGTCAAGGACGAGCTTTCCTTCTGATCATGTGGATCTATGATCACTGAAAGCACCGGTCGTAAGCCAGTCAGGCAGGTCTCCTCCGACCCGCTTATGTCCTTGGATGAGGGTGGGGGTGAAGGGGATATCGACGGTCTAGGGCTGCCCAGGATTTCCTTCCCAGGCAGGGACGAGTGGGTCGATCTTGGTGGGGGACGAGAGAGCAGATCATGCCTCTCTCTCGACAAGCGGGCGCTCGTCCCGCTGGCCGATGAAGCGGAACCATCACCACGGACGACGTCGACGTGCCACCCGCTGGATGCCACCCGAGCGGCCGGGTGGATGGATCGGGTGCCGTCGAAGTCGTCGCTGTCGCTCCCATCCCCGGAACCCACGAGGGCGCAGGCCGACTGTGCGGGGGCGGGGGACGGCTGTCGAGTCGAGGGGTGGGTCACGAAGGCGGGTGTCGGTACCGGTGGGCGAAGGGGATGGCGGGAGCGAGGGTCGGTGGTCGTCGAGGGGTGGCGTGGGCGGCTGAGAGACGGCGATGGGCGCGGAGGAGGCATCGGCTGAGGGTGTGTTGCCAGGCTTGGGGGGTCAGGAGGTGGCGGAGGCGGAGGCGGAGTGTGGATGCCATGGGGGTTTCTGGGTCTCGTTGTCGATGTCGCTGGCGAGTGGAGGGGTTGACGGGGTCGGTTGGAATGAGGGTCTTGGGGCGTCCGGCGATGTGGTGGGGATGGGAGGGAGCGGTTGGGGGACCGGGGGGTCTCGTCCAGAGGGATCGGATGGGGTGGATGTTTCGCCATGGATTCGAGACCGGCGAGTTTCGTGCATTCACATGATCAGGATGCGGTTGATACCTGACGAGCGAGCGACCAATGACGGAGCTGCCAATGCCGCTGACCATGCTCGGTGTTCACATGGCGTGGGCGTGGCGATGCCGTCTCCGCCCTGCCCACGGTCGAGTCTCACCGGCGTGGAGGTGGAGGTGGAGGGCGGACGGCCGGCCCAATGGCATGAAGGATGATCTTGCTGACCATGACTGTTCAAGTCGTCCGTCGATGGAATCCCCCGTCTCCAGTATATGGAAACACGATCCAGTCGACCAATCAAACCTCCCGCAGTTCAGCTTACTGGACAACTCTCCCACGCAGTCTCACCCTCCGTCGCCCCCTGCGCATCTGCCGGGGACGATGGGCGAATGAGGCCCTCTGCAATTCATCTGACCGACTCCATCATCGTCGGCGACCCCCCCCCTCCCCCCTGCTCGCCACGACATCCATAGCTCGATTCATCCTCCTCCCTCGAGGTCAAAAGTGCTGGTGGAGACTGACACAGACACCATGATGATTGATCGAAGTATCCTTGGGGGAACCACCGCTAGCGGTCAATACGATCCCAAGATCGAGCAACCCCGGCGACATCCCACGACTATGAGGGGGAGGCGAAAGGAATCTATGGCCCGAACCTACCGTCTCCCCGGGAAACTCTACGAACCCACCCACGCCCGTCCATGCATGCATGCCTGCATCCTGATGATCCTGGGTTATCAGATCCAACCCCTGCATCATGGTCGATGGAATGCTCCTTAACACTCCCGTCCCCACGACCCGGGAGCATGCACGTCTCGGAATAGGTCGTCGCCCCATGACGGGCGTGGGCTAATCATCATCGGAGGGCAACGTCGGGGGCTGTCATGGACGCCACCACGAGGACATGGCAGGAATCCATCTCCACTCACGATCATCTCTTCCACGCTGGGGCGACGACGCCGGCTCCCATCCCATCCGACTCGTCACGACGCTCTCTCCGCCCAATAGCAGCCGTCCAGCATGATACACCATCATAGGCATCGAACGATCGTATCGCGATGTCGGGAGTCATGACGTCCGTTGATCAGAAGACACTGCCGACACATCCCATCGACCGACCGGCGACATGACATGCGCCTCACACGTCGCCTGAGTCTGCGGTCCGGATGCATCGATCGAGGCCATCGTCCCGACAGGGGCGGATGATGACCGCGCCGCATCTCCCCCCAATGTCATCTCACGTCCCCGATTGGGCCACATGCCGGATCCGCGGGACGGACCCGTGTCATGGAGGAGGAGAAGGGGGGGAAAGGAATGAGGGACGGGCAGTGACATGCTCAGGATGTCACTCCACGATGTGCTTCATATCCGTCCAGGGATGCGCGATGATCGCACATCTCCTACCACGTGGGAAACTCAGATCAGAATTCCAGCTACCATCTACCTACCCATCTGTCCTCTATTATTATACGCACGACATACACACACCCAACCTAAGATTTCAGAAAATGCAATAACAATCAGAAAAGCTTTCGTAGCAGCATGCCCGTCGATCGATCCATCGATCCACGTTATGATTGCATGATTATGATCAGTTAGCAGCGACCACAGTCGGCCGAGTCGATAGTCCAGAGGAGTCGCGAAGCCCAAATGATATACACGCCGATCACGTGCATCATGCATCGTCGAGCCCGGACCGTCGTCCGTCTACACTCGTGCATCAGGATAGGGGGTCCAAGGGCTTCTCACGACCACTGGCCGCCGCACTGACAAGGTAGCGTGTCAGACCATCGCCAACATCATCCTTCGCGGTAATCATCACCCGTGCTCCTATGTGACCATGTCAGTCAGTCAGTCACGACGTAGCAAGAATGAATGCGTCGTAGAAATCTGTCCAGGGCTCACGAAAAAACGGGAATATGAGTACAGATTTCACACATGAAAGCCTTCCAGCTACCCAGGACATCTCCCGTTTTTGTTGCCATTGAGAATCTTCCTCCCCAAAGCCATACTCGCGTCATACTCGGTTCACGTCCGTCATCACCTCGTCTCGACGCATCGCGTCCCACGACTCCCACCCCCCGCGTCGTGCCCACCCAAATCCGGCAGAACAACCGTGTCAGAGTCGCCCGCCTCACATCGTCCACCGTCTTCACACGATCGCGACCCCTCAGGGCGCGCCGAAGATGCTCTCCACCATCTCACCGCCCCGGCACGCGAGGATCGACAGCAGCGAATCCGACAGGCCGTGCGTCTGCTCGTTGCAGCCCTGCAGCCAGACCCCCGCGTCCGGGGCGATGGCGCCCCGCTTGAACTCGACCCCGTAGTCTCGCCGGACCGTCCAGCGCGTCGTCTCCGTCGCCCCGCCGCCGGGCATGTAGTCGCGGAGACCGCGGAGCATGGCTTCGTGGGCGTCGCGCCGGTACCCCGAGGCCACGACGACCAGGTCGGCCGTCAACGTCTCGGTCGCGGGGTGCGGGCGGGCGGAGAAGGCGCTCGAGTTGTTCTTGAGGTGGACGGTCACCGCCGGCCGGCCGTCGACCTGGGTGTCGCTGACGCCGAGGATCTCGCGGTGGGGGTGGATCCGCTGCGGCCACCGGTCCTCGTCGTCGCCGAATCGGATCCGAGATGAGTAGAGGTTGTTGTAGATGTGCTCCAGCAGCTCCAGTCGGACCACGGCGTAGTTGGTGGCCTTGTCTCGGGCCAGCTGTTCCGATCGGATGGCCGGGTCCTGCGAGTAGACGTCGTCGACCCGGGACGGGTCAAACACCTCGTTGACGAACGGAGAGTCGTCGCTGGGTCGGAGGGCGGAGGACCTGATCACGAGGTGGGCTCTGGCGCCCGGGAACCGCGCGGGGATGTTGTTGAAGACCTCGGCCGCACTCTGGCCGGCGCCGATGACGACGATGGACCGCGGGGGCGCTCCAGGCGCGAAGCGTTGTTCGGCACTGGTGGCATACTGTGAGGAGTGGATGATGCGTGGGTGATTGGCGGGCAGGCAAGCCGGGATGTTGGGTCGACCACCCGCGGCAATGACCACATGTCGGGCTCGGAGGGTGGTCTCCGAGCCCGACTTCAGATTCTTCGACGTGACCAGGAAATGCTCCACGACGCCCGTCGCGGGATCGATGGGACCGGGGGTGACGGACTGGACGTCCCGACCGTAGTCGACCACCTCGTCGAAATGACCGGCGCACCACCTCATGTAATCCTCATACTCGATCCGCTGCGGGAGGAAGGTGCCGAGATTGGTGAATTGCACCAGCCGGTCCTTCTCGTGGAGGTAGTTGATGAAGGTGAATCGACTCCGGGGGTTCCGCAGCGTGGCCATGTCCTTGATGAAGGTGATCTGCATCTTGGCCCCGGGCAGCAGCATCCCGGCGTGCCACGCAAACGACTTCTGCTTCTCCAAGAACCTCACCTTGGGCTGATCGGTCCGCAGATTCGGCACGCCGTCTTCCAGCGCATCGTTCAACGCCACGGCGATGGCCAGCGAGGCCGGGCCGAACCCGACACCGACCAGATCGTGGACCTCCGCGTCGTCGTACCGGGCGAGACACGAATCCTGCGCGGGGTGGTGGCCATTGGCGTGGCCGTTGCCGTGGTGGGTGACGGTCCATTGCGGGAGGTCACCGTCGCTGGGTGCGATGGCGTGCGGCGACATGGTGTGTGAATTCAGGTCCGACCAAATCGGATCGATCCTGATGATGCGTCCGTGGGGCGGATGTGCCAGGTGGTGGTGGTGATGATGAAGCATCCAATGTCCCGCCAGGGAGGACCGAGCGATGGAATTTGTGCTCTCCGGCAGCTGTAGGTCGTCACCGACGTCGGCAGCCAGCAAACATGTATGTAGTGACTTGGAGAAGAATTAGCCCCCTGCAGACCATCCCAGGCCACACATGGCCTGAATGTCTCGTCTCATGCGGCCGTGGGACGAGACTGCTACGAAAATGTCGTCAACCATCCGGACCCGCCCATGATGGATGGGTCACCCCGTGGCACCCGGCCTCGGGTCGTTTGCGCGTGTGTGGTCAGACACTAGGAGGTGACGACTCTTCGCCCCAACCCACCCCAACCCATGCTGAGAACCTCCGATCTAATCAGATGGAGGAGCTGCTCCATGACGACGGACGTGGGATGCGCGATGACGAAAGGCGATAATCATAAGAATCATCGGCTTACCGGTGGAGAGAGATCATCACACAGGCCAGGCCCGCCCCGCCGAGACCACACCGCGACGTGCAAACAGAGTTATCAGATCCGTCGTAGCGTGTCGGGGCTTGAGCGTCGGCCGCGTCGTTGGTGTAGACCAAAAAAAAAAAAAAAAAAAAGGGCGTGGGTCCAGAAGCGGACGGACTATACTGGGCTGGGCAGGGGAGGAGGGGGTCGGGACCAGCATGTCACTGGCAACGCTGGAACTAGGGGCGGGTGGGGTGCTCCGTATCGTATATGAGCCCCCCCCCCCCCCATCATTGGTGATGAAAACACAGACCGACAGACAGACGGACATGATGGACCGCGCAACCCAAAAGGTGGAATCCGGGTGGTAATCATGATCGTGATCAACCCAACCATCGCCACAATTTCGCTTCTATCATGGATGATCCATCCCGTGCTGCCGAGATCGCACACTCGCCCGCCGCTGTGCATGTTCATGTCTTCCTCGGCCGAATCGACCTTATATGCTTGGGGCCGTGACCACGACTTTTGCGGCTCCATCCGTCGTGAGTGAATCGATGGGGCAGTGATGGGACCAGGTCGATCAATTGACCGGTCGATGGGACGGTGCTCGACGACTGTTGGACGACACGGTGGGAACTGGTCGGGACTGCAGTGATGTGGGGTGACGGTTTCAATCATCAGCGGTGATCGATCAGGTGTCGAGAGGGTGACGGCGGTCACCCAGTGATTCAATCAGTCACGACCAAGGATCACTGCACGGTAGGAGGTAGTGTGAGGCAGACAACTGTGATGATAGTCGGGGCGGACCTTCAGTGGCGAACGTGATGGCTGGACACAGTAGTCCTTTGTTCTTTCCGAGTACGTATATACCTAGCAAACTTTCTGCGTCTTCGCCAATGATGCGTACAGGAGCCCATTGCGCATCAGTTCGGCGTGCGTTCCCGACTCCACCACCCTGCCGTTGTCCAACACGTAGATCCGGTCCGCGTGCTGGATACTGGCCAACCTGTGCGCCACCATGATCGTGGTGCGATCTTGGGTGGCCGCGGCCAACGAGTCCTGCACGATCCGCTCGCTGTGGGCGTCGAGGGCGCTCGTCACCTCGTCGAGGAGCAGCATCTCCGGCTGACGGATCAACGCCCGCGCGATCGCGAGCCGTTGTCGTTGGCCACCTGAGAGTTTCGACGCTCCAGTCGACCCGCACTCGGTATTGTAGCCGTCCGGCAGGCTGGTGATGAAGTCGTGGAGTCCACATTGCTTGCAGACGTCCGCAATGTCGGCCTCAGAGATCTCTTGGTCATGCCGAGCGCCCAATCGGACATTGTATGATATGGAGCCGGGCAAGAGATCGGGCTCCTGGGATACCAAGCCCATCCGATCTCGGAGGCGCTTCACATCCATGCTGCGGATGTCCTGGCCATCGAGCCTCACGGTGCCGCTGAGCGGATCATAGAACCGCTCGATGAGCGAGATGACCGAAGACTTCCCGGCGCCAGAGGGACCCACGAGGGCGATCGTCTGGCCCTGCCGAACCTCTACGCAAGTGTCATGCAGCACCGGCTTACTGTTCTCGTGGCCGTAGGCAAATGACACATGGTCGAATGCAAGCTTCGGAATGTCGC
Organism: Teratosphaeria destructans; assembly: GCA_010367425.1. Lineage (NCBI taxonomy): Eukaryota > Fungi > Ascomycota > Dothideomycetes > Mycosphaerellales > Teratosphaeriaceae > Teratosphaeria > Teratosphaeria destructans. The sequence goes on along the minus strand of WBMN01000009.1, from coordinate 181,025 downwards.
CCGAGGAAGAACTCTGCCCGCAACCAAGCTGATCTTGTGGTGGCTTCGCTTCGGTGCCAGGCGTCGTGGTCGATAGCTTGTCGCTCGAAAGGTTACTGCGAAGGATGCTTGATCGATGGCTCAATAAATCTGCAATGCTTTTAGAGGCGGCTTTGGCCCGAGCAATCTCGGGGCTCAAGCTGAAAAGCTGACCGGCAGACTGCGCCGAGAACAACAAGGCCGGTAACACAGTGAAGAACTCTTTGCCGGAAGCATGGCTCTGTCGGACTTGTTTAGCTCCCCACCAGTATGCCAAAGCATAGACAAAGTAAGTGATGGCAAGCGCGAGTGCCAGTAGCACGTTCGCCACAGCAATGAAGGGGCGGCTCCGATGATATGCTTCCTGAAGCGTTCTATCGTACTGGCTCAGGATCCTTGGCTCTAAGCCGAAGACCGTGACCGTCCGCCGGCTTCGACAAGCTTCTGCGGCCAGGCTCGTGGCTTGCCGATACGTTGCTCGCCGGCGTGAATCTGCACCGTGTAGCACACGGAGTCGAGTGAATCCAGCGGCCAACATGACCGGCACGGCGGCAAGGAGGACCACGGAGATCCTCCAGGAGACACAAAGAGCCAGAATGAGACCCCCGCAGACCGAGGTGATGGTGGTGAAAATGGTTCCGAGAGCAGTACCTGACATACTGCTCAAATCGCCAGAGTCCTTTGTGAATGCACTCATGAGCTGATGGACAGATCTGCCTTCATCAGAAAACCAATCCATGTCAAGCGTGAGGATGCGAGCGAGAAGTCTCGATTGGATGCGCACGACGGAGCGCGCGGAAGCGACCCCAAAGGATGTTCCAGATCCGATCCACGAAACGAGCGCAACGCAGGCTAGGACGAAGAACATCAGGCAGAAGAAGTCCGCATCATGTGTGAACGTGGGCGAGTGGACCTTGCCGTTGAGGAGTTGCACGAGATTTCCGAAGACGATGGCTTCCCCGATGAGGAGAGCGCCGCTGAGCATTGCTGCAAAGACACCGAGAACGATGAAGTACCAGTCGGGCCGGACGACGAGACGCAGCAGCAGGGCTTTCGACTTGTTGTCGTTGGAATCCTTGGCCTTGGCCTTGGGAGGATGGCCGGAGACATCATCCTCGTGGACAGGTCCGCCAATCGCGGGTTTCGTCGAGTGAGAGGCCACCTTCTCCAGAGAGGTCTCCGACGTCTTGCCTGAGAGTGCTTGATCATCTAGCGTTGTGTTCTGCGCCTCGAGCAGTCCACGGAACACACCGCGCGAATCGACCAGTTCACGTGGCGAGCCTTGCTCGACCACGTTACCGTCCGAGAACACAGCCACACTGTCGGCTTCTAGGACCGTCGAGAGTCGATGCGCCACCATGACGACAGTGATTCCAGAAGCCGCCGCCTTCTTGACTGCTTCGACGACTGCTACTTCGCTCCGAGCGTCGAGCGCTGATGTCGGTTCATCCAGGATCAGGACGGCCGGCTTCCTGATCAAGGCTCGAGCGAGGCAGATCCTCTGCTTCTGACCGCCAGAAAGCTGGACCCCATCGCCAAGTGGCGTGTGTACACCGAGTGGAAGCTCGTCAAGGAAGTTCACCGCAGCATCTTTCAAGGCTTGTGTGCATCTGGACTGGAGCTCTTCGTCGGGGATTCCACGACCCCACAAAGCCGAACAGACATTCTCATAGATAGTGCCCGAGAACAGAACCGCTTCTTGCTCTACGACGGCCATTTGAGAACGGACGTCGGACAATTCGAGGTCTCGCAGCTCATCTGTGCCGACGCGGATATGACCTTGATACTCGTAAATGCCCGTCAAGAGAGAAATCAGCGTCGATTTGCCGCCGCCGGAAGTTCCTACAATGGCGGTGAACGAGCTCGGTGCAATCGTGAGATTCAGACCCTGCAGAACGGGCGCGGTCGGTCGAGCTGGGTATGCGAAATGGACCGACGTGAACTCGAGAGGCAAGCCGGTCAGGTCGCCATTTGATTTCCCGTGAGTCACGATCTTCTCGGTCGCGTCTCCGACCGTCTCATCAAGCAGATCCTGGATCGTCTCGCCGGCGGACGCAGCCTTGGCAAAGATATCGACAAAAGGTGCGAACTGGGCGACGACAAAAGAACTGTCGAGGATGAGCAAAACCACTGCAAAGATCGTGCCAGCATCTCCTCCACCTTCGCCGCGATGAGCCATCTGGCTGCCAACATAAAAGGCCAGGGCATTGATGGCGTACGCGGTGAAGAAGATCGATCCGATCTGAACAGCCGACACCAAGGATCTGCGCGTGCTGACTTTCAGGGCTGCGTGCGAATACTGGAAGTGAATGGCGCAAAGCTCCGAGACCATATCGAAGGCCTGTATGACCTTGACGGCTCGCAAAGCACTCTCGACGATCGCATTAGCAGCTTCTTGATGCTCTGCCACCCTCTTGGACAGCTTCGATGCCAATCGAGAGGTGATGGACACGATCATGATCATCGTCGGGACCACGGCGGCAATCAAGATGCCCGCTAGCTTGGGGCTCAGAATGAAACCGACCTTCGGACTGTCAGCCATCGGTGCGTTGATTCGGGCGGATTGGGACATACCACGAAGGCGGCCACGAAATACGAGATGGATTGGATGAAGATCCCAATCTTCTCGGAACAGCCGGCATGGATGCTATCGATCTTCTCGGTCAACAAGCTGTTGACATCCAGATCGTGGGTGTCCAAATACGCTTGGTCGAGATAGAGTAAGCATCGTAGCAACCTCTTTCGCATTCGAATGGCCACCTTCTCGCCGACAAACCCCCACGCCGTGGCATAGATGGCCGTGACTGCAAAGTAGGCCGCGGCGACGCCCAGGAGTTGTGAGATCCTCAGCGTCAGCTGCTGCTCGCTCGGCGGGAAGCTGCTGATCAGCCTGCCAAAGATGACTCCAATGATCGGCAAGGGGACGCCTGCTGCGACGGAGGAAACCACGCCAATGCATATGAGGGACTTCTCCGATATGCCTTCCAGGACGCTGAACAAGCTGATGTAGGACGACTTGAAGGGATTGAGCCCCAGGAGTTGCCGGTAGGCCTTGGCGGAGAGTGCAGTGACTGGCGCGTGCCATGCTCGAGGGTGGGCAGGATCCAACGTCGATTCTCCAAACTCGCCGATGGCCGTCGAGGTCCGTCGTATGCCTTGGTCGGGTTCGTGAGCGTCCTCGGCCGAAGGCGCCGAACGGGTGGTGGCGAAGGAGTGGCGCTCACGGGCCTGCTCCATGGCCGTTATCAGATCCTGGGGTCGAAGCGTGGAGAGGAGGAGGAGGAGGAGGAGGTCAAGGTCTGGTGGTCGTCCGAGCGGATGCTCATGCTACTCTGTCACACGACGGTCCATGAGCCATGTCTGTCATTCTCGAGGGATTTCGGCAGAATGGCTGGCCGAGATGATGGCATGGTCTCGAGACATCACAGCATGGAGAGCAGTGGAGGTCGGCGGAGACCCAAGCACAGATGTGGCCATCCTTGTACCTGGAGTGACCGTAGTGCACCGCCGTTGTTAGTGTGGCCCTCGCCGAAGTTCGTCTGGTGGCGTGGCGAACATGACTGACGATGAGACCCGACCGAGGTGGGATCTGCGCTCCGTCGCCCGTCACCCGTCACTAGCACGATTGCACGTCATCCTTTGCACCGCGGGCGTCGGAGAGAGGGGGTCGGCCCTGAGGGCTTCTTCTGCCTCACGCACACGCGGCGCTGCGCAACACCCCAGACTGGGACCGTCGTGGACACGCACAACGTCGCACCGCGGATGATGATGACAGCACGAGACTGGGCCCCATCGTTCGCTCCTCGCCAATGTGGTGGCGCGATGGTGCCGAAGACGGACATGTCATGAGGGAGGCAGGAGTGATGAGCGTTGCACCAGGACGAGTGGACCCTCACATGGCCACACGTCGGTGGCTTATCAGATGGGGAGATTATCAGTTGTCATCGCCGCGGGTGGAGCAGCGACGGGCCCAACCCAAATCTCGCAGTGCCATGTGCCAGACGCATGATGATGAGCGGAGATGTTCTGGAGTGGCAGCGAGTTCGGCCCCCAGGTTCCGCAAGCACAAATCATCCATCCACCTGCTACTACGACTATTACTACGGGTCGGGGGGGGTGCTCGATAGTGAGTCGAGATGGCCGGCACGCTAGAACCGACTAGCTTTGGACGGGCGGTCCCGCGTCCGTTTCGTCCGACGTACATGTAGGCATTTGATTCTTCCTCCGGAGGCATTATTCTTCCGGAGCGGTGGATGTACATGTACACTCCGGATACATGTATGGAGCCCCCCATCAGAGCGGAGCGGACGTGCGGTGTGATGATGATGGTGGTGGTAGCTGTTGCGTGGGCGAAGGAGGGATGGAGGTGTGGTTCAGATGATTAGAGTATAATGCCACATGCAGCCGCACCGGGCATCAGATCCTTCCCCTTCTACTCTAGTCTGGGGCTACTAGGAGGGAGTATGTAGGTACCGTCGTCCTCGGAGGGATCATAATAAGAGGTACATACATGGGAGTACATACATCCACCCTGCTTGTCAAAAGTCATGCCCCCCACCCCCCGGGTCTGCACAGACCCCTTCGCCCATCCGCCATCAACCTCATCCGTCATCAGATGTTTTCATTACGAGCCTTCTCTGGCAGAATGCGACCACGGCGGCGTCTGGCCGCACTTGGTCCGGGTCGTCGTTGTTCTCAACATCCATGACGGAAGTCTCGGTCGGAAGAGGTTGGCCCGGCCGAAGATGAGGTCGAGCAGTTGCCGTACCACTCAGCGTTGATCACCGGTGGGCGGATACCACCTCCTACCTACCATCGTACAAGACGATTCCACCCTCATCATCATCTTCACGTCTGAATCCCATGCTCTGACCCATGACCATCCCACCACGGCGAGAAGGGTCATTTGCATCTCACAACAACGACCATCTCGACCCCTTCCTATACAACAACGACCATCACGACACCTACCTATACATGTCCGACCATGGCTGGCGGCACCTTGTCCATATTGAACCCCACACCCACACGATTGCCGGGCTGCAGCCTCTTGCACCATCTGGTCCGCGACTCGGTCCCCAACGCTGCTGTGGCACTGGAACATACCTCGGCGGACGGCACTTGCGAACGACTCACCTACGACCAATTACACCAGCGCTCCGATGCACTCGCCACAGTGCTGCTTCGCCGGCGACACAACCAGAGTACACCATCCGACGGACGATTCATCGTTCCAGTCTTCATTCCGCAGTCTCCGCAACTGTACATTTCTCAACTCGCCATCCTGAAGGCGGGAGGCGCTTTTTGTCCGATCCCTCTGGACGTCCCAGAAGAGAGGCTGCGCTTCATCCTGCAGGATGTGGAGGCAAGCATCCTCCTCACCGTTTCTGGCCAGTCGCGGACATTGCCCGTCTTAGGAAATGTCGAGGCGGTCGAAGTTGATCGGCAATCGCTGGAGAGCGTGGACGGAAGACCTCAGCTGGCGATAGAGCCCTCGGATGCTGCCTATGTGATGTGAGTGTTTGTCTGATCTGATGTGGTCCGCGAGACGACTGACCACAGCAGGTACACATCGGGCTCCACAGGAACACCGAAAGGTGTCATCCTGTCCCACTCAGCCGCTACACAAGCCCTGCTGGCTCACGATCGACATATCCCGACGATCTCACGATTCCTCCAATTCGCCAATCCCACATTCGACGTGTCCGTCTTTGAGATATTCTTCCCTCTCTATCGCGGCGCGACTCTGGTCAGCTGCGACCGACGGCGGCTTCTCAATGATCTTCCTGGTGTCCTGAACGCATTGAATGTCGATGGCGCCGAGCTCACCCCGTCTGTTGCCAACAGTCTATTGCATGATCGCAAGAGCGTTCCTTCACTCAAGCTTCTCCTGACGATCGGCGAAATGCTGAAGAAGTCTGTAGTCGAAGAGTTTGGAGCCCCATCAGAGTCAGAGAGTATTCTGTGGGGAATGTACGGCCCGACAGAAGCGACCATTCATTGTACGCTTCAATCGGCATTCACCACCGATCTGGCCGTGAATGACATCGGTCTTCCACTCGACACGGTGTCTGCGTTTGTCGTGGCGCCAGCAAAAGAAGACGATCCAGGTCACGCTCCCGAGATCCTGCCTCTGAATGAGGAAGGCGAGCTTGCTGTTGGCGGCTACCAACTCGCAGACGGGTACTTGAATCGCCCTGAACAGACCAAAGCGGCTTTTGTGCGTCATCCTGAGCACGGTCTACTCTATCGCACAGGCGACCGTGCAAGGATGACGGCTGAAGGCAGATTGCTCTGTCTTGGTCGTATATCAAGCGGTCAGGTCAAGCTTCGTGGACAACGGATTGAGCTTGGCGAGATTGAGTACGCAGCGGCCCGAACTCCAGGCTGCAAGACTGTCGTGGCAGATGTCCTTGATGGTACGCTCGTGGCCTTCTGTGTGCGCAGCAATATGTCCGTCACAGTCGATGACATCCGCAGAACATGCCGTAAGTGGCTACCAGCATTCATGGTACCAGCAGATGTCCTGATGCTGGACTCCTTGCCTTATTTGGCGTCCGCTAAAGTGGATCGGAAGGCGCTAGCAGCACAGTACGCTGAAGCCAGACGCTTTTCTGCGACAGATAACCAGTCTTCCGTCGGACACGTCGCTCGGACGATGAGCGACACCCTTGGAGTAAGTCTCCAGGACGATACTCCTCTAGCGTCCATCGGTCTTGATTCGCTGTCGGCGATCCGTGTAGCCACGCAGCTCAGGCGCCTCGGTTTCTCCGGTCTCGACGCCAACACGTTGCTCGTGGCAAGGTCCGCGGCCGACATCGAGAACTCGTTCGCTCAGGATCCGGACAGCACTTGGGGCCAGGCCAAGTTCAATCAGATGCCGGAAGCATGGCATGAGATGCTTCAAGCTGCGCTGGCCCATCCACTGATCGCAGATCGTCAGACCCAGGTGGAGAAGGTGTATCCCTGCACACCTGTCCAGGTTGCCATGCTGGTAGAGACCGCGAAAGACCCCAAAGCGTACTGTAATTGGGTGTTGCTCCAGGTGTACGGTTGCCGTGATCAACACAAAGTGCGGCATGCTTTAGAGCAGTTGTCAGCGCGGCATGAATTGCTACGATCCGGCTTCCTTCGCCCTGAGGAGACTCCTACGGACCCATTGGTTGTGGTCTGGAGACATCCCCAGTCCGATAGCATTCGCTTGGTCGACGACGTAAACACCGCGTTCAGCATCTCAAGCGCGCTCGATGCCCTATCGACTCCATCATTCGAGTTGTCACTATCGCCTGATGGGGTCAATATCCTTCTTAAGCTACATCACGCATTGTACGATCAATGGTCGATAGATGTATTGAAGGCCGACCTGGCCATTCTCGTAGAGGGCCACCAATTGGAGCCTCGGCCTGCGTTTACACCCATATCTGTCTTTTACGATTCCCATTTGCGAAGCCCTTCGATGACCGATTCTGAGGACTTCTGGCTCGAATACCTGCAGGACTTTGTCGCAACTCCAGTTCCGAATTTATGTGGTCGGCTGCTTCCTAACGCTCTGGCCCGAACGTCTTGGCGGGAAACACGGTGCGACATCGCATCGCTACGGCACAATGCCAATGAGCAGGGCTTCAGCGTACCAGCTGTATTCCAAGCCGCGTTCTCTTGGCTACTCTCCATGTACAGCGGCAGTCCAGATGTGATCTTTGGTACGGTATTTTCTGGGCGACATGTACCTTTGGACGATGTGGAATACATTTTCGGTCCATGTCTTTGTACACTGCCCAGCCGCACGGACATCTCAGGTGTTCGCACGTGCCTGGATCTCATCCGGTTAGTGCATGAGCGCAATCGCGCCATGCAACGGCATGCCCTCCTACCGTTGGGGCACATTAAAAGAGTATGTGGGTGCGAATCCGATACGCCTCTGTTCGACAGCTTGTTCGTTTGGCAAGAGAGCACCATCAGCAATGACAAACAGGCAGATCTCGTCAAGGAGCTCGATTCCGCAGATAACCACGAATTCAACTTGGTGATTGAGTATCAGCCTACCGAGTCTGGAATACGAGTCCGAGCGACATACCAGACGAGCGTCCTTCCTCCCAAACAAGTTGATCTGATGCTTGACCAGCTCAACGCTCTCGTAAGCCATGTGTCGAGGCATCTAGACGCACCAACCAGCTCTATGGCCTCCGCTTTCGAGACTGGCTTGCTATCTATTGCCAACCCAAACCCAAAGCCTCGCGCAGCTGGGAATGACATTGTCGAACTTATTGAGCGCCAAGCGATCGACCGACCGGACACGCCAGCCATCAAATTTGCTTCCGATATTGATTCGAATGGTGCAAGAATGGTCACCATCTCCTTTTCAGACCTCAACAGACGAGCAAATCAACTTGCACATCTACTCCAGTCTCACAATGTACTCCCGAATGACCTGGTCTGCGTCTGCATGGAGAAGTCCATTGATATGTACACGGCCTTCGTAGCCGCTCTGAAGGCTGGCGCCGGCTACCTGCCTCTGACACCAGACACGCCGCAGTCCCGAGTGAAGAACATCTTGCAACAGGCAAAAGTCAAGATATGCCTGAGCGATCGCGAGACATCTGAGATGCTGCGTACCATCACAGACGGACAAGTCCTCCAGGTCGGACAGCTCGATCTCACGCAACGCAGCCCAGACAACCTGAAAGTTGTAACTTCAGGTTCGGATATCGCCTACACCGTCTTCACCTCTGGCAGCACGGGGGAACCGAAAGGCGTTGCCGTTACCCGAAACAACCTCGCTGGTAATCTGGCGGTGCTATCTGACCTGTACAACGTGCATCCTGGGGACCGCTTGCTGCAAGCTTGTTCTCAAGCTTTCGATGTCAGCGTCTTTGAGATCTTCTTCGCTTTCACCAAAGGCATGTGTCTCTGCGCTGCAGTCAAGGAAGTCTTGTTTCATGACCTCGAGCGGAGCATCCGAGCCTTTGAGGCGACTCATTTGTCGCTCACGCCTACTGTCGCCGCCCTCGTTGACCCGAGGAATGTACCAAGCGTGCGTTTCCTCGTCACCGCTGGTGAGGGTGTCACTGAAGTGGTCCGCCGTAAATGGGCAGGGCATAATTTGCATCAGGGCTATGGCCCCAGCGAAACGACCAATATTTGCGCCGTCCACATGAATATGCACCAAGATGACGCACTTGGCTACATTGGCCCACCACTGGCCAACACCTCTGCATTCGTTGTGAGTCTCGACAAGGACCTCAAAGTCTTACCTGCCGGAGCGATTGGCGAATACGTCTTCGGTGGCGAGCAGGTTTTCCGCGGCTATCTCGGTCGCGATGATCTGAACTCAGCGAAGCTTGTGGCGCATCCGCAATATGGCACACTTTATCGAAGTGGTGACAGTGGCAGGATATTGCATGATGGCACACTGTTGATCGCCGGTCGGCTTGATGAACAAGTCAAGATCCGCGGTAACAGAGTGGAGCTCGGAGAGATTACGGCTATGCTTCTGCAAGACCCGGACGTTGTGGATTCTGCTGCTCTCGTTGATGGCAAAGACTCTGACACACAGGCACTTGTGGCTTTCTTCGTTCCGAAAAGGTCGGAGGCAGCTGTCACTGAAGTCCTGCCTGTTGAGTCGGAAATTATTCAACGATTGTTCGCAACGCTCCAGAATACCCTACCCCCATATATGGTTCCTGACACCATCGTACCGATCAGCAAGATGCCTTTGACGACCCAAGGCAAGCTCGACAAAGGATTGCTACAACGATTACTTGGTACACTGTCTGACAAGCGAGAGGCATTCTCTCGCAATGCCGGCAGCGAAGAAGGCGAGGCTGATTGGACCACGCAAGAAATCGAGATCGCTGCAGCTTTGGCGGACACACTGCATATATCGCAGAACAAGATCCGCAAGTCTGCCTCGTTCTTCTCCCTCGGCCTCAACTCCCTCAACGCAATCGCTTTTGCGAAGGCTGCCGAAAAGCGTATTGGGCAGGCTGTCAAGATAGGAGCCGTTCTGAAGCACCCGTCCATCGCCCGACTTGTCATCGCCCTCCGAGGAAAGGATGCTCATGATGCTGCAATTGAAGCGACACCGACAGATGACTTGTCAACATTCCCATCGGGCCTTGCTACGCGCGTGAAAGAGCAAGTCGGGACCAGCGATGGCCGAGTCGACCGCATTCTGCCCTGCACACCTCTGCAGGAAGCAATGCTCTCCGCAAGTTCCACCCCTGGGTCTTCGGCATATTGCAACTCCACGGTATTCCAAGTATCTGGAGACGTGGAGAAGCTCCGCGCTTGCTGGGCCACAGTGGTCGGTCGACATGACATCCTGCGGACCTCGTTTGTCGCGACCGACCATGCGGCCTTTCCATATGTTCAGGTAGTGCGGACCAAGCCAGATCTGCCATGGAGCGTGGTGACTGAGCCGCAGAGCTGCGATGACTTGGACACTTCACCCGTACGGCAACCACCGTCATCTTTTGGTCACTCGCAACCACTTTACTTGGAGGTTTCCCGCCTTAAAGCTCACACGACCATGACATTGCATATGCATCACGCTATCTATGACGGGATATCCATGGCTGTGCTGCTCAGCGAAGTGGAGCAGCTCTACCACGGTGGTAGTCTGGCTCATCCGCCGTCGCTGGACGCCTTCCTGTCTCAAAGTCTTGCGCAACGAAGCCAGCTGACCCTTGACTACTGGAGCAGTCGTCTTCGAGACTTTTCACCAAAGCCGTTCCCCTTGGACACTCCAGCAACTCGGCCGCAGGAAGGAGTAAGTCGAAGAAAGCTTGTCGTATCGCAGGAGAGCCTGCAGACCTTCTGTCAACGTCGGTCGGTCACTGCTCTGGCAGTGCTACAAGCAGCATGGGCGAAGACGCTGGCATCCGTTCAGCAAGCCCCCGACATCTGTTTTGGTAACGTCGTCAGTGGAAGATCGGTAGCCGTCTCGGACGTGGACAGACTTGTCGCACCCTGCTTCAATACCATACCTGTAAGAGCGAACCTTGAGGACTGCAAAACCAATGAGAAGCTGGTGAATGTTCTGCAACGCTGGAACGTAGAATCGATCGGCCATCAGCTCGCTCCGCTGAGACGCCTCCAAGCTATGACAAAGTCACCTGGGCACCATTTGTTCGACTCCATGCTGCTCCTTCAACCTCCCGCTACGGCGCTGGACCAGACTATTTGGTCTATGGCGGACGAGGTGGGCACCATGGACGTCCCGCTGGTGGTCGAGCTTGTACCGGAAGATGGCTCTCACATTCTAGTACTCCATCACTTGCAGCCGCACGTCTCCCAAGACCTGGTCCAGGATCTTAGCCGTGCGCTTGATTCAGCACTAACCGACATTTTGAGGTATCCTTCTGGTTCCGTCGATTCATTTGAGGACTTCGACTCGTCTGTCATCGCGGGTAAACTGAGGACCTCTCATGATGCCAATCTCGAAAGTCCCAATCATGGCGCTGAGAAAGAAGAGTGGGACAGCGTCGAGAGCATGGTTCGACAGGTCTTTGCCAACCTTAGCATGGCCGACATCAGTCGCATTGGGAAGCAGACTTCAATGTATCAACTTGGGCTCGACAGCCTCAACGCTGCCCAAATTGCTGCCCGTTTGCGAGCTAGCGGGCTGCACCTCGATGCCACAGATGTCGTTGAGTGCTTGACTCCATCAGCTATAGCGTCCAGGGCCGCATCTGGGCCACCGACACCAAATGGTCAGGAAGCAGTCAACCTCCACGCGTTCGACCAGTCGCGGCGCCCTCACCTTCTGCGAGCCTTGGCGTTGGGCGATGCAGCTTTGCAGGCCGTGCGTCCTTGCACTGCGGTCCAGGCTGGCATGATTGCGCAGTCTCTGCATACTTCCGGGAGATTGTATGTGAACCACATTACGCACGAGGCACCGGCTGGAGTCACTTATGCTGCTGTGCGAGGAGCATGGGCTGCAGTCCAAAGACGGCACCCGATCCTGCGGACGGGCTTTCATCGCACTGATGACCCCCAACATCCTTTCCTTATGGGCATCTTGCATGTAGATCATGCTCAATTGCCGGTCGAAGCGTTGCCAGCCCAGGACGACCTCTCCACACTAGAATCAAGTGTGGCGCGAAAAATTGTAGACAGTCTTCATTCGGGAGCATGGCAGGTGTCGGTGTTCGAGCATCGAGGTCGAACTGCCACGATGCTGTCGATACACCACGCATGCTACGATGCCGAGAGTCTGCAGTATCTCTTTGATGATTTCCGCCGGGCGCTCAGTTCCGAGGAATTAGAGGCGCCCACAAGCCTCGACTCCCTCCTTACAGTGGCGCTCAATGGACAGACTTCGATTGGAAAAGCAAGTGATTCATTCTGGCGAGCGACTCTCGAGAAAGCTAGGTACGCTACAATATGATTGCTATCTGTGAAAACCCTAGCTGACAGTTTCCGCAGCTTCGACAGGTTCCCCAACCTTACAGCTGTCGCAGTAAGGGACAACAAAATGCACGTCGTCGAGCGCCAAAGCAAAATCTCGGTCTCTGCCCTAGAAGGGTACTGCAGCAAAAATGCAGCCACGATACAGGCTACCGGCCAGGCAGCGTGGGCTCAGCTGCTGTCTGCATACATTGGTGAGCCAAACGTGACCTTCGGAACCGTCTTTTCTGGGCGCTCTGGATCAGGGAGCCAGGAGACTGCTTTCCCGAGCATTGCGACCATCCCCGTCGCTGTGTCACTAGAAGGTGCTACAAAAGATCTGGTGTCGACCATGGTCAAGTATAATGCGTCCATATATCGACACCGCTTCACACCTTTGGCCGATATCCAACGTGCTGCCGGTGATGCGTCGAACAGCCTGTTTGACACCGTCTTTGTCTACCAGAAGCAGTCTGGCGAGGATGTCTCCTTCGACTGGCATGTCTTGAGGGAGACGGCAAGCGTTGACTATGCTGTGTCGATGGAGGTGGAGCTTTCGCACGCTGGACAGATCCTGTTGAGGCTGACGGTGGACACTGGTCGTGTGCCCGAGAGGCATGCGACTTTGATCGTTGAGCAATACGAGCACCTTCTGACCGTGATCATCTCCGAAAGTGAGCAAAGCCTCCAGTCGCCCGATCTCTATTCAATTGCAGCACCCAAAGAGCCAATACTGCCAACCGAGGCGCGATTTCTACATGATTTCGTGGCACTTGGAGCCCATCGCCACCCTGACAAAACAGCATTGTACTTTGTCCAGAGCTTCGGTAAGGGACAGACCAGGACTTGGACTTACCGGGAGCTCAACGAGCGCAGCAACCAAGTAGCTCACCTCCTCAGGGATCATGGTATCCCAGCCGGCAGTATCATTGCTGTTCGTATGGACAAATGTCCAGAAGCGACCTTTGCCTTCATCGGAATATTGAAGGCCGGCTGCTCATTCCTGGCCCTCGACCCTGCCTTGCCTGAGGCTCGACAGGTGTTTATCCTGGAAGATTCGGGGTCCAAAGCTCTTCTCTTATACGGTGAGGACGAAGGTGGCGTGACAAGAGCGGGTGATGCTCAGGTCATACGTCTCACGGAGAGAGCGCTGTCGCAGCTACCCAGCGAAGCAATCTCCCCTGAGCTGCAGGACACGGATGCGACATGTTATTGCTTGTACACCTCTGGCACTACAGGCACGCCGAAAGGCTGCGAGATCACTCACGAAAATGCGGTGCAGGCTATGCTTGCATTTCAAAGGCTGTTCGCCGGTCATTGGGACGAGAATTCGCGCTGGCTCCAGTTCGCCAGCTACTGGTTCGATGTCTCTGTTCTGGAACAGTTCTGGAGCTGGAGTGTAGGCATCGCCGTCGTCGGTGCCCCTAGAGATCTAGTCCTTGAAGATCTCGCGGGATTCATCGCGCGTCTGCGCATCACTCACATTGACTTGACTCCATCTCTGGCTCGCCTGCTAGATCCAAATGACGTCCCCACTCTACACAATGGTGTTTTCATCACAGGTGGCGAGGCACTGAAACAGGAAATTATCGATGCGTGGGGTCCTGTCGGAGCGATTTGCAATGGATACGGTCCAACCGAGGCGACCATTGGTGTTACGATGAATCCGTTCGTGGGTCCAGACGCGAAGCCCTCAAACATCGGTCCCCCATTCGACAATGTTGGCGCGTACGTGCTGGTTCCTGGTGCGGAGGAGCCTGTGCTGCGTGGGGCGGTAGGGGAGCTATGCGTGTCGGGCAGGCTGGTTGGCAAAGGGTACCTCAACAGGCCCGAGTTGACCGCCAAGGCGTTCCCATATCTGAGTCGGTTCCACGAGAAAATCTACCGGACTGGAGATCTCGTACGGCTTCTGTCAGATGGTTCGGTGTCTTTTATCGGGAGGAAAGACACCCAGGCAAAGCTTCGTGGTCAGCGACTCGAGATCGGCGAGATTGATAATGTCATCAAAGCCGCAACCGACAGGATCTCGGAAGTCGTGTCCATGGTGGTGAAGGAGGCTGACGGCAGTAAGGAGCAATTGGTGTCATTTGTCACAGGTGGACCCGCTCAAAATCGGACCGGCGTGGCTGTCGAGAGCACTGAGAACGGCAAAGTGCTGGTCTCTGCCGCGGACCGCGCCTGCCGAGAACGATTGCCAGGCTACATGGTACCGACACATATTGTCGCCGTCAACTTCCTCCCCTTGACAGTCAACAACAAGGTCGACGGCAAAGCTCTTGTTGCACTGTTCCGAAGCATGGACGCCAAGTTGCTACAGGATCTGAAAGGCACGAGTGCCGCCGGGAAGGGCCTCGACGAGACCGAGAAGCGCGTTCGTGATGTGCTGGTGGAGATGCTCGATATTGCCGATGATGGGATAGACGGCCATGCAAACCTCTTCTCTCTCGGTCTTTCATCGATCTCGGCTATCACCTTTGCCTCTCTCTTGAAGCGCGGTGGGTTCGAGACTGCTCAGGTGGCACTGGTCATGCAGTATCCTACCATTGCTGGTCTTGCTCGGGTGCTAGGCACCTCCTCGGCCGCTCAACAACAAAGCGTAGACGAGGTCAAACAGGCTGAATTATCGATCAATGCGTTCTCACAGCGCCATCGCACTCGCGTGGCGCGCAAGCTGGCCGTCTCAGGGTCCGACATCGAAGTCATAGCACCTTGCACACCATTGCAAGAAGGGTTGATATTGGACTCGCTGCGGAAGGAAGAGCGACCATATTTCAATGAGTTCAGGTATGCGGTCGGGCATCTGGACTTGCTGAGACTGCAGGAGGCACTTCAAGCGGTCGCCAGAAGTGCCCAGATACTTCGGGCGAAATTCCTGGAGACAGACGACGGCTTTGCTCAGGTCGTTCTCAAACATAGCCAACTACCTTGGCTCGTCTGCGAAGCCGAAGGCACAGGCCTCGGTCGAGTCTTCGCAGAAGCCAAGGCGACCTGGCTTGGCCAGAATCAGGACGAGCTAGTCCAGCCCGTGGTAGCACTCGTGGTCAAGAGCTCCCACGAGGCGACTCTGGCGATCTACGCACATCACGCTGTGTACGACGGTATCTCGTGGCAGCTTTTCTTGGACGCACTCGGGCAAGCCTACCGCACAGGGGGAATACCTGACGCGGGACCCAGTTTCACTTCTGCTTTGGCTCTTGAACCGCTGAGTATGCCCAACAAGGCGCCTGAGTTCTGGAAAGAGCGTCTGTCCGATTTCCAATACTCGCCAATGCCATCGAGAGGTTCGAGTCACCATAAGGCAGCTACCATTGTCGCATCCCGGGTTAAACGCATGGACGACATTGATATCGCGCGGAAGAAGCTTGGGGTCTCTCATCAGGCTTATTTGCAGGCTTGTTTTGAAGTGGCGGTCAAGTCTAGGTTCCGTGATGTGCAGACCTACGGTCAAGTTGTCTCCGGTCGATCGATTGCGCTGGAAGGCGCTGACAAAATTATTGGGCCTCTTTTCAACACTTTACCTCACACCATTCAGCTGGATCCGGGAGCCACTTGGGCAGACCTCATCGAAAGTGCTAGCTCCGCCAATGCGTCCGTCCTCCCATACCAGCACACGCCTTTGCGCTCAATACGCAAGTGGTGCAAGTTGAGTCCTGCCGATCCACTCTTTGATGTACTATTCGTCTTTCAGTATGGAACCGACCCTGAGGCGTCTCAGTTACTGCGAGAGCTAGAGCAACCCGTTCATGCCGACTATGCACTCTCGTTTGAGACTACCCTGCTCGCTGATGGCCAATTGGAGATTTTGGCTGTTGCCAAGGACAGTATCACGGACATCGCAGGCCTCGAGGAACTCGTGGAGACGTTCATCGAAGCACTTGGGGTTGCCAGCTCAACATCAACAAGCGTGATTGGAGAAGCGTTCACCCTACCGGAGAAGTCGGTGTCTCGACGCGCGCATGCACAGACGAACGGCTTTGCTGATCTGAATGGTGTCCATGATTTCGAGTGGTCTACACAAGCTCAGGCGCTGCGTGAAGCCATTGCCCAAATTGCTGGCATTGGTATCGACTCGATTGACGAGCACTCGACGATATTTTCGGTGGGCCTGGACAGTATCGATGCCGTCAAGCTCGCTTCCAGGGCAAAGAAAGCTGGCGTACCGATCCCCGTCAGCAAAATCCTCCAAGCTCAGACTATTCCCAGAATGCTGCAGGTCGTTCAGCATACCCGAGATGGAGCGCATGTCAATGGGTCGCAACGACAGCTCGCCGCTTTGCAAGGTCGCTTGACGGAGTCTGTCTCCCCGAGCCTTGCCAACTTCCAGGTGGAGAAGATTCTTCCAGCAACCCCGAGTCAAGAGGCATTGGTCGCGGAGATGCTCAAGTCAGATTGGCATGACTATTATAACCATGACGTCCTGCGGCTGGCTGCAGGTGTCGACGTGGAAAGGCTCAAGAAAGCCTGGCAATCTGTGGTTGACCGCACCCCGATCTTGCGTACTGGTTTCATGCAGATTCCTGATGCTGACCTCGATTTCACCTTTGCACAAGTCGTTCATCAACAGAAACCCCTGGATTTCGGTGTTATCTCGTCATCAGACGAGCCCGGGCTGCAGGAGAAACTGCAACATATCACGGAAGAAGTCAAGGATGACTACAAGGGTGGACTTCTGCTCAGGCTTACGTTTGCCCAAGTCGAGTACAGCGACTATCTGATTCTATCACTGTCGCACGCTCAGTATGATGGTCACAGCTTGGCACTCCTGCACGAGGATGTCAAAGCAGCATACCACGGCCATCCTGCCGCTCGACCTCCTTGTGACGACTTGATTGAGGAGTCTCTAGTCGCAGTGAATGAGGATGCCCGGAGTTTCTGGAGCAGTGTGCTGGAAGGTGCAAAAGCTTCCCGTCTTGCAGCGGTTACTGATCGAGCGTCAAGCACAACGACGCACCGAGCCGAAGAGGCCCTCGGCGTGTCTGCACATGCGGCCTCGTCGCTCTGCCGACAGCTTGGTATATCAATGCAGGCATTGGCGCAGGCGAGCTGGGCGCTTGTGCTCGCTCAGCGCAGTCATGCGCTCGAAGTCATATTTGGGGTCGTCCTTGCATGCAGAGACAGCGAAGAGGCGGAGCAAGTCATCTTCCCTACCATGAATACCGTGCCGGTGAGGTTGACGCTCCACGGAACCTGTGCGCAGATGCTGCAGTACACGCAGGGAATGATGACCGACGTTCGACCTTATCAGAAGACTCCGCTGCGGGTGGTCCAGGCATTGGCCTCTTCGCGAGCCTCCAAGGTGTTCGATGATGGCGGCCTCTTCGACACGCTGCTGCTCTTCCAACATAGACCTGCTAGTCCTGGGACCGCGACTCAGCCACTGTACGAATCTGCCGGTGGCAGCTCTAGCATTGCGTATGCCGTGGCCGTTGAGATGGAGGCTCTTGGTGATGAGCTCATACTCCGGACGGCATGCAAGGACTCTGCCTTCGACCAAACTGGCACGAAGCGCCTGCTGGAAGACATGGGTGCAGTTATCCAGTGCATCATCAACGATCCTGATCGAGCTGCAGTGACCTTCAGTGGCAATGAGGCTCGCATCGCTGGTCTGGCCCCATTTACCATGCCGAATGAAGAGGCTCACGATAGCGCAGCACCACTGGAGTCAGAGATTGCTGAGAATCCCCCACAACAAATGTCGCCTCTTGCTGTGGCCATTCGTGGGGCCATGGCCAAGGTCGCAAAGACGTCTGCCGACGACATATCGCCAGCGGCGTCGATTGAAAGCATCGGGATCGACTCGATCTCTGCCATCAAAGTCATTGCGCTTCTCCGCAAAGAGGGTATTAGTCTGTCAGTGAGCGAGCTGATACGAGCCAGGAACATCACACAGATGGCTCAATGTGCTGAGGCGAAGAAGCAGAACACTGTCGAGGCAACCAAACCCTCGTCTGACATTGTGACTCAGTACCTTCACGGGAAGCAGTTGCACTTAGGTGTCAAAGGTCTGGAACTCAGCGCATGTGAGGCCATACTCCCGGCGACACCAGGTCAGATATACCTTCTGAGCATGTGGATGAAGACCAGAGGACAATTGTTCCATCCGACGTTCAAATATCGGCTACGAGGCGAGGTCAAACCCGGTCAAATGCGCGAAGCATGGGAACTGCTCGTGGCTAGTACTCCGGCTTTACGGACGGTGTTTTGTGCTACCGGTGACTCGGACGTACCGGTGGTGCAGGCAGTGCTCAAGCAGAGCACAGCGAGATTCTACGAAGGCAGCCAGGGCACCCTGACGACCTGCTCTGAGCAACCGATGGCGGCTCTGAGCGCTGAGAAACATCACGACGGGTATCTGCTCAGCCTCCATATCCACCACGCCCTTTACGACGCCGTCTCGCTAGGTCTGCTCATGCAAGACTTCGAAGCACTGCTGGGCGGGCGACAGCTGAAGGACTCGGGTATCAGACAGGAGGATTACCTGGCGCTGTCAATCACGTCAGAAGCCCAAGCGTCAAGTCAGAGCTTCTGGATCTCGTATCTCAGCGGAGTCAAACCAATGTCCCTCGTCCAGCCTGCGACCGACGGTGTGCAAGACAAGGTCGAGATCTTCAAACCCGATATCTCCACGCAAGCAGACGCGCTGGAGGCCTTCGCTCGCCAGCAGGGCGTGACGACCCAAGCAGTCCTCTTCGCCACCTACGCCAAAGTCTACGCCACCGTCGCCCCACACGACGACCAAGCCGAGGACGTGGTCCTCGGCATCTACCTCGCCAACCGCTCCCACCTCCCCGACTTGGACCAACTCCGGGCACCGACCCTCAACCTCGTCCCGCTCGTCGTGCGCGCCGCTTCCCGCACCCCCATCCTCACCCTCGCACAGCAAGTCACGACGGATCTGAACGACATCGGCACAGCAGAGAACTCCGGTGTCGGTCTCTGGCAGATCAAAGACTGGACGGGCGTGACGGTCGACACGTTTGTCAATTTCCTCAAGTTGCCGGAGCGGGACGTGGCGGGTGGTGATGGAGAGACTGCGGTGACGATCGCGGAGGTGGATGATTACAAGACCGTGGGGTACGCCCGTGTCGGCCGGGCGGCTGAGAGGGATGCAGCGTTCGGGGTTCCGGAGGCGTTGGAGGGCCTGAGGCGGGAGGCGGTGGTGCATGCGGTGGACGTGGAGGCGACGCTCGCCCATGGCAAGCTGGATCTGGGTCTGTTCTGTCCGCTGGAGATGCTGGGTTTCGAGCGGGCTGAGAGGATGATGACGGAGTTGGCGAGATCTTTGGAGGCGCTTGTATGAGAGATGGAAGGATCAGTGCTGTTTGGGTCTGGCGCTGGTGATGGAGGGTTTATGATGAGTTTAGACTGGGCATAGAGGCAGACTTGCATTCACGTTATGATTTGGTTGTATATGGTCTATAGGGAGTAGAAGTGTACAAGAGAGCCCTTTGTTGACCTCGCAATGGCATTGCCACGCGGACTCAACGACGACACGGACGAGCATGGCAGTGCAGATGCAAGATCGTGGAAATATTCCCCCTGGAGAGCCCACGCAACACTTCATCTCCAATCATGCAGGCTCCGCCACGACAACGATCGTGACCACAGGTAGAGACAAAAACGCCACGCACCATCGCTAACTTCATACACGAAACAGACCAGGACGGACCCCATCCTAAACCGTAAATCAAGCCTTATCCCCACCTTTACTAGGACTCTCGAGCGTGAATTCCGCCTGCCACAGACTCTCCCATGGCTTTCCCTTCACCGGCGTCTTCACCGGGCTCTTTGCAGAAGCGGCAGGCGACTTGATCCGTCCTGGTGGCTGCTGCGGCTGCTCCAAATGCCTCTGCAGCGACCTGATCGATTTCGAAGGCGACTGGGACCGCTGCCTTGCCTTCGCTGTCGCAGTAGCAGACGATGATGACGGTCCAGGGGAAAGCGTCCGAGTCTTACGGAACTACATGCGCATCGTCAATGAAAGCGGCTCATGGGCCCCAAAGGAGGTCTTTGCGCACCTGCTCTCCGTTCCTGTCGCGTAACTGGGCGGGTCCATCGCCATTGTTGTCGGAGTCGGCGATAATGCCCAGTCCCTCTTTGCCATTGGCGGCGCTGGGAGCCTGTGGCGGCGGCCTCAAGCTCACCTGGCTCTCGCTCCTCTGCCTTAAGGATCCAGCATCGGCTGCATGCGCTGTCGTGGGACTCCCCGCAGCATTCGCGATTGTGCCGACAATCGCGCCAGCGACAGATCTCTTAGAATTGGAAGAGCTCCTCCTACTGTCCAAGCTTTTGTTAAGGTGCTTGCTGGCGTCGTCGCTTTTGCGATTCATCTTCGTCCGGATACTGCCAGTCGCGTCCACATTTGCTGCGGCGACTGTGCTCTTGCCCAGACCTGGTGTGGTGGGAGCGCCGAGACCAGGCCCGCGTTCTTCGCTCGCATGGACCATCCACCATGTCAGGCCGTCAGAGAGTTCGAAAGGGTTGTCATCCTCAATTGAGTGCGCGTCGCTTGCGGTTTCGTCGAGACTGCGACCATCGGCAGTGTGTGAGGGCAGGGAACGGCTGAGATTGACAGTCTTCTGCTCCACCCGCGTGATACGCGCAACAATGAAGTCACGATTGCTCAGTCTCATGCCCTCCTTCTCGGCCAGGAAGTAGTGCGGGCATCCGACATTGAAGGCAGCCCAAGCCCCCTTCGCCTGTCCTCGAGTCGGCAAAAACAAAGCAAGATCACCTTCCTTGAAATCCTTGACAGCAATCTTGGCATTCGCCTCAGCTTTGAGCTTGACAGAGCGTTCCTTGTACGCATCTGCTCGCTTGACGGACTCTTTGGCTTCCTTGTTGTACTTCTTGGCCGTGTATTCGAAGTCACGCAGGCGCT
This sequence comes from Teratosphaeria destructans, assembly GCA_010367425.1. Taxonomy (NCBI): domain Eukaryota; kingdom Fungi; phylum Ascomycota; class Dothideomycetes; order Mycosphaerellales; family Teratosphaeriaceae; genus Teratosphaeria; species Teratosphaeria destructans. Next base: position 159,739 of record WBMN01000009.1, on the reverse strand, counting down.
TGTTCACAGCCTCGGTAAAGACGTCGATGTTGAAGCGTGAGATGTACTGGGCAAAGATCTCGTACTGTGCGATTTCGTCCTCGGCATTCTGCGCGTCAGTCCAACGGAGCAGGGAAAGATCAAGAGGTTCTTCTGCCGCAGACGACTTCCGCGTCTGCGGTGGCGAAGTGATGAAGCCGATTCGCTGCATAGACATTGCAGGGTCCGTCATAGTAGTGCTAGCACCCATCTTCGACGCCCGCTCAATAATCATAGACCCGTCTTCCAAGTAACTGATCGCCAAACCCAAGCGTTCCAGGAGTCGACTGAGCCGTATATTGTACGTGTAAAGCTTGTGCGATACCTCTCGCGCTCGTTCTGCGCGCTTCTCTAACTGCTGATTCAAGTCTTCGATCGATGAAAGATAAGACTTGTGCTGCGTTTGGAGGCGCATGAGCTCCCCATCCATACTGTTAATATGAGATTTGGCCTCTGCCAGTTCGGAAGTGAGCTTGCCAGCCTTGATCTCCTCTTCGGCTACGCGCTGCCTAAGGACCTCAGAACCAGTCTCGCCCTCCGCAAATTTATTACGTAGGTCACGAAGTTGCTCCTGCTCCTGCAATAAATGTTGCTCAAGAGATTGTGCTTTTGCTTGTTCTGCAGCCAGCGCCTCTTCAGATCGTCGACACTGCTCCGCGGACTGGGCCTGGACGTCATGCGTAGCAGTGAGCTCTGCCTTCTGCCGCTCATTGCTCACCAAGAGCGACTCGTTTTCTGACTTGGCAAAGGCAACGGCTTCTTGAAGATCCTTGATATATGCAGCAGAGCGTCTGGCCAGCTCTTCCAGCGAGGCCGCCATCACCACGAGTCCGTCTGGAGGGTCCGCATCCGGGGACAAGTGTTTGTATGCAGTAGTGAGAACTTGGAGCTGCTCGACCTCGGCCTCGTTGCGCTGTTCGCGTTCCATCTGTATCTGTCGCAACTCCTCTTCAGCCCGAGCCCTGCCTGCTTCAGCGAGCTCAAGCTTCCTCTCAAGAACAGTTCTGGCATCCTGTTCAGTCGCAGCCCTTGCCGCGTGACCTTGCGCATCTTCTTTTAGGCGTGCATTCTCATCCTGCAATGCCCCAAAGCGTGCATCAACACTGGTGCGCTCATCGTCGCGCGAGCCCATGAGCCTGTCAAGCTCATTTTCCACTTCCTCCGCACGCTCCTTGGCCTCGGCTAGCTCACGCTCTAGCGACCGGCGCTCAATGGCAAATTCGCGCTGCTGTGCTTCCATGTTCTCCATGAGGTCTTTCTTGATTGATATGGCATCATCGACCTTTTTCTGTGTCTCGGCTTCAGAGTTCTTGCGCTTCGCAGCCTCGTCTCTATGAGCCTGGAGCTCGGCTTCAAGATCAACGACACGGCGAGCGAGCTTCTTCTCCTCGTTTTGGGCAGCGGACGAAAGTCGACGGCGATTCAAAGACGAGCGAGAGTTGTCTTCTAACGGCTGCGGAGTCGAAAATGTGGGCGAAAAGTTGCGTTCTGAGATCGTACCGCTATGAGGCGCGAATATGTCGCCAGTGCTCACACGAGAGTTCTGAGACTGCCGATGTAGCAGGTCTTCGAGCTTCCTGACTCTGCTCTTCTGAGCCCTAAGTTCTTCTTCGAGGCGCATATTTGTATCTCGAAGTGTCTTGTTCTGCTCATCGCCACGCAGCAAGAGTGATGTATCACCGAAGGCCGCTTCGTGCATGCTGCCGTTTTTAAACGCCTTGGCATACTTGATCTGCTTCCGTGTAGGCTTGTCCAGGTCTTTGATTGCCTGACACAACTCGTCGGTCACTGGACCGGGCCCATACACTTCCAAGAGTGTCTTGAGATACTCATCAAGCTCTTCACGAGTGACCATAGGCCAACTACCACCCTCGTTGCGCAAGCTCAGCTCGATGCCAAGAACGTTACTTTGCAGTGCCTCGATATTGACAACATCCTCAACAGAACGTATCCACTTCTTGCGTCTTTTGTCCTCCTCTTCCTGATATGTCGCAACTTCCTCTTGTAGAGTCGTTGAATCCCTTCTCATCTTCGCAACCCACTCTCGACGGCGTACCGACTCGACCAGCAACTGTCCATACACCGCCGGCAGCCTGGTGACCACGCCCAGTGTAGCAAAGGCCTGCTCTTCATCTGGGGGCGTCTGGATTCCTTTGACGTCTGCGTACAGTACTGAAAGCTGTGACTCGATGTTAGAAAGCATCCTCATATGCTGATGCGCCGTATCCCCGAGGTTGTTCCTCTCATGCCGTGTTCGTCGCAGCAGCTCATTCATTTCGGTACAGTGCTCGCTCAGCTGGGGAATATAGTTGCGGCTGTGAAGAGACGCCATCTTCAATGCCTGTTCAGTGGATTGGGAGGTACGGGGCAGGGACTGTATGTGCTCAAAGTCAGTGGCAATCTTCTTTGCTATCAAGTCAATCTCTTCCAGCAGCTGAGCCGGCTCCTCGTTGTTTTGGGCAGTGGATCGGGCATTGATCTCTCTGACCGCCTGGCGCAATTGTTCGGTTTCTTGGGTTATCGCTTCGAGCTCAATGCGGATTCTGCCCACGCGGTCTGAAAATGTGCCCATGATCGCTTTGGCGCTGCTGGCTGCCTTCTTCGTCGCAGCCACATCGACAAAAACCTGCAGTGTGATTCTGTTTCCTTGCTGCGATAGCCGTCGTGAGCCTACACTCGGTGCATGCATGAATCTCGCAAATTCTGCCCTGGCGGATATGCTCCTCAGGCTGTCCAGATGCTGGTCCCAGTTCTCCACGTGGGCGTGTTGGTCCGCCAGCAGCCCTTCGGCCAATTCCTCCGCTACTTCGTACTTGTGCGCCAGACTCTTGACATGCTGGACCAGGCTCGCGACTGCAACGCCCAGACTTCGCTCTATGACGGCCTGCTCGTCCAAGTACCTTCTCGCCTGCTTGGCTCTGGTGTCGCAGCCGTTGAGCAGGCCACTCGCCCAGCTCTTCCGCAGCCTAAACAGGTTCTGCCATGCTTGCAGCGTGCTCTCGCTGGCCGGCGCGTCAGGCGGCGTTCCAGGATGGAAATCATTGCTCGTCGAGCTCCCCGAATCCGACGTGCTTCGAGGATCCGGACTGGTCTGATGCAATCGCGCCGAGTCAAATACGAATAGTTCGGTCTCTGTAAGAAGCGTCTGTGTTCTGACTTGTCGTCCCTGGGAGGTCAACAGTATCTGCTCGCGGGGCTGGATGCCCGCGTGATGGGCGATCCATTTCCGCAGGCCATCAACAGTGGAGACGCTGCTCGAGTCTAGCTGCAGGCGGTGGCCGTTGTGCCCTACATATACTGCTGTAAACATCCGCCCCCGTCGCTGGTGCTGCGGTGGGAGGAAAGATGCCTCCCGGGTAGCGATATGACCTGGAATCGATGCAAAACGAGCAGAGGAGGAAGAAGTAGGAGAGATGTGTTGCATGCCGCAGGCGTCGAGCTCGGTGACTGACCCATGTCACGCATCGCATGCGTCATGCGCGACTGCTACTAGCGCAGAGTCTAATGGTTCGTGCCGAGCCTCGGACAGCCGCCACCCGCCGCAGCCCGCTTGCTTGACGTGAGGGATGATGAAGACAATCTGACCCAGCCACGACAACCTCCTGGCGGTAGAGCGTTCAAACCATTTTTGGCAGTCTCGACTACGACTACCTGTGAGTCGAGCTGAGTGCGATCTCCACGCCGATTTCCCGCTCTTTCCTTGGTTCATATCGCCAACAACAGCGTACTACGTACCTTACTGCGCTCCTGCCATATGTGGTATTTCGGGCGGAAACGACAGCGCACATCTCCTTTCCGCTGTCAGTCTGGGCATCGAGCCAGCAATCCACCATCATGGTCGCCGGCGAGATCTTCTCCCAAGCGTATGCTCAAGAGCAAGACCGCCAAGACCCATTGAGGCATCTCAGATCCCACTTTATCATCCCAACCAAGGCGGGTTTGAACAGCAAGAGTCTCGCTCCTGCTACTGCAACAGAAGATGGCAAAGACGACGCCCAGAGCATCTACCTCTGCGGCAACAGCCTCGGCCTCCAACCCAACTTGACTCAAAAGTACTTCCAGCAATATCTCGGTACCTGGGCAACCAAAGGCGTCTATGGGCATTTCAAGGAGATCGAGGACAGCAATCTTGCACCATGGCTCCACGTCGATGATGATGTGATTGGAGACATGGCAGCTGTGGTTGGTGCACTAAGCTCTGAAGTAGCTGTGATGCAGACTTTGACTGGCAATCTGCATCTCTTGATGGCAAGCTTCTATCGACCTAGTGAGGAACGGTATAAAATCATTCTTGAGGGCAAGGCATTTCCTAGCGATCACTACGCCGTAGAAAGTCAGATACGGCACCACAGTTTAGATCCGGCTGATGCTATGATTCTTATTGAGCCAGAGTCGTTGGAATCGCCCGTCCTGACAACTACTCACATTCTGTCTGTGATTGACAAACATGCCAAGAATACCGCTCTACTACTGTTGCCGGGCATCCAATTCTATTCAGGCCAGCTCTTTGACATACCGACCATTACAGCCCACGCTCAAAGTAAAGGCTTGACAGTCGGTTGGGACTTGGCACACGCCGCCGGCAATGTGCCACTCAGACTGCACGACTGGAATGTTGACTTTGCGGTGTGGTGTACATACAAATACCTCAACTGCGGACCAGGCTCAATCGGTGGAGCATTCGTCCATCAAAAGCATGGCGACGTCAAGGAAGAGCAACAAGGGCGAGTGGTATACAGGCCGAGATTGTCAGGCTGGTGGGGCTCGTCGAAGTCGTCGAGGTTCGCTATGACCAATCAATTCAGTCCGATACCAGGTGCGGCAGGCTTCCAACTCAGCAATCCATCTGTCGCAGACACGACGGCTGTGAGAGCCAGTCTAGATGTCTTCAAGCAGACCAGTATGACATCGCTGAGGGAGAAAAGTCTGAAGCTGACCAAGTATCTCGAGGACATCTTGGACCAGCTGGCCGAGCGTCGGAAGTGCTTCAAGATCATCACACCACGTGACCCCAGCGAAAGAGGTGCTCAACTGAGTGTTCTGCTTAAGCCTGGGTTATTGGATTCGGTCATGACGAGTCTAGAGCACGCTGGTGTAGTCGTGGACGAGAGGAAACCGGACGTGATACGAGTAGCGCCTGCTCCGTTGTACAATTCTTGGGAAGACGTCTATTGCTTTGTGAAGGCTTTAGACGAGGCCTGCGAGGCGGCCATCAAGGGTGCGCATGACGTAGCTGGCAGCTTGATGATGGAGGGTGGAAGAGCGGATAAGGGATGGAGCGAAATCAAGTAAGGTCGTGAAGTCTGTGGTTCGCTGGACGACTACACGAGCCAGATGCGGCCCAGTTCATGGCCTTCTCATACGATACACGCCCAGCAACATCATGATGCTAGGCAACGACAAGTTGAGGATCCATCACGTCCACACAGAAGCACAAATGACCTGAGCTAGTACCACCGCATGATCTACATGATCAATTGAAGTTCTGCCACCTCCACACGTTGCCAGGGCGCTAATCCAAGTTGCATCGAGTACCCAACGCCCAGCAATCCGAGTCCAGTGACAACGACATCTCCCGCTCGGCCGTCGCCAGGCAGAACAGGAGAGAGCGGACGACCTGAGTCAAGTGCACCAAAAGTGTAAAAGATGCGGTGGCATCTGACAATCCACATCGTTGCCTGACCGTCTGAAGCCTCAATAGGCCTCGTGGGTCGACGACGGTAGGCGTGCTGGCAGATGGACGGAACCTGAGCTACGTTGGAAAAGTTGCGCAGCGCAAATCACAACCACAATAATGTTGCCATCTGCGATGTTTAGGTTACGGTCGATCTAAGCTGGCGGTATATAGCAATATCAATGTCAGTATCATCTCTGCCCTTTGACAGAGGTGCGTGTTTGCACACCTAACAACTGAATTTCATAAGCGTCTCACACCTACCAATAACATGTAACTGCGTGAACATGGATTATGTGATGCGTGTTCTCATCGGGTCGACACTTCGGCAGTCTGTGACACATTTTGCCCGACGCAAGGGATCTACTAATTTCTGTTATCTTTCTGCTCTAATATCGCTATCTACAAGTACCCCATACTGGTGCCGACTGTCACAAATGCTTTTGCGTCTAGTGACAGTTTCGTGTCTCATATCAGTCCGTCTATAACACGCTTCCTCAAGCCAAACCCAGACACCTGCAAACCCATCTAGGTTTTAACATCCGGCTCGGTGCGGCCGATGAACTCCTGCAGCTTCAATAGGTCTGTCGACATCTTGACGTTGTCCTGGAGATAGTCCTGTGCATCCATGCCGTAAGTCTTCGGGTTCGTCTCGTGTTTCTCAATGTACAATCTGATCGTTGCGCCCGAGCTGCCAGTGCCCGACAATCGCACAACGATCCGGCTGCCATCGTTGAACTTGACGTATATACCCTGATTCTTGCTCACGCTGCCGTCCAGATCCGTGTAGCTGAAGTCATCTGCCTCTAGTACCTTCCTGCCTGCGATCGTTGAGCCGACAAACTCGCTCTTCTTGGGGCCGATGTACTCCTTGAGGAGCGCGATGACTTTGTTCGCCTTATCGGAGTCCACACCCTCATAGTCGTAACGGGTGAAGAAAGTGCGGCCGTAGGTCCCCCAGAAATCATGTTGGATGCTCTTGATACTTGGCGTGGTACCACTCTTCTCACCAACACCAGCGATGATGTTCAACCAAGCCACAATAGCCCACAGACCGTCCTTCTCACGGATGTGGTTCGAACCAGTACCGAAAGACTCCTCGCCACAAATGTTCATCTTGTCTGCGTCGAAGAGGCCGCAGAAGAACTTCCAGCCGGTGGGTACTTCGTAGCTTTGCAGGCCCTTCTTCTTCGCGACCAAGTCTACTGCACCTGAGGTCGGCATGGAGCGCGCCAGACCGTAGACGCCTTGCTTCTTGAAGTACGGGATCAGATCGGCGTGGTGAGCGATAATGGCCAGGGAGTCGCCAGGCGAGACGAAAGAGTTGGCACCGTAGATCATGTTCCTGTCGCCATCACCATCGGATGCAGCGCCAAAGTGAATACCATTCTTGTCTACAGCCTCGACCAGCGAGTGCGCATACACCAAATTCGGGTCCGGGTGGTGACCGCCAAAATCAGGCTTAGGGACACAGTTCTGCGTGCTGCCCTTCAATCCCAGCTCTTTCTCGAAGATGTCTACACCGTAGCTGCCCGTCACACCGCTGAGACCATCGAACAGAACCTTGAAGTCTGAGTGGTCCTTCAAGAACTTCTTGATGAGGTCGAAGTCGAAGATGTCCTTCAACATCTTGACGTAGTCCTCGGTGCTATGCACCACTTCGACCTCGAGCGGGCCAACCTTCTGGGAGCCAATCTTGCTGAGGTCAATGTCTGGGATATCTGCAATCTTGTAACTGGTGATGGTCTTTGACACTTCAAAGATCTTGTTCGTGACACTCTCGGGAGCTGGTGCGCCATTGCTCAGGTTGTACTTGATGCCAAAGTCCTCCGTCGGTCCACCTGGGTTGTGCGAGGCTGTGAGCAGGATACCACCCGTGGTCTTTTTGATACGAATCATGTGCGAGGCGGCCGGCGTGGACATGATGCCATTCTGTCCCAGCAGCAGCTTCTTGACGCCATACGCAGCGCCAATCTTTGCAATGTACTGGATGACCTCTGGGGGGTAGCGAAACACCTTTGCGTCAGCAGATGCCGGGGCCCCAAATTTGCCATTACCAGCCTCATACCTGGGTTGTAGTACCGTCCATCACCGCCAATGACGAGGAAGGCACCCTCAGCGCCTTCCGGGATGGATAGCAGGATGGACGCTACGAAGTTCTCCGCGTAGTGTGGCTGCTGGAAAACCTTGACCTTCTTGCGAAGACCGGAGCTGTACGCAATGAATGGTCAGCATGGATGTGCCCGTGCCCACCTTGATATTTTGCTGGAGAGCTTCCTGCACTTACGTGCCGGGCTTCTGGTCTTGAAACGGCTTCGTCTCGACTGTGCGAACGCTCATAATGCCTGATGTATTTCTCTCAACACAATGTTATCCTTGGAGGAGATCAGAGCAAGTGCAAAGGTGATGTGTGGAAGTCAATGGAATGGAATCAACATCGGCGGCCAAAAAGTCGGGGACTCAACAACAGAATGACGAGTGAGGGGCATTGAACGAATTCATGCAGGGATGCATGATGTGAGCCAATAAGCTCGTGGAGCGCACGTGGACGAAGTATCACCGAAACATAGCGCGGGATCGAGGACCGCAATGGTAGGAAGGAGGTACCTCTAGGGGGTACGGTGAGGCCAATGACGAGAGGCAGGAAACAAGAGGGTTTGTTTTGTTCGTGGCAGAGGCGAAAGCCTTATCGTATACATAGCTCATACAGCACCCAGCCAAAAGTGCGTCAGCGCCAGAGGCGCTGTGAAGCATGCTACACGGCTACCCACGAAGGAAGTAGCCTCATCAAGAAGAGAAGCCGAATTGCCAAGTGGCGAAAGTGCCTAGAAGCCTTGACTGCCAATTGCGCCCAAGCTCTGAAAGCCTCCTGGCATTCCCATCTGTCTGCCCGGCGGACCGAAGCCGGTTGCTGGCGATGATTTACCTGGCATCGGAGACCCGATCTCACCAAGTCCCGATCCTTGATCTGGCGTTCGTGCGCTGGCTTCCCATTTCACGGCTGTCAGATCACCGCCCTCGCTCTTGCGCACATACAGCTCGCCGCCGCCATTGATGGCATCGCCTTCGGTCTCGCATATCTCCTCGATTTCACGGAGCGTCGGCGGCGAGTCGAGCATAGGCCGGTTGGCATCAATCTGCTGCAGAAGAGTGTCAACGCCGTGATATCCGTCTTCGCCATCGCCGCGGGCGCTGAGCTGCTTGCATGCGTTGCAAACCGCGACACGAATCGTGAGTGGACGATTGCCACCAGCAATGCTCCCACGATGCATCGGCGCCCCGAAGCCACTGAGACCATTGTTTGCTGTAAAAGATTGATGATTTTGGTTCCAGCCGCCGATGCTTGGCCCAGGTATACCACCCCAGCTTGGTTGTCCGAGACCTGGCACGGAGCCGAATGGCGTAGGGAAGCCATTACCTGGAGCTCCGAAGGAGCCTGCTGGTGACCCGAAGCCTCCCATGGGTGCCATATTGCCCAGTCCGCCGGTATGCGGGCCGTTCTGGAAACCAGACATGCGTCTAGCGTCGCCAGGAAGCGGCTCATCGTCATCGGCAAGCAGAGCAGAGCTACCAAGATGCTTTGACAAATCCTCCACATCTGCGTCACGGTCACCTTGAGGCTTGACACTACTGGGCCTTTGGATCGGCGCCGGCCTTGCGATCGGCTGATTTGCGGCAGAGTCGAAACGCTCTTTATCAGTTGATGGCTGACGAGAATGCGTTGGCAGATTCGGCCTTGATGCGTCAGGTCCAGGAGTCGATTGAGGCGGTGGAACGCCAAATGGAGCGTGGTGCAACGGCATAGGGGACTGTCCAAAGCCAGGAGGTGCTTGCGGGACATCAAATGGGAAGCCGCGGCCTTGGGGTGGCATCCCAGGAGGCGGCATAGGCATGCCATTCATACCTCCTGGAGCGCCGAAAGACATTCTGTTAGGAATCCCCATAGGTGGACCTTGTGGTGAAAACATTCCTGGCAGCGGGCCACGCTGGCCCATGTGGTTGTGCATCATCGGCCCCTGTGGTCCTTGATATCCGCCGAACGGCATTGGTGACATCGACGCAAATGGTCCATGTTGCTGCGGATGATGCATACCAGGCGGTGGCTGCATCTGATGCTGATGCAAAGGAGACATGGCAGGGCCAGGGTGTTGTGGACCCATCTGAGGCTGGCTCGGCTTCTGCATTATTGTCTTCGGCTGAGTTGCATTGTGCTGTGGAAGCTGACCAGCGGGAGAAGAAGTCTTGCTTGGCACGCTTGAGACTTGAGATAGCGCCTGTTTCGGGGACGAGGCGTGCGAGCCCTGTTGTGAAGCTTGCCGTTGCTTCGCGGGAGTAGGAGCTTTCGGTAGTGCTGGAGTGGCAACGGAAGGGTGCGGAGAAGATATTCCAGAAGGCGTCTGCTTCGGGTAGACTCCAGGCACAGCAACCATACCCATTTGGCTCGGTCGCTTGGTGATTTGAGGTGGCTGCGGTTGCTGTTGCGCACCTGGCGCGCTAGCAACTTGCTGAGCACTCCTCTCGCGCTCCCTAGCTTCCTTCTCAGCCTTGGCTTTGGCATCGCGTTCCTTCCTGTCCCGCTCCTCCAAAGCCTTGCGCTCTCGGACCTCCTTCTCGCGAGCCTCCCGCTCCTCCCGCTCCCGCTTCCTCTGCTCCTCCTTCTTGGCTCTTGCTTCTCGTGCTTTGCGCTCGGCCTCTTCACGACGTTGCTGCTCTTCGGCCTGTCTGCGCAGCTTCTCAGCCTCCTTACGCGCCCGCTCCTCTTCTTGCTTCCGCTTCTCCTCTTCGCGCTTCCTCTTTTGCTCCTCCTTCTTCCGCCTTTGCTCCTCTTGCTGCTTCTCTTGAGCCTCCCGCAAACGAGCCTCCTCAGCAGCTCTCTCAGCCTCCTTTTTCGCCTTCTCCTCTGCCTTCGCTTGTTGCTGCTGCTTCTTTTTCTCCTTCTTCTTCAAAGCATCGCGCTCCTTCTTGGCCTTGCGCTGCGCTTCCTTGCCCTCCTCGTCTTGCAGCTCTTCTAAGAGCTTCTGTTGTCGCTCAGCTGCAACCTTCTCCCGATATGCATTGAGCACCCGCTGCTCAAACATCCGTGCAGCGAAGATCTGGAACATGCGCCTGCCTTCTTGCATGCGCTGCTCCTCGGTCAGACCACCCTGTCCGGAAGTCAGTATGTCACGCGTCACATTTGCCACTGATGGAATACTTGCCATTTCGTCCTCATCCTCTGGGTAGTCATCATCCATCTCGCTGTCGTACTCCTCTTCATCATCGTCGTACCCATCGTCCTCGGCTAATGGATCGTCATGACCATAACTGCCAGACTGATAACTACCCGGAGGATGACTTGGATTCGCAGCGGCGTACTCCGCTTCGTTCTCCCGTTGCATGCGCCGTTCGGCCAGTTGCTCCATCATCTCGATGAACTTGCGACCATCGTTCTTCAGCAGATCGTCCGCGACGGTGAGTAGATTGTCTGCTTTACCCTTTAGCCCTTGTTGCAACTTTTCAAGCCAGGGTGTGAGGATACCTTTGACTGTCAGACTCTGGCCGAAGCTGAAGAAGTCAGGGACGCCTCGTGGTGGCTCCGGCTCTTCATCTGAGTAGTCTTCTTCTGAATACTCCTCGTCCTCGTACTCGCCCTCGCTCTCTTCATCGTCCTCAGCCTCGTCAGGCGGAATATGCTCCTGCATCCGGCTTGTTTTGTGGTGGGGATTTGGTGGTGGCGCAGCTAAAGGATGTGGTGGCCGCGGGTGCTGCAGAGGCGCCGGAGTGAGTCCATCGGAGAGCAGCGGTGGCTGATCGTGGTGAGCGTACTGCTCTAGCTCCTCGTAGTAGCCTTCATAAAGCACCTCGAGTTCCTCTTCGATCGCAGTCCGCTTGCGCCCACACACAGTACAGGAGCACGAGTGCTTCTGCTGCTGCTTCATTTTCTTCAAAACAGCCTCCTTTTCGATCTTGAGCAGCGACTTACGCTCCTCCTCACTCAGGCCGAGCCAGAACTCTTTGATGTTCTGACGTTCCTGGGCACTGCTAGTATTCCATATCTGGTTGTCATGGTGGTTGTAGTTGGCGCCTCGATGCATGGGACGAAGCGCATGCGATGGTGGTGGGGGCGGTCCTCCGAGGTGTGACAGCATGTCTGGATGGTACGACCCATGGTGTCCACTGTTCCGCTTTTTTTTGTTCTTGCTCGTCTGCACGGGAGGTGGTGCATGGTTCACGCCATTTGTCAGAGGATGCGGGGGTGCGTATTGGTCCAGGTATGGCTCGTCCACCTCAGAATAATCGTCGTACTCCTCCTCGTCCTCGCCATAGCCCAACGGATCTTCATCGTACCGCTCCGCCGCAGGGGTTCCTGCCGGAGCTGGTGGCGGCGGAGGAGCCTGAGTTGCTTGTCTTTGTGCCTGCTTGTCCCGTCGCTTCTGCTTCTTGCGGTTCGGCGGCTTTGAGGGGGCGTGTATGACTCCGTTTGAGGCGGAAGTGGGCGGGGGCAGTCTCGCGTTCGCCGCCATGGTTGCGCGTGGGGCAAGGATACGTAAGGAAGAGCTCGGTAGCCGGCCTGTGGGAGCTGGTGATCAATATGGGACCAAGCGCGGATGTGATGGTGCAGAGGTGCAAGCATGCAGTTGGATCAATAGCAGCCCGGACCTTGATGTCGGAGCCCACAGTCACTTGACACGGTCGGCAGCCCGCATTCCAAGGTGTGTGAAGCGTACCTGTCGCCGCGCTGTCGCTTGGTCGTGTTGCGCCGTCCACCTCTTCCTCAGGCTGTGTAGAGTGTTCTCAATGCTACCCGGCCAATCGTGTCGTTCGTTACTTTCCAGGTCTTGCAAGCATTCGGCCGTCATTCAAGGTGGTGTTCCCGAGCGCCGGCTGTTCCCGATGTGGCTTGTGAAACTCAGCCGCATTGCTTGCATCTTCTCTTCCGACAATTTCCCCACCCACGCGATACATCTACGACGACGACGACGATTCTACGAACCGGCCGTCCGTCCGCCCCGCAAAGCCTTCTTACGTCGCCCGCTTCTGGCACTCGCTGTCAATCCGTTCTTTGCTCGACAGTGTTCCCATCACGATCGGTTTGAGCCATTGCTCGTCGGTGACGCGGCCGCCAGTCAGTCTTAGCCAAGCTTGACGTCGCGGAGCTTGAAACATTCAGCAGGAATCACCGCATTATACTCGTACAACAGACCCAATTTCCACCCGACACATCGAGTACCTTCTCCCTTCGTCTCCCGCCTCATACTCTGCGACCTCTACACCGTCCTCCTCCACCCGGGCCCATCATCATCCTCGTCACCAATATTTCCGCGATCCGAGCCCGTACTGGACCCTGCAGCGTATATATTTGGAGTGCTGGTCAGCCCATTGTGCACCACGTGGGCCGAAACCTAGGGATTTGGAAGCCAGACTGGTCACTGTATCCTGCCGGTTTGGCATACTGCCTTCTGGTGTCGCATATATAACACACACACAGCTCGATCCGGTGGAGGCCGACAAAATGGCGCAACAAGATCAGCAAGTAATGAGGAGGTATCTATATTTGTGGCAGGGGTGGCATTGGGGCATCTAGTACTGACACTCCCACAGAAAGCTCGTCATCATTGGCGACGGTGCTTGCGGAAAGACCTCTTTGCTGTCAGTCTTTACACTCGGCTACTTTCCAACAGTGAGTCGTCATGTGCGCAGTTGCGCTGACATCACTGATACTGACACTGCTATGCCTTAGCGATACGTACCAACCGTCTTCGAGAATTATGTCACGGACTGCAGAGTAGACGGAAAGTCGGTGCAACTGGCCCTATGGGATACCGCCGGTCAAGAGGACTACGAGCGGCTGCGACCACTAGCCTACAGTCAGGCACATGTCATCCTCATAGCGTTTTCCGTCTCGAGTCCTGACTCTCTACACAACATCACAACCAAATGGTATACCGCGCCAAACCACCATGAAAAGCAGAGCTGATATCAGATATTGCCCAGGCATCCCGAAGTCCTAGAACGCTGCCCGGGCGTCCCCATCATACTCGTTGGCCTTAAAAAAGATCTTCGCGAAGACCCAGTAGCTCAAGAAGAGATGCGCAAACGGTCCGAGAAGTTCCTCACCCCAGACGAAGGAGAAGAAGTGCGCAAGCGAATTGGGGCCAAGAAGTACCTCGAATGCTCGTCGCTTACCGGCGAGGGTGTAGATGATGTGTTTGAGGCTGCGACGCGACAATCCCTGCTGAGTGGGGACCGGAAAGAGAGGAGTGCGTGTTGTGTCATACTATAGGGAAGAGAACTTCATCTTGTACCTTGGTTCGAGCCATCTTGGAGGTTCATTGTCATTAGCGAAGGGGTTTGCATTTGGACTGGCGCTTTTGAGGCGCGAGACATAGAAGATGTGCTGACGGCCGTAAAATTTGGGTCAATTTGGTTCGCGCTGGTGTAGGACAGAGATTGCAAGACTGCTTCGGGGCAGCGGCAGGGACGAGCGAGTGCAGACAGCATTAAAAGGCGTCATAGCATGAAGACATCGTAGGAGATACTGTGGAGAAAATGTATTGAGAATGATTGCTTGACGTATCCCAATACTGTTTTCAGTCCGGAGACATCACGATTCCTCTACATGGCGGCGCATGTGACGGCCCTTCCTCATCGGAACATTCTCGACCAGCCAGTCAGTAGCCGCCAAACGTCTATGCTATGTGGCCCTATCTCAGTCGATCGCCTGACTTTCGATCAGTGATTCCATCACTTATTCCGTGGATCGATTGATTGACCACTTGTTTGTGACTTTGGGACCGTCACGCTGTCACACGTGGTCAAGCAGTCAGTAGTTTCAATATGAAGTTGACGTGTGTCATCAAGCAGCCATCCTTTATCATCTATGACACCTGTCTATTTTGACAGCGTTTCGTTCAGGCGCCGGGAGATGTCAAATTGTTGTTTCCAAGAGCCCAAGCAAAGACTGTGGTTTGACGGGATGTGCTGGCAAGCAGTTTGCAGAAGTGTGGCGAACGGCTGCAGGCCGCAAGCATGGCCATGTGGAAGTCTGAGATGCCAAGTGCAGTGCCTGACATAGCCACCCGATCAATAATGCTCCCCGACGACATCGCTGCTTAGAGCGTCTCCCAGAGTGTCGACTATGGCCATTACCGCAATGATTTGGGCTCTACCTAAGCAAGCACCTCTGCATCCAAGTCGCAGGTATTCATGATGACTCCAAATAAACTCGAGACCACAGCAACTCCACAAAGACCAAAGATTTTAAGGGTGCAGGTCGTGCATGTGAAAGTGACGCGACGGCTCACGGGCGTGACTAATATCCGCAGCAGATGCAGCATGGCTGTATGGCACAAGCAATACGAACGCTTCTTTTTACGATGTTGATGGGGTGAACACCAGGCAAGGGCGGAGACGAACGACGTGGTGGACCGTGGGACCGTGGGAGACAGTGGACAGTAGACGTACGGAGTCACGGACCCACCGGCACCTCGCTGGCTTCGCCGGGGCGTCGGGATGGTCATGCATGCTGATGTGAAGCGTGTGATTGGATCCGAGTTTCGTAAAGTCAGCGAACTCTACCGCAAGATGAGACCAGTACCTCTGAACAATTTTGTCTGAGCTACTAATCAGGCGATTTGCTGCCGCGCATGGCCACAGTGAAGTGTCTGTCGATCGGACGTGCGGGCGGAGCTGGTCCGGAACGAGACATGAAAATCAAAGTCTGGAGCTCTTTTTTTCTGCAAGCAAGACTGCAGCAGGGTCGTGTGCTCAAGTGCTCCCTTTCCCAGGCTGTGGAGTAGTGAGTGACGAGCTTAAAGCAGCGGTCCAGGATGTTGACCGCTCGCTAGCGTGACGCTAAAATTATTACTTCCCTCGTTCGCTCCTGCCGCTCTCTAGACTTCCTCTCCTCGATTGACCACAACGCTGCCAGACGAAGCATACCCATACCCTTACAGAAAGACACACACAGCGCAATACACCATCCCTACTCGTCGATCATGTCTCGCACCTTTTCTGGCTAGAGTCACCGCGGAGGGCTGCGACAGCGGTCTTCCACGGTCCAAGTTCAGGGAGACATCGTCGACGAAAGTACTTCGATCGCTCCAAGCATTGCTTGTTGGAGCCTGAAGACTATACCACCACACACATTTCCAGCTGGTTGCCCGAAGGCGACATACGCGATTCATATACCGAGAACTTGACTTGCGCGCTTGTCTTGTCTGCCACCTAAGATTTCCTCCCGTCCCTACCTAAACTCATAAACCAAACCAGAACAGACGAATTTGAAACCCAATGGCGTCCCTGGCTCCCGCGATGGTGTCTCGCGCCGCCATTGGTGTGCAGCAAATGCGAAGTCCCAAGGCTGCTCCAGTGAGACGAATTGGAGGGCTGCCCGCTGAAATCACGACCTCTAGCGACATCGACTCCGATGAGGATGATGAAGACAGCAGCGATGATGATACTGAAGACGACGATGAGGCGGATGTAGCAGCCCTGTCAGTCGCTCGAATCGACGGCGGGAACGCCGCTCAAAAGCGCCTGGCAGGGCCTGCGAACGAAGCTATGTGCGTGGAACACGATGCCCAGGCAAGTGCCGGCGCATCCGAAGATTCCGAGGACGACGAGGACGCTTATGCTGGTGTCGAAGATATCAGCGATGATGAGGCCTCAATCGAGGGAGACAAGAAGAAGAAGAACATCCGACTCGCGGCAGAGCAAGACTTGCGAGCTGAATTTGAAGGTCTTGAGCAAGAGAAGACTGCCGATGCCATGACCACGGGCATGGACGACATGTTCCTTCAGGACGATGACCCATTCTCGCAACGGCACAACATGTACAGCAACGGCAATCTGCTGGAGCGCCTCCACGATCCACTTGATCTGAACCTGGATCCATACTGTGGCCTGCCCATGGATTCGACCGTCTATCAGGAGATGTCTAACGAGGCAGAGGAGCTTTTCATGGAACGCCGAGGTAGTGACGATTCCATCAACGGCAGAAAGAAAGTCAGATTCATTGTGCCACAGCCTGATGCCACGCTCTCGAGAAGTTCAAGCATTAGCAGTAACGAGGAAGAGCAAGACCCCAACGAGCTGTTCCCAGATCTATTCGACACGCAGGACGGCATGGCCAATGCCGGTCTTAGCGTTGAAATGTTTCCACACGAGTTCAACGACCTTGAGTCCTGCTACGATTTCGAGGGCGATGACACGCTTGCGCTTGACGACGACGAGGAAAGCGACTCTGAAGCTGACGACGAAAGTGACTTCGACGATTGTATGTTCCACCACCGCATTTGTTCACCTCATCATACTGACAGGTTTGCAGCTGAGGAAGGAGGCGACACGACGGATGAAGAAGACGAAGAGGAGCACATTGCGAGAATGCAAGAGAGGCGTAAAGCCGCCGGGAGGTCTCCACTTCTTGCTCCAACCACTCCAACGCCGAAGATAACTCCCACCCGCGTAAAGATGGCAACGCCTGCGTCGACCCCACGGACCGGGAAAGGCCCGCGCATAGGCACGTTCGCCATCGACAAGACCAGGGCCACCATGTCTGTGGACGCCGGTAACAAGATGAAAATCTTGCCACCTACCAAGCCGACAGAGAAGGACCGCGCCTTTTGGGCACGAATGAGATCAGCGAATAGCAGCCGCAGTAGTACGCCGCGCTCTTCTGTCTCGTACAGTGTGCACACGCCGGGCCCCTCTTCTTCTGTAACGCCACGTCCGCTCACCGCGCAGTCTACGTTGGCGACTATGTTCGATGGCAATCTAGACGTCCTCAATGACGCAAATCCGACAGGCTTAGACGAGCTCTTCGGTCTCTCTCCGCGCGCTCAAACATCGTTCACACAAGCAATGGCCACTGCGGACAGCGACGAGGAGATGGGAGAACAGCTCAACATCCGCGATTTCATCCAGATTGATGACTCCGACGATGACAGTGACGGCGCCGAGGACGCAGCTCTCACCTCCCCCATACACTCCGAGGTGTTCGACCCCTTCCGGCCTACTTCTTCACATGGTGTAAGCGGTGGCCTGCTTGATCACCTCGAGCAACAGCGTGGCCTTGTCGGCTCCTTCCGTCGAAATCAGAATTTTGCCAAGCACGTCAGCTCGCTGCCATCTAATCCTAACAGGCGCGCAGCTCTTTCGGAATTCAATGCCCTACAGAAAGGTCGACGTAGTGCTGGCAACACGCCCATCACGCCGGCACGCAAGAACCGCCACAGCCAGGAGCTTACAGGCGCAGGTGTCCGGAAGGCCACGGCCAGTCCGCTTACTGCTCGGCGTCCCCGCAGCAGAGGTAACTCCTTGTCAAGTGCCGCTCTGCAGCAGACACTTGGACCTGACCTCGAGATGCGCCAGTAATGATGATCATCATTATTCAGCATGGATTCCATGGAGCAAATATTGATTGGGAAAATTGGCGTTCTA
This sequence comes from Teratosphaeria destructans, assembly GCA_010367425.1. Classification (NCBI taxonomy): domain Eukaryota; kingdom Fungi; phylum Ascomycota; class Dothideomycetes; order Mycosphaerellales; family Teratosphaeriaceae; genus Teratosphaeria; species Teratosphaeria destructans. Next base: position 141,627 of record WBMN01000009.1, on the reverse strand, counting down.
GGCGCTTTCGTGGATCGAACCATTGTTATGTTGTGTATCTTAGCGCGGCGTTGGTGGAGTTGCTGAGACTCGTCCACAACACCCGCGGGAGATACCCTTTCTGCGATCGTTTCAAAAAAGTGGTGTTTATATGCATGCGACAGATATGTCGGTATAGAGGGGAATGGAAGGCAGAACAGGCGTTCGACATTGCACGTGATGTGATTGTTAGGACCTGTCAGATACCTAGTACTATCGTTCGTGTATGGAGCCAAAAGCTTGAAATCATCATACTGAACACGACGTGTCAGTTCTGCATGGCTTTTCGAATTCAAAAGCTCGTCCATAAGGCCAAATATGTGCACGAGCATTCGAGCAGTACAAGGTACTTTTCAGGAAGGCACGCCACTCTGGTGGCGACCTCGGAGGGGGACCAGCCAATCGTGGGCCAGTCACCGGCGCATTACCACCCTGACTTCAGGTTTACAACCTCTATCAACCAATCTGTTCTCCAACACGAACGCAGCCATATCAATATGGCCTCCCTGAGTAAATGTGCACCATGCACGCGACTGCTACAAACCTCGTGTAAACGAGCAAGTCAGTCGAGCCAGCAGCTCCGAAGCGTTCACACGCCCGCACCAATATTCCTAGACTTCCTTGCGCCTTCTTGGGGAGCTCAGAGCAAGCCCAGACCCCGATCACAGCCCTTTGACCTACGCGCATCACGAGCGAGGCCTCACCGGCGAAGATGGCTCTCCACTACGTCTCCACGACAAGCAAAAGCTATCCGCAACCCGAAGAAAGACGACGAAGGCAAAGATATGACCATCAACATCACCCCCCGCGCTGCGCACCGCCTCCAAACCATCGCCGAAACGGACAAAAATCCCGACCTGGCGTTACGGGTCTCGGTGGAATCTGGAGGTTGTCATGGCTTTCAGTACCTGATGTCCCTCACGAGTACGAAGGAGACAGATCCCGAAGAGGATATTTTGTTCGAGAACGAGACAGCTGCGAGAGATGCGGGGGAGGAGGCGTACAAGGCCAAGGTCGTCATGGATGAGCCGAGCTTGGAGCTCTTGAAGGGTAGCAGCGTGGATTATACGATGGAGTTGATTGGGAGCCAGTTTAAGGTGACGGGGATCCCGGGGGCGAAGAGTAGTTGTGGGTGCGGGACGAGCTTTGATATCGCTTGATGGGTGCTGCGGTGAGAGTGGAAAGGATGGACGGTCTAGAGGATGTGCAGTTGCAGCCACACTGGCTCTGTCGCAGCTCCCCCGGCACGAGAACAAGTGGTGATAATAACTTGTACTGCTGCTACGACCGCTGGTCATCACTCTGTGACCATCTTCACTGAATCCCTGTTCATGAGAGAGAAAGAGGACCCATGGGATATGATGGGATGTGTTGATCTGCCAAGGTTGGGAGTGAAGCGTGCAGACGGTGAGAGAGGAGATAAACACATGCAACTCTCGTCTGAGAAGCTCGCAAGGGCATAGTTGTTAAGGACTCTATTCAAGCATTCTTGCTTGCCTGGCTGCACAAGTTGCCCAAAGACTTAGTCCCTCATAAATGTGCCAATATCTCGGCATGCCTGGTCGATAGATGATATGAGTGCACAATCGAACTCCTCAAACGAGTTCGATCCTGTCCCTGCCATTTCATAGCTTAAAGTCAAAGTTCACCTTTTCCCATCCACCACTCTCAGGCGAAGGTCTTTTGGCCGCAAGCTTCTGCGCCAACTCGCCTTTCGGACCGTTCGCTCGCTCAGTGCACAGCTCATAAACCGTCGCCACATTGAACAGCGCTCCGGCAAAACTCGGCGAGATCTCAATAATATTCTCCAAAGTCTGCCGCGCCTGGTCGATATGGCCAGTGTACAGCAATGAGACTGCTAAGTTATTCGCAGCCAATGCACTTTCTGGCTCCTTTGCCAATGCGCGCCAAGTTTCTTCTGCTGTACTGTAATCGCCCTCTGCGGCTTCCAAGAGCGCGGTCAATGCAGTCTTCCTGGCACCTTGAAGCCTCGTCAGGGATTGCTGAGCCCCTGATACATCTCCGACCCGGATCCGGAGGAGTGCTTTTCGATATGCTATTTCGTCTGCAGCATTGTCCGTGAGGGTGTCAAGATGGCGATTAGCCGTCTCCAGCTCGCCCATCTCCACGAGGGCATCGGCTACTCGGAGACCTAGATCCTGCAGTCGCGCTTCCCAGATCTGAATTTCGGACGCCTCATTATCTGCTTGAGCTTGCTTCAAATTCGACCTGACTTCGGCTGCCAACGCATACAATGCCATCACGCCTCGTCGCCCTCCATCGGCCGCACCGATAGACTGCATCCGCACGAGCAGTAGTCTGAGTCCCCACGGTATCAATGGCACAAGGTCTTTGGCTGCCGGGAGGTTGCGTGCCAGTGTTTCCGTCAAGGGTATGGCTTCCTGGACGGCGATATCGGGTCGTGAGATCAAGATCAGGCATGCCAGACGAGTGTAGAGGAGGTGCAAGATCGTCTCAGCATCAGCTGGGTCACATCTTAGCAGGGAGCGTGTGGCTGCGTCTGCTGCTCGCCGGAAGTGGCCAGCTTGTATGAGGTCGGGCAAGGGCGTGTCCAGCGGAGGCTTCTGTGGCGAGCTCAGAAATGCCGGATGAACGTCATCAGTGGGAAGTGGATGATAGATTTGTGAATTCTGTAGGAATTTAAGGTCTACATTTGCTTGAGTCAAGGCTGGCTCGGGGATTGGAGATTGTCGTGGTGGATCTTCAAGTTTGGCAAATGGCGCAGGAGATGCGACGGAAGAGGGAGGCTCAGAGAGAGGACTGAAGCGGTCTCAGCTCACTATACCTGTTGCGGAAGGCACGATCTTACTCGTCTATGGGTGCATCGAGTGGTCCTTTGGTAGTCCGCCGGACCATAGGATGCGAGATGTTGCGGCCGTGCCGTCGCACACTGCCTGGAGGCGACGTCGGCGCAGACATTTTCAAGGCTGTACGTGAATCACGAGCTGCAACGGCATCTGCTGACTTCCAAGGTTGCTATTTGACATTGGAAGATATTGTTCGTAGAGAAAGAGACTGGAAGGACGCTAGCCGATTTTGGCCGCCGAGCTCGGCGAGGCGAGACATAATAATACTGTGGGGAAGAATTTTAGCTTCTGGCTTCATCGCCTCTCGGTCGGTCGGGTGGATCTGGAATTGGGTTTCTTGGGAGTCACTCTTGTGACTGTGCTGGACATTCATTTACTGCTCACGACGCAATTCGGGAGGAATCACTCTTATTGACCCGACGCAAGACCATTGAGGACCGACCAAGATGTTGACAACACCCAAGAAAGCGGCGCAATGCCTGGCGCCCAGGTCACGAGCCTTCACTTCCACCACAACACGAGCAGCAGTTTCGCCATACCGAAGATCACAGCCTGCACAGCAGACCACCCCGGCGAGACGAAGCGTGTCAGATTCCGCCACACGACAAGCTCAGGCGGCGCCCGCTGCAGCACCGCAACGAGCTGTCCCTAGTCCAGCATTCAACCGTGACGATGCAGCGAGGGTGGCTCGTGATGTGCAGCCATTGCAGCCATTCAGGCAACCCGAGATGGATCACAGCTTCGTGGGAATGAAGGGAGGCGAGATCTTCAAGGAGATGATGTTGCGACATAGCGTCAAGCACATTTGTAGGCATGGGAGAGGCGGTGTCGAGTGAGTCACATGGCTGATAATCGTTTCTAGTTGGCTACCCTGGCGGTGCCATTCTGCCCGTATTCGATGCGATTTACAACAGCAAAGAGTTCGACTTCATTCTCCCCAGACATGAGCAAGGAGCAGGTCATATGGCGGAGGGTTATGCTCGCGCCTCAGGCAAGCCAGGTGTTGTTCTGGTGACTTCGGGACCTGGAGCGACGAACGTTATCACGCCAATGCAAGATGCGCTGATGGATGGCACACCGATGGTCGTGTTCTGTGGTCAGGTCGTGACGTCGGCCATTGGCTCGGACGCCTTTCAAGAGGCGGACACTGTTGGGATTTCAAGAGCGTGCACGAAATGGAACGTAATGGTCAAAAATATCGCAGAGCTGCCGAGGCGGATCAATGAGGCTTTCGAGATCGCGACATCTGGCAGACCAGGTCCGGTCCTTGTTGATCTGCCGAAGGATGTGACGGCTGGCACTCTGACACGACCAATCCCAATGACCTCGACTCTTCCGCACCACCCGTCTGCCGCAACGTTGGCCGCTCGCGAGCTGAGGCAAAGGCAGTTGGAGAGTACCATTCAGCGTGTTGCCGAACTGGTCAACATTGCGCAGAAGCCTGTTGTCTACGCTGGTCAGGGTGTTCTTGGCCACCCCGACGGCCCCAAATTCCTCAAGGAGCTGTCCGATAAGGCCCAGATTCCTGTGACGACTACGCTGCAAGGTCTTGGTGGTTTCGACGAGCTGGACCCGAAGTCCCTGCACATGCTCGGCATGCACGGTTCGGCATACGCCAACATGGCCATGCAGGAGGCCGACCTGATCATCGCTCTTGGAGCCCGCTTTGACGATCGTATCACCGGACGTGTCTCTGGCTTTGCGCCCGCTGCACGCAGGGCCGCGGATGAGAAACGCGGCGGCATTGTCCACTTTGATATCATGCCCAAGAATATTAACAAGGTTGTGCAAGCGACCGAAGCTGTCGAGGGAGATGTCACCGAAAACCTAGGTCTTTTGTTGCCACGCATTGAATCACGAACTCAAGAGCAGAGAAAGGAGTGGTTTGACCAGATCGCAGCATGGAAGGAACGCTTCCCATGGGCATACGAGAAGGAGCACCATCCGGATGCTCTCATCAAGCCCCAGACCGTCATTACAATGTTGTCAGATCTGACAGCTGACCGCAAAGAAGATACAATAATTACGACCGGCGTCGGTCAGCATCAAATGTGGGCAGCTCAACACTACAGGTGGAGGTCGCCGCGCACGATGATCACTTCAGGTGGTCTCGGCACCATGGGTTTCGGTCTCCCATCAGCAATTGGCGCTAAGGTTGCATCGCCGGAGAAGTTGGTCATTGACATTGATGGTGATGCATCTTTTCTTATGACCCAGACGGAGCTCGCCACTGCGGCAGAGTTCAATATCGGCTGCAAAGTCATCATCCTGAACAACGAGGAGCAGGGCATGGTCACGCAATGGCAGTCTCTGTTCTTCAACGACAGATTTGCTCACACCCATCAACGGAATCCGGACTTTGTGAAGCTGGCCGAAGCACAACACGTTCAAGCTAGGCGGACGAGGTACATCAAGGACTTGGAGAAAGATTTGAAGTGGTTGATCGATGAATCTGGCGAGGGGCCAGCTCTCTTGGAAGTGGTGAGTCATCAATCGCCGCCACCTCCAGACCATTATGTACTAATCTTTCGGCAGGTTGTGGATCAAAAAGTTCCGGTTCTGCCCATGGTGCCAGGTGGCAGCGCTCTTCACGAGTTCTTGGTCTACGATGAGAAGAAGGAGCGGGAGCGGAGGGAACAAACAAGGCGCAGGTCGGGCAGGTGAAATAGGCGCCTGGGCCGGTCGTTTGATTGAGCTTTTGCATGGCGTTGATGGCACACAACATTCGAGGTTCTCTGGAGCATTTCTCGCACAGGCGGCGCGGCCACTACGGATTGCCGCTCGCAAAAAGTAGGGACAGTGCTGAAGGCGTACGTAGATACATGTACCCAAAACCTGTACCAAAGATCAAAACCACAATCAGACGCCTAATGCACCGTTTTTGCTGGGGTACGCAGGTGCTACAACATGGCCCTTCATCAGGGGTGCCTCAGTCGCACCACAGATGCAGTCCAAGCCGTGAGTACATACATGTAATGATGCAGAATTACCCATGCAGCCACAGCTTATCGAGCCAGTAGTAGACTGGATGTCGCGTAGGGCTTCACCGCTTTGGCGGTGTAACTACCTAGATTATCATATTATGCGCGACGCCAAAACGGCCGCGCGAGACCTGCAAACGTGTGATGAACGTGGGATCAAGGATGACATCTCATCACTCTCATGCAATGTCCTACTCCTCCACGTGTTTCCAATCTGTAGCTCCCGTCGCTTCGATCAAACAAGCGCGTTGCAGCAGGGCCCGGCCAAGTACGTACCTAGTTGCAGCGTTGCAGCGTCCAGGCCGCTGGATGTATGGTTCTTGACCATCTGATGGCGCAGTGTGCTAACGGGGGCCAAATCCGTGGGAGGCAGTGCCGAAACCCTATCATGATAAGACTTCGCGGATGGCACGAGCCGACCGGGATGTCTCGTAACTCTCCACTTCAATAGGGATGATGATGAGACAACTCGTCAGACCTCCCAGGCGGGACGACCCACGTTGCACGCATGATCGCAACCACCATGGGGGCCCTGCGTCTGGCGGATCAAGATCTTCTTCTGCGTTTGTGTACTACTGTGTATGCATGTATTATGATCATCATCATCCTCATCGGTCTGTAGCCTGGAGCTGTCCGTGACCCGTGGCCACGGATCCTGGCAGCGCTACTGTCGGCTCCAAGTAGCGACAGGGGGCTAGGAGGTACGTCTACGTACCGCGTGTCCGCATCCTTGCCAGCCTCGTTGCGCCGCGACGTCTGGTTGGACGGTGTTGGTCGGATATTCTGGTAGAAGCCTAACAAGCAAGGGGATGGAAGGTCCCTGCGACTCCTCGGTTGTCATGAGGAACGAGGATACCACCCACGCTGCTATGATGATGGATTCGACCCTGCATCATCACCAAGGTGAGTTTGGTAATAAGGAATGGAAAACTTCGAGATTCCTTTTGACCATCGTCCCAGCTGGCAGTCCAAGGTACCAATTTGCGAGTCACGGCAGGCAAGAACGACGTGTACCGTTGCACATCCCGCGAGGAATCCAGTAGTCGCCAACACGCGCGTGCCTGCCCTGCCCGCATTGTTTCCCGTTGAGCTCAGGAGATCTCAAGTTTGCGCGATCTCGCACCTCGTCCTCACCTCACCCTCAAACCTCACCTGCAGGCACCTCACGTCAGCACGGGAACCTTGACCGCCCTCTCACACAACGTTCTTTCAAGCTTCACCACCCCCCAGCGTTCTGGAGTCTGGAGTTTCTGAGAACCAATAGAGTCGCAACACAGGAGGCAGGCTGGTGGCCCGGACCATTGCTCCTCCCAAGGCCTGGTAGCTCGCGACAATCCTCAGCAATCTCTGGATCGCAGATTGACTGCAATATCAAGATCACGGCGGGGAAGCTATAACAGCTCAGGAGGCACGCTTGCACTTGAGCTTGCCCTTTTTCTACAGCTGGTAGTCTGACCACCGTTTTGTCGAGTCAGACAATATGTGCATCGCCGGCCTGAACGTTGCGACGCAAGGCTGCGACCATCGTTGGTACAAGCTTGTGCGCTCATGCCATCCTGCGAACAACTTGGCGAACTGTCCAGAGCGTTTGAGGATTGAAGGCTGGGAGAACAAGAACGATACTTGTCCGTGGTGTACCGAAGAAACGCTCTGCAAATCTACGCACAGACTGTTTGGCAGTGCATCCTCCGCGTGCTCAACCTCATCGTCGCCAACATCGCCCGAGCCTGGTGCCACCCGAATACATCGCAGCTCGAGTGGCGGGACTCTCAGCTCTATGTCCAGGCGAAGCAGCTCTGCTAGCGGCGACATCGAGCGAGCGCAAAGACACCGGGATATGAACGAAAGGCTGCACCTCTATATGACCTTGTCGCCGCATGAGGTCCTGCCGAGCGCGCGGAAGAATTACCCCTCCTATACTGCATCACCCATAGACGAGACGACAGGCTCGGATTCGATGAGTCTCAGCAGTGCAGCTGGCATCATCAGCCGCGGGCTGCAATGGAAGAAGAAAGTGCGGTTTTCGAAAATGCTAAGTGGATGACAACGGATGCCTCATCTCAGCATTGCGTTTCGTTTCGGGAAAAGAGCGAGGCAGTTATTGGCGTTTTGAAATTGACTTGTTGCGGACTAGTTCGACAGCGGTATACCCAGAATGTTTTGTTTTTGCATCGTCAAAAGATGGAAAGACGGCTGGCCTTGGCGCCTTGCTGCTTCACAATCGTGACATTGAGCTCCTCATGCGGCGAGTGAGAGAGCTGTGTGTAGGACTTATTCTGGGAAATTCAATGCATGTTGACTAAAAGCACGGTGGGGACAAACATTCATTGACCTACAGCAGTGACCATTGGTGGATCTTTTCCAGGTCTACCCCAACTCGAGTTCCACATTCACTATGGGGAAACAAACATGAGATTGCAGGAACTTCTCCGCTCCTGCGGATGCATCAACATTCCCTACGGGCAATATACGGACATGAACGAGGTATGCCATTACCTTCAGCATGTCTCACCGCCAACAGATTAGATGTTTCATAAGTATTTCGGGCGAGTAGTGAGGATAAAATATCCCGATCGGCGCCTTCCCCAGCTTTCCTCGCAGTTTTTCCCAAACCCGTCAAGAGCTGGGTCACCCAGAGCCTCTTGTCAGAGATGTACAGAGCTTCAATCACAGTAACCGCCTTACTGGCATTTGTCGCAACGACCCAAGCATGGGTGAATGAGCGAGCGGAATGCCAGCGAGCAACTCCGAATCCTCTCACCGGCTGCCCAAATAACACACTCCTTGTTGGTCCTACAGAAGAATTTACAAGCGTGCAGCAGGCTGTACTCAGCATACCAAATAACACCGCTCATTACACCATCTTGATCTTGGCCGGCAACTACACCGAGCAGGTCAACATCACCCGCCAGGCACCTCTCACCCTCCTCGGCCAGACAGACGACCCGAATGACGCCACCAAGAATCTTGTCAATATCATCTGGCGCAATGCTACCGGCTATGCCAATAACACATATGATAATGCCTACACCAGCACCCTCACCGTCGCGCCCAACTTCAATGCTTCAGCTACTGGCTCGGGCATCACAGGCAACCCGGTGGCGCCGGGCACGCCTTTGGGAAATTTTGACTTGAAGGGCTATAATGTGAACTTCATCAACGACTTCAGGGCCTATGCCTCCGGTCCCAGTCTAGCACTCAGCGTCAGCTACGCAAACGCCAGCTTCTACCACTCCCAGTTCTTGTCCTATCAAGATACTGTGTACGGTGGCAAACTAGGCAACGTGTACATGTACGACTGTATTATTGCCGGGCAGACGGACACCCTGTACGGCTTCGGGACGCTGTGGGTGGAAAAGAGCCAGCTGCTGTTGAGGGGCTGTGGCGGTGGGATCACAGCGTGGAAGGGCACCAACACCACGTTTTTGAATAAGTATGGAGTTTACGTCAACGGCAGCAGTGTGACGGCAGCGAACAACACGCTCGATATTGAAGGGAAGTGTGCGCTGGGCAGGCCGTGGAACGCCGGCATGCGGTCCATCTTTTCGTACACTTATCTCGATAAATCCATTAAGCCGAGCGGGTACATCGCGTGGACGGCCACGGATCCAAGGCTTGGTCCCAGTGAGTACCAGTGATACTGAAGTGGAAAGTGTGATGTCTTGCTGATGAAATTCTTGTGTGCCAGACACGACAATGGCGGAATACAAGAACTTTGGCCCAGGTTTCGACCCGAAGGCGCGAGCGGCGGCAAGCGATATCACACTTCAGATGACTGCGGAGCAGTATGAGCCGTATGACGAGCCGGCAATGGTGTTCCAGTTTCCGAATGAGGCCAGGGCGGGGAACGTCGCGTGGATTGATTGTGACCCGGACGTCTAGGCAAGTCCTCTTTGATTCTTTCCGATTCGATGTTTCTATGTTGCGTCGAATATGGTGGCTGCTGGGCGGCCTGTCACGGGGTCTTCAAAACCTGAGGATCCTCGGGGCTGCGCGTGCAGCAGTCGTACCCGACCGGAACAATTCAATTGCTCTTCAGCATTTCGGCTCATGCGTTCGTGTACATGTATCTTCCCTGACTATGCAGGAACATAGAGTATTTAGAGCATATCTGGATCCTTCCAGCAATTGCCTTCATCTTGCAGCTCCCAAGGTATTCGTGCTATGCTCATATGAAGAAATGCCATTTTGAAGTCGAACAGACGTAAAGGCGTTAGAACATGTACCTAAGTCACTGGGCGTGGTAAGAAATAGTGTACGGTGTACTTATTACCTAATTCTGTATACCAAGTAGGAGGTACTTTGGCCGCAATGGCCAGAACCCTAAATCCCTCCATTCTATTTATAAGCCCCACACGCTAAGGCTACCCTTCAGACATCGTATTGCTGGATGGACTAGTATAGGCAAGTGCTCTCGTCGATTGAACCTCTATCTTTTACGTTTTCACCTTCGTTCAGGACTGCCCATACGTTCGTTACATCGCAGTCGTCACGACAGCCTCACTGCATCCTCAACAACCTCGCGCGAGCCTGATATTCTGACCCCCGGTCTCCACGAGTAATACTAGTACCCGACCGCATTCAGAGGCATCGCGATGCGGCCCACCAGACTTCTGTCGACTGTCCTCCTCCTCGCTGCGACTTCAAGTGCCTGGCCATGGCCACCAGCGGTATGGAAGCCCGCTGTCGACGTCGCCAAGCGGCAAATCGCACCCCTCGTAGCCCGTCAGGATTCGTCCGCCACACCAACCGCCGCACAGTCGACTCAAGAATCAGCTTCGGCTACCACCACTGAGGATGCATCCTCAAAGAATGACGCCACGACCACTACCGACGCCTCGAACAGCGATGCCTCGACCACGGGTTCTCCCTCCGGCAGCGCGACGGACAAGAGCTCGGGGGAAAGCACCATCACCAGCTCAGCGCAGGCGAGCGATAGCAGCGGCAAGAGCAGCACAACAGCAAGCAAGACCACATTCTCCGCCAATCTGCCGGCCGGGGGCATCTCCATGGTCACGCCAAATGCCCACAGTACCTCGTACTACAAGATCGGTCAACCAGTCACTTTTGCATGGAACTACACCTCCCTCTCTGTCACGCCTACTGCCGTCGATGTTCTGGCTGTGGCCTCTGCCAATTCACAGACTTACACTATCGCCACGAATCAAACGATTCCAAATGCCACGCAGACAGTGGTCTGGGACACTGGTGCCTACGAGTCATCGGTCGGCTCAGCATTGCCCATGGCGACGTACACATTAATCGTATACGATGCGGAATCGTCCGTCAGTGCCACTGCTGAGCCTGGATACCTGGGCGTAAGCGACACGTTCACTTTCGGGATGTATCAGCCCCAGTCGTATGAGAACTCCGCTGTGGAATACCAGTGCATTACTTGCAGCAGCGACGCTATGGTGAGGATGCAGAGGATGACTGTGGGCTTCGTGTTCAGTATGGCGGCATTGACCGTGCTGAGCTTCACGTGGTTCGCGGGTGTGGCTGGGATATTGTGAAGAGAAAGGGGGTAGATGTCGAGGACATATCATTTGCTTTGAGATGCATTGCGATGGGGTGGGAGGCGTTTTGGATCTGGGCATGGGAACAAGTAGATGGGCTCTGTGCATATCTTGGGGCTGGGAATGGGCACAGCAAGGCACTCCTTTTTTACGTGAATACGGGATTGGTACGACACGGCTTGAGTGGGGTACAGCCGCGGCATTTGAAGGCAATTTGACGACACGAAAAGCGTGAAATGTACAGCAGCTTTCGAATATGTGTTCAGACAGATTTCTAATGGCAGGCGAGGTGCAGTGAAGCCCTCTCGGCACCATTTCTTCGGATGAAGGGTTCGACAGTAAGACAGCCTCTACGCCGATTATATCTGTAGGCACTAATCATTCTTTGACCGGTGCGTCGAGATCGGTTCTGTAGAGCCTCCGGCATACTACTGTCTGTTGTACCCGCTGGAGGAGAACTTGATGGATCGCCAGATTCCAATGGCAATAGCACCTGGTCTCCTATAGAGGAGTCATGAGCTCAGATTATGGCCTATGCAACACAGGAGTCGGCAAAGATCTGACATGCCATGTCTCCAGGGGTAAACATGTTGACCACAATCGCTTCCTTGAAGTCCCGTCGTTCCTGCTTCCGATCGACAAGGACCGCATCCATCCGCCCCATGCTCGGCATTGGGATCTGAGACGACAGAATATCTTCGTCGGCGATCAGAATCGCATTATCACTGCCATTGACTGGGCGAATGCCTGAGCAGCACCTCTGTGCTCGGTGGCTGAGCCGCCACGTCTTGCATCGAATATTTGGAAAGCCGAACCAGTGCCTTTGCGCCAGGCCTTCATCGAGATCTGCGAGGACTGGCACAACATCGGACCTGACGCGGTTCCTGCCCAATCTCGTTCAGCGAACAAGAGTTGGCGGCTCATGCCGAGGAGCTTGAGATCATTGAGCAGACAGACAACTTCTGGACAGTCAAGATGAAGGATCTCGTAACCCACTGATGGATCCGTGGCACATGAGCACTATGACGAGGCGTCGGAGGTGTTCCGTGAGTTGCGAGTTCATGGTTCTCAGGTCTTGGACGGTCAGGAGAGGGAGGAGTTGGAGAAGAACACACAGTGCGTGGAAGAGCCGAAAGCAACCTGTATTAAGTGAGGGTTAAGAGTCGTGACGATTTCATCACAGGAAATCTTTTTTAAGGCGACCTGGGAAGCTACACGTAGGCGACGGAGTTCACTGGTCCTGGAGGGAAGCGCTTGACAAGTCGTTTTTTTGTATAAGTGGCATCAGACACATTGGATGCGTTGATAAGTATGACTACATGTACTACTAGGTGTGAATGCGTCAAGACGTCTTGCCTGCCCAGGTGCATATCTGATGGAAAGCACGAAACGCCGCACCTAGGATCGCACCCACGATGACGAAACTGCCTTATCGTGTGTTTGCTCGAGGAGGTGCGAACGCACTGGGATGGAAGCAGCATTAGCGTCGCCTTACCACAATCAATTTTTGTGTCTCTTTCCCCGACACTTTACCACTGGAATACAAAATTCGTCCCACCGCCATCTACATACACCCACCATCCCAAGTACCCACACCCAATCACCAATTATGGCACCAAAATCATCCAGCTCGAACAACAAGAGTGGTGGTGGCAACAGCAACTACGCGATCGCAAAAGACTACGGTGGCCAGAAGGGCTTCATGGAGTCGTATGGATTGAAGAGTAAGCACAGTTGAAGTTCGTGATGTGGAGGGTGCGGGTACTGATAGGTTGCAGTGCATAGTCCGGAGGATGTGCAGGAGGCGAAGGCTATTCAGGATGCTATGAGGGAGGCCGATCAGCGTCAGGAGATGGAGGACAAGGCGTCCGGGGTGAGGAAGTAGATGCAGGTACGTGAGCACGAATTTCGACCACTGCTGTATGCACCTGACAGTTCGGAACAGGACACCATGGTAATGGCGAGACCGCGGGCATGTACGGGTATGGTTGGTGTTGGGCACTCACATTGGCGTCTGCATTGGTAGCTGAACTGTCCACCAAGAGCAGCGTCATACCATGTCTGTAGCAATGGCCCGACTGTATATTCCATGCACATATCGAGCGCCTTCACGTGTTTCCAAACACAAAAATGCCCTTCCCACTCCGAAAACCCTCCAGAGTCCCCTGCACAGCATCCACGAGCTCCCTCTCCTTCGTATCATAATCCCACCTGACAGGCGCCATCGGCACATCCTTGAACTTGCCCTGCCGCGTGAGATCCAGCACCTCCTTGACACACTTCTCCTTCTGCTCCGGGTTCTCGTTACTCCACTTACTCACCCAAAACCCGTCGAAACTGATGTTCTTGAAGATCAACAGCCCAGTTGGCAAAGAGACGGGCTGCTTGCTCATGGCGCCGTATGTCACGACGTGTGAACTTGGAGCGAGGAGTTTCGCCATGCTATTGACGATCTTGCCGCCGACGCAGTTGAGGCCGAGGCGGATAGGTTCACGGCCGCCGTTCGTGAATTCTTTCACCTGGTCTCTGAAGTCCTTTGATTCTATTTCCTCGTCTGTGACGACCACGTCCGCACCCAAGGCCTTGAGCTCGTTCTTCATCTCCTCCGTCCCGCTCTCACGTTTCCGTATCACATTGACGCTCTTGTAGCCCCACAGCTTGCCCAACTGTATCGCAGCCCGACCGACACCAGAGTTCGCACCGTTCTGGATGAACCACTCTCCAGGCTGCAAAGCGACAAAGTCCTTGAGCATCCTGTACGCCGTCATAGGATTGACAGACACAGTCCCCACTTGCTCCGGCTTCAAGCCATCCTTGTCCTTAATCGCAACCACATCATCCACCTTGGCTTGCGCATGCGTCCTCCACGTGCCAAAGCCCTGCTTCTTCATAATCACCCAATCGCCCTTCTCGACGCCCTTAGCACTGCCGCCTTTCGCAATGACTTCGGCGACTCCTTCATTTCCACCAACGGCGATGGGCTCGGAGGTGGAGAGGCTGGTGGTGAATGTTGGCTTGGTGGGATATACGCCTTGGATCTGGTTGATATCTGCAGGATTTATGGGCGAGGCGAGGAAACGGAGTGTCAGGAGGTCGCCGTGTGGAGGGCTGATGGAGTGGCCGTGTAGACGGAGGACGTCTTTGGGCTCGCCTAACTTGGAGAGGGCGAGGACTTTGGCTTGTTCGTAGCCGTATGCTGAGATGCATCTTTGCTGTCCACGTTGGGATAATGGGGAGGACACTTGCCGTGCAATAAGTCTTAGTGCTCCTGTGAATGCTCGTGAGGGCACCATTGTTGATAGTTGCCCTTCTTGAGCGCGAGCGCCGTTCATTCAATGTCGCGCTCGGAATGCATTGTGACGTAATTTTGCGCGAATGCGGAAGGAACGTCAGTGCGCGGAAGCCGTGGTTGACCTCACCTGAGTTCGTCGCATCTTGGATTCATTCCTTTTTCGTCGAATGTAAGACGTAGAGACCATCGCAACGCAAGAGCATGCCAGAAGGGCAGGGCTGTGGACATCTCGTGTCATTCTTGCTATCATACATGCACTGCGCAATAGCGAAGTCCTAAATGGCCCAGGACGAACCTCAACCGATGCGAACCTGTCCTTTCTGCCTCTACTATCACCAGTTCTCAATGAAGCCCAATAAAAGCAGATATGCACTCCATTCTTTCTATGCCGTCAAGCATAGCACGTGCCCAAAACCCTGTTCCTTGCTGACTGAAACCAGACTTCCTGACTGGTGATACAAGACGCCTCTCCGGCAAAATTCATATGCCCATCTACTCGTTCCATCCGACTCGCTCGGCCCCGATTTGATGGTCGGGAAAGTCGCTGCCTTCCTTTGAAAGGCGGCCAGCTCAGTCATCGGACTTTGGCCTACATGTGCGCCAACTGGCTCTGGCCGGCGAATACTGCTCAGGAGTCATATCGACGACAGAGTCCACACCCGTCGTGGGCCGCGATGAGGTCGAAATGTGGGACGCAAGGGTCGTCTTGGCTTTCCACTCCGCCTCGAATTGGGTCGCAACGTGCGCCAAGCTGCTGTTGCTGCCGCTGGTCCTTGATCTTGGCGGAGGCGTGGGCGCCCTCAGCCATGCCTGAGGCACGTGCTCGGCGGCACTGCCAAAGCTGCTTGCTTTCGGGATGGTGCTGGAAGTAGGTCTGCCTTCCGTCCAAACAGAACCATCACGTCGGGACGCTGTGGACGCCGAGAAGGGCGTATCGCGAAGGGTGAAAGGCGTGTGATCTTCTTCATCCTCCTTTAGGATTTCCCACGATCGATTGAGGAGACAAGCTTTGCTCACACCATTTTGGAGCTCGCAATTCTCAGTTGGGAGCTGGTCATCAACAAGAAGGAGCTTGTCATCGCCAATACTCCACTCCACCTCTGCCTGCTCTGCAGATTTCGAATTGGGCTTAGCGTCTCCACGCTTCGCCCCATTTTGCTGACCTAACTCTCTGCGCTGATTCACTTCTCTTAACGCTTCCACCAGGATTGGACACTCCTCACACCCAAATCTTCGGGTAAAGTTTTGCTGAATCCTGATTGCTTCGACCACTGGGTCAAGATCTTCCACGAACATCCCAAAGGTCTGAGAGTCGTTCCGGAATCCGCCGCGAAAGACTCTGTCCTCTGGCGCAGGTACGGAGCCGAAATAGCTGACTTTATAGATGACTTTGCGGATTTTGTCAATAGTCTGATTGCCGAGCTTCGCAGTGGCTCTCCTCAGGTCCTGAATGCCTTTGGCGCGCTTGGTGCCCGGCGCCTGACGGTTCGCGGTGGAGGCGCTGCTCTTCTCGGAGGAGATGCTGCTGTTCTCGGTAGGAGTGCCACTCTTCTCGGTGGAGGCGCTACTCAATCGGGTGGCCAGCTTCGCCATATTGAGCTCTAGAGCTTTGAGTTGGATGTTGGTCTGAGGGGTCCTGCCTCTGCTGGATCACAGAAAAGCTGAGCTTTGCCCTCCTGCTTCGCTGATCTGTCTCTGTTCACAATTCGCTCGACGTAGTTACGTCGCTTGATCTGCGAGCGTTCGGCGTCCAGATGTCCTTGAGAGTCGAAGTTGTGCAACTACTTGCTGAAAGCTGAGCAGGGTTCGACAAGTCGCGGTGAGTGTGCAAGCAGCTTGGGATTATGGACTGATCAGAGCTGAGAGTGTGATGTAGGAGAAGAAGAAAGGCAGGATTAAGAGCAGGAAGAGAATCTTTTTATGGAGGCGCTGCTTACACCACGGCGTTGTGGGACTGGTCGTACATGTTTCTTCTGAACTGGTCAACTGGATTACTGGTGTTGTTCTATTGGACGACGCGAACTGGCGACTGCAAACACTCTTCTTGGCACCGAGGTATTGGGTCGCCGCACTCAACAGCGAATTCGTATACTCTTCAAATAGCGCGCTTCTTGTTCCGATAGACAGCGACCTTTTCTGGTAGACAGACCGCCTCGCGATAAAATAGACTGGAGACACGAAATGCCACGTCTAAGACCGGCTGGTACGGGCCCTTCAACAGGAGCTTCGAACAGGAATGGGCGCGGCAGCGACACAGACGGCGCTGTGCATGGAGTAGGATCGGCTCAGACAGATACAATCGGCGGATCTACTCGTGAAGATCTGTCAGATGCTCGAGGCGCCGGCAGTCTCCCCAAATCGAAGCGGCGCACTTTGTCCAACTTCTTTGGCTTCGCAGATGAGCCTGGCGAGCGACGTGACACTGTACACGATGACGGCCCACCAGCCGCGAGACTCAGCAAGCGACACAGTATGCTCAACTTTCACGATCGCAACGAGGCAGCCGATCATACACATCGTGACCAGCAGAATGGCGTCCCGACTTTGCGAACTAGCCAGAGTGTCAATTTCGAGTCCGTTCAGCAACCCTCTCGCCCGTCTGTGCTCCGCAAGATGAAGAGTAAGCTGAATCTCCGCGACACTGGTTCTGCTTTCATCAGTCGCTTGAACCATAGACCCAGCCTCGCGTCCATACTTCCGCAACAATTCCGCAGTGACTATGCTGCCAACGTAGACGACGATTGCAGTTCGACCAGCACGGTGAGAGGCATCAGTCCCACTGAGCCTCTGCCGATGACCGATTTGACTAGCACGGCTGAGTTTGAAGGCGAATATAGTCCTTCACATGTACATAGCGACGACCATGACTCGCCGCAAGCACCTGCCAACTCCAACCATGAGGCTGCCAGAGGCTTCGGTCACGCCAAAGTCGATTCAAGGAACACAAATGATATCAACGGCACCCATGCTCACAGCCACAAGCGCAATGGACAATTGTACGAGAATGGCGTCGTCATCAAGGGTCCCTCTGATCACGATTCAACACTGGTCGCTGGCGCTCAGGGTCACCCGGGTTTTGTTGATACTCCTCTTGAAAGCTCGGACTATCAGACTGGCGAGGGTAATCACGAGGCTGCTCAACTAGATGCATCGCATGAGCGAGCAGATGAGGATACTCACGGGAATGCCGATGCGCTACACGCTGGAACGTCCGATGGCAATGTCCCGTCGACAGCAATCTGCACTGGCACGAGGTACGAGGAGATGCCACAAGGTGACAACCGATTCGCGGCACAACCACAAGCCATGATGCGAGCAGATCGAGGAGCTTTCGTGCTCGGCGCCTCTCGTTGCAGCATCTTAGCGCAGCAAGAAGAGGGCTGGGATCCGCTAATCGAAAGTTCGCGGCAGGCCGAGAGACGCACGATCCTGGCTGGACTGAGCGAGAGGTTCGGAAGCTTCAGCTTCAACAGGGAGGGCACGCGGGACATTAATGAGGATCCGCCCAGTCCTACTGCAGGCAGTAGCGACGGTCGCAAGGACGGCCTGTGGCCTTTTGGCAAGGGCAAACAACGTCAGCAGACGGTCGGAGTCACGGATCAAGATGCGCTCCCTCTTGACTTCGACACAACCGGTCAGACTCTGCACAAGAAGGCTAGCGACTTGATTCGGAGCAAGAGCTGGAGGACCCGGGTCAATGCTGGTTTCGCGGTTCCTGATGTCGATCATCAGAGTACAGACGAGGAAACCGTCGATACCGCTACGCGGGACAGCAACCGTCGAGCAGCGTACGCGGCGTTGAATGGAGAGGCTGGACCATCTCCACCTGCTCCTTCGAGAACTGTCAGAAGGGTGAAAACGCAGCCAGCTCCACTGCGATCCACCCGTTTCGAAGCTGACACTGCGCCCTCTTCCAATGACTCGGCGCAACAGGTCCAGACTGGGGCCCTCGACCGCGCAGTCATCAATGAGCAGTCCGTTGGCCATGAGGACGGCTCTCCATCAATCACAGACGAGCCCATTGAGCTTGAAGATACCAGCGAAGCTGCCGTCACTCAGGCTCTGATTGATCGTCATGAGCAGCTGCAAGCCGAGCAGCCATTCATTACTCTCACGCCTTTCCAGCGACTGATCACCTGGACCGGCCTCGTCGAATTTCGTGCTTCCCTGGTCCGCAGTCAAATCGTCAGTCTGCAGAGTGCACTCGCTAAGCTTGTACGAGAGGAAACAGAGCACCAGCGTAAGATTGTGCAGCTCCGTTATGCGCTTAAGACACGCCTTCGTCACGCCTCACCCCGTCAAGCTCTGGCAGTGTATGACGAGCTGGAGATGCGGACGGCCGCTAGCCTGGTCGATTGGGCGTCAGAGTACTGTGACGCACGATTCCAGCGCGCGATGCTCGGACATAATCAGGATTGGGACCTTGAGCTTGGGAGATACTTTGAGAGTGGCCAGTGGGAGCGTAGGATTCTCCGACAGAGCTCTCGGCTCACGCTTAACCTGACCGCGATTGAGGAGCAGGATGACGATGATGAGGGTGCTGAAACGAAGACGATCAAGCGGTCTTCTCTGCCAAAGCCCAGCGTCAGCCTTGATGGCAGCGTCTATGCGGCGATGATGGAGCGTCCGGACGCGACAGAATCAGGTGAGAGTGAGCAGCAGGTCGTCCCAGTGATGCAGTTCGAGCGAAGCAATGGCGTTGTTGACGGCGCTATGCTCAATCGTCCTCGTGCCTATCAGCGCTACTCGTGGCATTGGGCGTGATCACGCCGAGGCGGTGAGTGCATCAGGTGCAAATGTGAATGTGACAATGCATTGACATCATGGTGTAGCAGCAGCAGTACATGTCGATCGCACATGTGATCTAGTAGAGAAGTTTTTGAGTTTGCGGCATCAATCGATCGCATATCTTTGGCAAGCACGATCTCCAATACAGACATCAGCAGGAGAAAGAAAAGCAGATCAATCGAGTGTAAGGTACCTTAGGATTGAACGAGAAAGAACATACCCAACCCATCGATCAAGTACCCATCAAGATGTGCTGCCTCCCATTTCTTCTTCCACCCACCCACCATTGGCGCAAGTACAGAGCTCGCAAACAGCTCCGACGCGAAGCACAAATTGCTCGCAACACTTACGAGCGCCGCAATGTCGGGCTGCTGAACTTGGCGCTCCGCTCTACCAACTCGGTCAACAGCCTGACGGATGCGGATCCTGGCAGGTTCTACAGGGAGCGGGAGGGGAACAATTGGTTCGCGAAGTGTGCTGAGAAAGAGGTGCCTGAGTGTGGGAGGTGGTGAGACGGGGGCTTGATGGTGGTGGTGGTGGTGTTACCATCTGTTGAGTGGAGCGCGGCGGTGGACACCTCAAGCCAGCGGAGAGCTATGGTTCGTTAGACGCCGACGTCGTTGATCGTCAATAGACATCTCGAGTTGCTTGGTTGGCTGATGGGAGAATCGGGCGTCCGAGCATATCATACGGGGGGGCCTTGCCTGGAGATGGTCAGTTTCAGAGCTAAAGGGCTTTTGTTGAAGACACGCGGTCGCTGGTGCGCACCCGTACGATGGACCGATGATTACCTCTTTCTCTGCTGTGAGTTTGTCTTGGGCACAGAATAAAAGCGAATGAACCTCGAGTATTCCACTGGTTAAACTATGACTTATCATCAACGACGTGGTTTCCCAACGATGCCGGAGAACTGTGTGCAAGGGAGAGTAAAAACCAACTACTTGGTGTTCGATTCTGCCGGGCATCGAATGCGCTGTCAATGACAATCACGTCCATATCAGCATCGACATCGATCTCGACCTCGACATCGACATCAGCGGCTGGCTGCGACCTCGTCTGACTGCCAGCGTCGTGCCTGATCTGGTCGAGCCGTGTTGGATTCCGTAGAGCCATGGAGAAATCGAAAAAGGCAGTTGATGACCTCGTGCACTTCATCTAGGCTCGCACGTTTGCCGAAGCCATCTTCGTCTCGTCCTTCTACCCCGAAGAGCCTGACATCTTCTTCGTCATAGTCTCCGCAGTCTTGACTCTGCGTCCTCGTCAGGTCGATCTGCATCCAGAGTAGTCCGCTGTAGTCGAGAGAGCTCCCGAGTGAGGTCTTTGAGCAGTGACTGAGCGACGTCTCTGAGATCCGAGGAGTCGCGCAGTCGATGCTCCAAAGATCGGCGACCAGAGCGATGAGGCTGCTGCATTGCCTGCCCAGATGCGAGATCTACCAAGCTCGTCATCTAGTCTGATCTGGAGTGCAGCCGGCAGTCCTTCAACATGTGCAAGCAGTCATTGACGGAATAGAGTATGACCATCGTGTCTGCAATACCATGGACGGGAAGGCGCGGAGCCTGATGACGGATTATGGACAGATCAAAACAGTATAGTGCTACACGACAGCGACATGCATAGCAGCATTGTATCAGATACCCAGTGCTTCGGACTCCCGCAAAATCACGCCTGGGCCGTTGCAGAGACGGAGATCCGTCCTCTCGTACAGCAACCTCCACTTGACGCACTGGCAATGAACCTGAACCGTGCGACACTGGGGAAGAGGAAGATTGCATTCGACATCGACGCACCTCAGGAAGATACCTGCCTCGTCGGAATGATCACCGCGTCAACGAATACAAGCACCGTCTCTCATTGCGGGGAAGAGATCAAAGATCTGTGTGCTAGCGTCCAGCGTGGTCACGTTCAGAAGCTGGTCCATCATGGGGTTTGTCACGGCTACCGGCCCGATGCCCTCAGCAGCGATTCTCGCCTCGCATTGTATTGGCCGAAGAGGCCCTTGGTCGACACGAGGAGTTGGACCGCCCGGGATCTTGAACAGGCGGGGTCTGTCCGTGGCGGGCACTCGTCGCTTGGCACTAGGGCTTGCCGCTGGGGTGCTCAAGCTGCATGATACGCCCTGGCTCCCGCGTCAGTGCAATGTGACATTGTTCGTGACAGGCGTCACTCTTGTCGTTGATTATCCCTTCATGTCGGCCACAGTGGTACATGACCCATCAGCTGCTGCGCCGAATGCATTGCAACCGAGCCAGCCCCTCATCCGAGACGAAACGGTATTTGCGCTCGGCATCCTGCTGATTGAGCTCTGTCTCAGAAGACCCTTCGACGATCTGATTCTACCGACGGAACTGAATTCGGATGAAACCAAGAATATCAATTCAATGCATGTAGACAGCACACAGCTGGATTCCAGTGTGGAGACGCAACAAGGCGATGCATACATTGTAATTTTGACCAGCGGAAGAGTAGTTTGGATGATGCTGGTCTTCGAAGGCGAGATGTAATGGCAGCCTGGTTCGTCGACGTGATGGAGTCGAACGTCGTCTCTGTGAGTCGCGGCGGTTTGTCTCTGCCGTGCTTGCTGTCGATCTCGACGAGATATAGGTAGCAAGCAGCACATGTATGTAACAAGGTACTTTTGCAGAGGATGCGAGAGTATATGTATTGCCGTGGTGTTGTTGAATTCGTGGGCCTACTAGAAGATAACGTGTTATGCAGGTTCAGGTGCGCCACGTGTCGGTACCTGCAGAAGCGTCATGTTGGATGTGTTGTACATCCAATGTCCCTACCGACTACTACATGTAGGCATCCTTCGATGCTGTTCTCCCTCTTGGAAAGCTGCAGCTCATCCATCCGCAGTAGTAGTGTTCGGGCTCGTGTCAGAAGGTACGTGTGACATGTACATCTGTCTTCGATCGATGCCACCATCATGTACTCCGTATCATGTACTTCGTATACTCGGTCGTGAGGGAGCAACTGGGCAGGGGTCTGGGGCGCGTCATCCATGTTTCCGTACCAGAACGCGCGCATGGATGCCGCGTCCACAGCTGCCCAACCTTGCCCAAACCGTCCTCTCGATAGCACTAGCAGACAACAAGGTGTATTCGCCACAACTTAACAAGACCGCCCCTGAACATTAATGCTGTTGTTGTTGATATGTACATGTAATCCCTCGGCCAATCCGTCCCATGTACATATATCCTGCCAGAAACAAGCGCCCGCGCGTAAAGGTTCAACGGCCGCCCAAGACACGCCTGTCGACCCGACTCATCAGCGACCACACACCACCTGCACCCCCCATCCCCTCCCCAGATTATTGCGAGACGCCTCAGATTGCACGTGCTGCAGCGAGAACAGCTCGACTCGTCTCCGCTCCGACGATACTTCGCGACATCACAGCTGTACCATGTCGACGAACCGAAACACCCCCTACCAACCCCTCTCCGTCCAGCCTGTTAACTTCTCCCTCTTCGCCGCCACCGGAACCCCAGCTCCGCCTGCATCGCCACCGCATTCGACCCATTCGAGCATCGCACGTCCACCGACTCCAGGCCGCGGACCATTGACATCCCATCCGACCACACCAGTCGACGTCGCCGCCTTGCCGCCCACGCCAGAACCAGAGCACGCCAATCTCCCCATGTCGAAGCCTAAGCCGCAAGGGCCAGACGGCGTCTTCAGAGTGCCCGCGTCACCAGCATCGGCTGCCGACTCGGCCTCGCAGCACATTCACTCGCCCGAACCCCAACGCAAGCCCACCGGCGTCCGCAAGCTGTTCAGCATGAGCTCGCTGCGCTCCTCCTTCACCAGCTCCCGCACGTCTCTCAGCCTCTCGACGCACACCAGCGAGCGACAGATGCATCCCATGACCGGCACGAAGCGCCCGTCCTCGCCGAGCATGGCCTCCACGACCGCGTCATCCTTCGGCGGGGTCGCGCTGCCTCGTCCCGAGCTCAGGAAGAAGAAGTCAGCCAGCTGGTTCCGGCGCAAGAGCAGCATGTTCGTTCTGAATGAGGACGCTGGATTCGGCCTGGACAGCGTGGACGAGAATCAGAGGCCGGACACGCGGGACAGCAAGAGGGTCAAGGAGACTCCGGCGCCGTACCTGCCTCAGATCGGGGCCCTGAGCGGCGGCCACCTCGACGGAGGGAATATTGGCTGGGACGAGGGAATGTTCAAGCGTTAGGATCGCAAACATCCAAGCTATGGGAGGCGATGAGGTGTCTCTGGGCCCGCGGCGTTCTGATTGTGTGGATAACGGAATCGTTTTATGTGATATACCCTACCGCAGTGCTTTGCGGGCTTTTTTGTGAGGTTGTTTTTCATGAGCAAGAGCAGGAGGACGCCAGTCAGTTGCGGGAAGACAACTGCGGAGATATACGATGGGTCACGCGGCATGAATCTACTGTTTCTTGGCAGGCATCCAAGGCTACAGTATCGCGACAGCGACACGTGTACGTACGTATGGTATACAGCAAAAGCACGCAAGAGGATGACTTTTTGGAGGCTATGACTTGGAGCCAAGAACGTGATCCGCGCCTTCCGTGGGAGTTCGACAGCGTCAGTCAGGCATCAGCAGCCAAAGACGGCATCAATCGCTCGAACGGCAAGTCAACATCCCATCATTGCACACAAGTGGTCTGGGATAGTCAACTAGCTCTCACTCTGTCCCAAGACAGCTCAGGGGAAAGACAGCCACGCGAACCACGTCCGCCCACCACCGGCCCCTTGGGAGTATAAGGTACGCATGTTTGTTGAAAATGCTTACACATGACCGCGGCCACTATTACACTTGCCGTACCCATCGATGCATCTTCCTATGCAAGCCGTTCCAATCGCAACCAGGGGCCTTCCTCAGACCACCCTCCTCCCCACCCTGCGATTCTCCCTCTGCCGCCGAGCCTTCCTCTCCTCCCTCCTCCGCTTCTTCCACCCTCTATTCAGATCCCCTCTGTGCTCGAAGAACCACTTCCGGAACACACTCTCCTCTGCCTCGCCTTCCCTCACCGCACCGCCTACAGCATCTTCATCGTCCTCCTCGTCCTCCTCGTCCTCCTCCTTCACTTCTTCATCTAAGCTACCACCCCTGGCAAACGGAAGACTAAGTTTTCTCCCCACCGCCGCCGTATCCGGCGTGGGAGCCGCCGACCGCACACTGCGAAACTCGAGATCTTGTTTCGTGTGCGGCGTTTGAGGCGGGGGAGCAGTACTCCCAGGATGAAGATCGAGATCAAGATCTTCGTCCGCGACACCGGAGTTGAAGAAGGTGAAAGATGTGTCGATTGGCTGGGGCTTGGGTCTGCGTACCGAGTCCGGGTTGTTGTTGTGCGCGGGGCGTTTGAAGAGGGCTTCGAGGGGGTGGACGTCTTTTGCCTGGAATGGATTGTCATCGGATTCGTTGAGGATGGCGGGTGGTGGCGTGGACACTTCGGGTGCGGCTGCGGCTGCGACAGGTAGTTCGATGTCAGATTCTTCATCATCTGAGGATATGGCACTGGTCTCACTGAGCACCGAGGATTCTTCAGAGGAGGACTCCTCCGCCGCTTTGACAGCTGCGTCAACGACAGTCGCCACCGCTTTAGCACATTTCGGCCTTTTCACCACCGGCGCAGCCTCAACCACATTCCCATCTTCATCCAACCACCCTGTCTCCTCATCGAAACTCACAGCCGCCTTGCCCTTGACACCCATACCCGACGCCGGCAGCTTCTGCGCCTTCTTGCCCTCCTGCACAACAGCCATCTTCTTCCCTCTCTTCTCCCTCTTCTCCTTCTTCTCCTTACTCTTACTCTTACTCCCCACCAGATCCTTCTCCACCGCCACGACATTCGACGGCACAGCAGTCTTAAACTTCATCTTCTTTCCCTCAATCCCAGCCGCAGACTCCCTCTCCACCTTCCTCTTCCTCCCCGTTTTCTCCTCCTTCCCCTCCGTCCAACCCCTCTTAATGTGCCTTCCCTCCTCAATCTCATGCCCACTCAGCACGCCCTGCTCCTTCCTCCTCTTCTCCTTCTTCGCCTTCTTCCTCACCTTCTCCTCATCCCCCTCCTCCGCTGCCCCACCTTTGCGTTTCATCTGGGGCTTGGCCTCCTCAATCTTAATCTTCGCTCCCTTCAACAAACTACCATTCAGCTTCTTCTTCAACTTCTCCGCCTCCATCGCCGGCAACTCGACGTACCCAAATCCGCGCTCGGGAAACGTCTGCACAGCGTGAAAGGAGATGTCTGTTGCTTGCGACTGCAGCGATGGCGGGACGAAGCGGGCGAGTAATTCTCTGGAAAAAGGCGTAATGTGCAGCCTTTTGCGCGTGACAACTTCAGCCATCTCTTCTCGATCGCTGAGATCTCTTATCGCCTCACCGCTTCATCCTTCAGCCGTCGCACAACGCCCAGCCGCCGCCCATCTGCAGCAGAATAATCATTTCAGCTTCTACATCAAGTAAGAATTCACCGGTCATCCCTGCTCCCTCGGGCCGTCTCTGACCCCGAAAGCCGAACCCGACATGGACCTCACACTAGCACGTGAAAGCACCTCCCACGCCACCCAAACACCAAACTCCAAAAAAAAGCAAAAAAATAAAGAATGCCATCCCAAAAGCCCTGGAGCTACCTTCTCCTCTTCCTAACCAACCTTTCCCTCGCCCTCGCAGCCTGTAAAACCCACCTTTTCCCCTCCAAAAATCCCACTAACACCCACATACACACAGCCCCGACATCCTTCTGCAAATGCACCTGCTTCACAAACTCCACCCTGATCCCGCTCGACGCCCCGCAAACTCCTAGCACCGTCGAGTCCCCCAACCCCGACGTCCCCAAAGGCCGCACCTGCAACGACTGCAACAAGCAGTTCTGTCTGGACTACCATTTGCCGATCTGCCAGGGGGCGCAGGAGGACGACGTGTTCACGACGTGTTTCCAGCGGGACAGCAGGAAGGATCAGGCGGTGGTGTTTCTTTTTATTTCTGCGACGGGCGCTTTGTTGGGGTGGGCGGGGGTGAAGCCGTGGGTGCAGAGGTGGAGGGAGCGGTCCGAGGGGAGGGGGGAGTATGTTGCTGTGGATGGGAGTGGAGGGGAGTGATGTAGGCGGTGGCATGATGTGGGGGGAGATTGTGTGATGGCTGATGGAATTCAAGTTGCAGTTCACAGCTAATTACATGCGAGACCGCTGGAGCAAGTCCTCCCCTTGTCCTAATCGCCATTTCCCATTTCCTTTGTTCATCATGTTGTGCAGTAGCAGTGAGCAGTCCAAGCTCAATCCTGTCCTAGGCGCTTATCGCCCATCGATGACTCTCGGGGCCGCGGTGTGCCCCGGCTCCGGCAAGTGCATCACCATGTCCCTCGAGCCATTCCCAGTGATATACTGCATGCTCCCACGCGCATCCCACTGCCGACCAACATTTCGCGCAGAATGCACCGCAACCTCCTCGTCAGTCTGAAAGGCCGGCTGACGACGCCAACGGTTCTGATCGTGCCACCTGCGTACCTGTCGCGACTGCTCGAGAGACCGCTGCTCGCCGTCGTGCTCGCCTTTGGACGCCGAAGAGAGTCAGATCACCAGGCAGCCGGCCACGAAGATGACCAGCGCGATCAAGACCCACGTCGTGAGCTTGCGGCCGCTGGTGCGCTTCGACAGCGTGCCGTTGATGGCGATCGGCAAGGGCGTGGCCTCGCCGGTGAGCCAAGCATCCGACAATGAGGTGGTGGTGAGGTGACCGTCAGTGGAGTTGGTAGTGATGAACGCCGGGACGTTGGCGTTGTTGTTGAGGAGAGTCGGGGAGGCGTGGGTCGAGGCGGTGGCGGTAATGAGCGCGCTCGAGTTGGCCTGGTAGAGCGCGGCGGTCTTGTTCGTGTTGGTGTTGAGCGAGGAGGTCACATCGGCGCCGGTGGTGACGGTGGCGTTGGTGGATGTGATGGTGGTCGCCTTGTAGACGGTGACTGCGCGTGTAGGATGATTGTCAGTTCGTGTCTCCTCGCAATAACCTGTGCATTGCTTTGCTTACTGGTCGTGTACTTGGTCGACGTGCTGGTGCTCGTGACGCTGGTCATCGAGTCGTCCTGGCGCTCCTGCAGGAGCGGGCCGCCGGTCTCGAGCGCTTCTGTGCCGTTAGTGGTTGGCCTGGTAGCGTTGATGGTTTTGGCTGCTGCGATCTCGCTGCGAGGGTAGATGGAGAGCCAGTAGTCGATGTAGCACCCGCCCTGACCATTGCGAAAAACGTCTGGTCAGTAGAGATCTCGATGCAAGGTGTGTTGTCAGTTGCTTACCCAGTAGACGATCTCTCCGGATGCGGCCTCGCCTCCATAAGCCCCGCCGCAGTCCCACAAGAGCGACATGTACGAGGTAATGCACTCAGAGCTGTTCAGGGCTTGGGTGCAGTTTGGGAAGGCCATCAACGAGATCTCCATGTCGGTGGTGAGGAGCTTGCCAATATTGGCTTGCTCGGAGATCGTGATGCCGTCAAGCGAGTTGCAGACCCCGTCAATGTAGTTGAATGTGGTCTTTTGATATCAGTACCCCTCTGCGACCAAAGGTGTTTGCTCCTGCACTTACCAAGTAGTCCGCATAGCCATTGCCCGCGGTCATGTTGCAGTCCACATAGTAATTGTCGGGCTCGACGTCGCGCCCGCTCACGTTGCCCGCCGCCGCCGCCGCCGTGTACCTGCGTGATTGCTTACCTGTGACGAAGAACACGCCGCTCACGAGAGCGAAGATGGTGCAACGCATGATGGCGGTGCTGTGGTGGTGTTTGTTGTTATATTTAGGGAGGCAAGTGGTGAAGGAAAAAGGGAGTGAGTGGAGGTGTGAGTGAAGGGGAGAAGGTGAGAAAGTGAGTGAAGAGTTTGTTTTGTACTGAGCTGGACGCGTCGTGTGACCTTCCGGGAGCCGCCGTTAGCGTGCCTTCCGAAAGAAGTAGAAAGAACTCTTGCGGCGGTGTGACACTCGAGAGTCATGACTCGCGGATGATCTATCACAGTGACGTGATGCCACTAATAGGTTGATTGTCTGACTCCGATGGATATAGGCTTGATCTTGTTGAGGCGAGTAATCAAGTGATTGGGTGGTTGATTTGGTAAGGCTGTATGTTGAATGTTGGTCTGGGAGCTTGACAGCGTTGAGCCCTTGGATTACTGAAATGAGGCCATTGACTGGATTGCGCACCTTGACTCTAAGGCTTGAGACTCCTGAGATGAGGCTTGACTCCTGAGGTGAGGCTTGACGCCTTGGTTTGAAGGGATTCAACCGTAATTGTATCGTCAACTGTTCGTTTGCAGTCAGCAAGCATATCACCGCGTCAAAGGTTGAGGGGGTTGATCTTATTGTTGAGGGGACAGAGGTAGGGGTCAGTAGGATGACCACGAGATCATCTTGAACCAATTGACCTTGGACCGGTCAAGCATGTCAAGTGGAAGTCAACCACGTGAGACATCATTTCATACTCAACCGATTCAGCAACCAGTCACTCACATTATTGAGCAGTCACTCTCATCAACCAGCAATCATCGGCATCAACCAATAACCACATCGACACTCACGAGCCTTAACAATCAACGATCATACGCCTCGCCTCATCAATACATCGAGCGAAGCACCTACCGGTCATCACGCTCTAGCCTACCCCAACTCACGTATCCCGATACAAAACCTCCAAATGCTCCACGATCCTCCTCCTCAACCCTACCATCTCCCCCTTCGTCACAAGACGACTACACTCCAATCTCCCCGCCGGCACAGCGCCACTCTCGCTCTCTCTCCCCTCCTCCAAAATCAAATCAGGATCCGTACCAAAAAAAGGGACACCCAATCCCTTCAGCTCTGCCGTCATGGCCTCCTCCATCGACACCTGTGCGGCATAAATCTTGCGGTCCAGAGCAGCCAGCTCCGTTTGCTTCGCGGTTTCGTCGTCGACAGTGTTTTCAGGTATGGTTGTCTCGCCGTTGAGATTAGCGAGGATAGACGCGACTTGCGTCGAGCTACTGGGTCCAGTGGCGTGAGCTTTCTTCAGGTCCTGACGTTGTTGGTACCAGCTCATCTCGTTCTTACGCTGGTTCTCTATCATCTGTCAACGTGTCAATGGGCTCCACGACAACACTCACAGGTGCGTTGCTCAATCATACCTTCCGTATTCGATGCTCGAACTCGGCATTCTGCTGGGCGAGCTTGGTCACGCAGCGCAGGGCGTCTTTCCATACAGTGATGGTCGCGGGGTCTATCATCACCTTGGGCGAGGCGGCCGCAGTGCGATTCTGGGGTTTGAGGCGCAGGTCATGAGATCTTGGTGGCGCGCCGTATTGCGGTGTCGAGGTTTGGCTTCGCTCGATGGGCACCGGCGTAGCATTGGGCGCTGTTATGTACGGAATATGGGCGTCTGGACGGGGTTGAGGAGCGTCAACCTGAGGAGTGCCTTGCGCTAATGTTGCGAGCAGAGTCTGGAGCTCTGGTGGTAGTTGAGCCATGTTGACTAAACCTGAAGACCTGAGCTGTATGCGACCTATTTTGTGAGATTCTGCGAGCAAAGCGATGACAGAGTCGTTCGCAAGACTCTGTTTGCTCGTCTGCCTCGTGCACTCCTCGCTGAAGCCAATAGCGAGATTGTGAAGACAATGTTGAAGTCGGCCTCTCACATGCGCGTCGGAGTCTCGGGAAAGCCGCCTTGCCCGAATTGGAAGGGACCCATCATCGACAAAATGTCTTGCCATCAATTCATATCATAGTTGATACACATCGTCATCGCAATCGACACTCTCTAAATATTCGAGACTCATCGCCGATATGGCTCGATCGCCCTCCGACGCCACGCGCTTCACAGCCACCGGCCCCTACGCCTCATCATCGACCTCCTTCACACCCACATCACGAGGAGTCGGTGCCGGCTCCCAAATCGACCTGGGCTCCGCGCCCGCAAACGAAACCGCCCAGCAAAAGATCGATCGATTGCGCAAAGCCGCAGTGGCCGCGCGAAGAGGCAAAGAATCAACTTGGGACTCGACAATCCGGATCGGACGAACATGGGCAGACCGAGCTCACCGAATTACGGCCATGGGTCTGATCGGTTTCACCGTCGTCAGTGCAGCTGTGGCGACTGCGGGTATCACAGATATGATCTTGCACAACAGACGAAGAAAGAGCGAATGGCTGGCGGAGCAGCAGGCGAAGAGCGCGAGAGATCTGGCCACTGCGAAGAGAGATTTGGCGGCGGGCACGGCGAATGAGGATCAGATCTTGTTGATTAACAGAGAGCGAGCGGCGGCGGAGGCAGACCTGGCGAGGCAGAATAAGCCGGGCGTGTTTAAGCAGATCACGAATTCGCTGTTTGGTGGGCTGGAGAAGGAGGAGCGCAGGGAAGGACCGGTAAGCGCTGTAGCTGCACAGGCCGAGTCGGCTGTACAGGGCGTGAGAGAGCAGGTCGTTGGTCAGGATCACGACAGAAATGTGGTGCAGGCTGTGGGCGAGAAGCTGGAGTCAAATCGACGGCAAGCTGAGAAGCTCTATGAGTCTGCACAGCCGCTGGGAGGCCCGCTGGATCGGCACGCGGCAGAGGTCACGACTGCAATATCGCGAGCTGGTCGAAGTTGGACGAGCTGGCTGACTGGAAAGAGTTGAATTGAACCGTTTAGAACATCTTTGGAGCGGCATGAGCGCCCGTTTTCAATACTGTACAGATAATTTGGCCGCGATGAGGGTACTGAAAAACCAGGTATTCACCAGAAGTGACGAAGCTAGGCGCAATGCCCACCTCGGCTGATATCCATCTCAGCCAAGCCTCGAACTGCGCGCCTTCACATTCCCTGAAGAAAAGTAAGCATCGCCTGGCTTTGCCGGCCTCCCAATCCTCAAAGTATCCACCTACTCAGCGCCCCCCTTCCCGTCCTTACATTTGAGCTTGACAGACTCCTTCACCCATTTCATGCCCCTCCATTTCCATCTCACGTCCTCGCAAAGCCTAGACACATCTCCATTCATACCCAAAATCACGCCCCCTGAAATTACCACCTCAGCATCCCCATAGTATCAGCGCATCCAGCAGCCTCCAGGATCAGACACCCTTTCTCCGAAGGAGCAAGCAAACACGACGGCCTCCACTCATGCGCCTCTCCCACAAAACTCCTCTTCCGCACCGAAACAGCCTACCAACGCAACCACGCGCCTGAGATCCTCAGGAATCAATTCTTGAACCGACCTCCAACCGTCCGCTCTCCTCACGCTTTCTAGTGCCGTCAGCCTACCGATCCGACGGGCGCAACTCGGCACCTGCCATCATCAACGAATCCGCTAGGAGGTCTGTGCCAAGTCGCCCATGGACCCAGCGCGCGAGAACAGCCGGGCCGCCAGGGGTTCTCTGCTTCTGTATATTTCGCTCGGTGCAGTGCTGGGGCTGATCCTCGGGGCGCGAGCTTCACTGACGGCGTTCTGCAAGGTTTGCTACTAGGTGAAGACCAGAGCGCCATTCATTCATGATATAGTCCAGATGTTACGCAGACGAATCGACTTCATGGCAATTGGGGAAGGACCGCGGTCGCAATTAATGTGGACTGACATTGTTTTTCAGGAGCTACGTCCAGGCTTTTTCTTCGTTGACTAGTAGTTCAGTTACTGAAAAGCCTGCATCGAGCTGTTGATGTGTGATGACGCTCGTGAACCTAGGCTGCAGGTGCATTACCAGCTGTGGCGTGGGCGAGCCCTGGTATTCGACGTGGCCTTCAATGACGACACAGTGCTGATACTACATTCATGTCCGTGCTGCGCCACCATCACACCCCTAGCCGTCACGGTCCAAAACCGAACCCCTATCGACAAAGTCCAGCGGCCCCAGACAACAATCCATGTCCTCATCCATCCGCACCACTTCGGACAATACAACGCCAACCCATCAGTCACAGCATCAAGCTCGTCGGCCTTCAGTACCACCGCAACCCCATTTCCAAACCAAAAAGCATCATGGCGTCGGCGGTACTCGCGCAGCGCCAGAAACCTCTGAACAACCAGGCCCCATCTCATGCTGCGCTTCCAGCTCGCGGAAATCCGGCCACCAGTCGCTCTCGCCTACGTAATGCGAGAGATCGACTTCATACTCGTAGCCCTGAAAACCCAATTCTTTGCGGATGAGGAAAGACACGCCAGCGCCTAGATGTACCCTCGGTGTCGACCGGGGCCCACGTCTGAGGAGATCCGCATCGTGGCCCCAGTACGGCACGTAGGTGAATGGGCTGTCGTCGGTCATAGCTTGAGCCTCCGAATCTCTTATGGTCTTGATCCCGAGTGCCTCGCAGAGCTCGCGGTCCAGGGACGAGAAGTCCGGGTCCTGGACATAGACGCCGAGCCGTCTCTTCGAGATGCTGGATGATATCGTAGAAGATGACTCGCTGGATCATGCTCCTGTAAAATGTGTGGCACAGGTACTGTGTTACACCGCGAGGATGACGCTCGTTCTTCGTGGGACTTTCGAGCGCCAGGCTGATCGCTTGCGTGATGTCTCACCTTGCGCAGGTTTGTGGTCGTCCAGGTGCTTGAGAATCATCTTTTGGGGCTGAGCGTTTTGTTGAATTTAGCCAGCGCTCGTGGTAGAGTCTCGGGATGACGGAGAAGCTTTTCGTCGGGGTCAAGTTGCACGCTGAATGCTCTGGGCTCCGGCATATGCTCGTGTGGGTGTGCCATTCTGAGCGTAGGCTTGTTGGTCGAGAAGTGCCAGGGCTTTGGTAGTGGACATCTTGAACTTCTCAAAGAGCTTCTTCTTCCAACGTTCATCCCATGACCCTCTCGCATCCAGGCTCGGTTCTCCGACGTCAAGATATGCGTGAAACCTACATGTAGTGAGGCTTCGCCTTGCAGGCACTGCGACAGTCCTTTGCGTACCACCCTTGCAGCGGGCGTAGTCTTCGGCGGCGCGGCAAGGCAGTGAGACACATGGCGCGGAGTAGAGGCGACGAGAAAAGGTGATGACGGTGGATCGGAGGGCCGATCACAGGGGCGTGACCGTCTTCGATTGTTGGGGGGGACCTTGTTACGGCAGGACCGTACGACCAGAGCACGAGGACCATGGCCAAGGGGACCCTTAGGGGCCGGCTGGTAGATAGTCTATGTCATTGTCTCACTTCGTGTAGTAACATACCTTCGCAGGGCTGCTTGCTAGTCTGATTGCCTGATCAAGCACTGGCACTGAGATGAGAGCGGAGTCCTTTGTCCAACACCTCGTTGGCATATCCAGTCGTGCAGTGCAGAAAGGAAGCTGTCACCCACGATGGCAGACAACATTCTGCATCTCTCAACCTTGACATCTTTTAATAGTGCTCCGCAACCCACGTGTAGATGCCTAGTCCCCATCGTAGGCACACGCTCCAATAAAGCCTCTACCGTCAGCCCGTCTCCCCCCGAAAAAACACCTTCCGATAATACCTCGCCTCCTCGATACTCTCCAAGATATCGGCCCTCGCCTCATGCCTACCCGCCTTCCTCGGAACACCCTTCAACACATCCTCGTCCGCCCACCGTCTCGCAGCCTCCTTGATAGCACTCACATCCAAGATCCGATGATGCAAATGCCTGACCACCTTGTCCCAGGGCCGCCGCGCCAAGAAAGCCTTGTCCGCATGCACAGTATTGCCCGCCAGCAGCGCCTTCTTCCGCTCCGGCACGAAACGCTGGATATAAGCCAGCAACTCCTGCGATGCGTTTTCCGCTGTGGTGGTGGATTCGAGGCATTGCTTCGTCAGGCCGCTAGCACCGTGGTGGTCGCGGCACCATTCGCCCATGGCGTCTAGCTGTGGTAGCGTATGGTGAATGACTGTTTCGTAGCCGGATTCGTCGAGGAGGTTGAGTTCGTGGTCGGTGATGAAGCAGGCGAGTGACATGATAGTGTCTTTCTCCAAGTCCAGACCCGTCATTTCGCAGTCAATCCACACCAGTGGCTCACGGGATCGTGATTCCGGCATTGTAGCACGCGAGGCTGTCCCAATCTTTCTGCTTTTCTGTGCTTGCGTGCTCGCGATGGAGCTGGCTGGGCGATAGTACGACACTGAGTATGATAGCATGACACCTACCGCTGGAGACTCAGGAAGTAATGTCCTTAGTCCACCTAGACATTTGGATACAGATCGAAATGATTGGCACCGCAGACTGGATACGAGCATCGATTACTTTGGAAACTAACAGTCTGGATGACTTGTTGATACTGATCATTTGACTATCTCCAAACGGCGAGTGCGCCACTAATCGAAGCCAATCACAATTTGCTTGAGCTTGCCAAGATCAATACGTTGATTTGAACGTAATTATGTTGAGCCTGATAGAAGGGTGACTTGATTTTTAATCAGAATGTCCGCTCTATAATACCTCAGCCAGCCACGGAGCCCTTCATGTTCCTGCATAAGGCATGGTGATGTACTTCGCCTTAAAACGCCGCGGGCAAACATCACTGATAGGCGACACGTTCAGCCACCTGCCGTCATAGCATGAACTACATTTACGCCTACTGCGCCCGAATAGCATTGCCCAAAGCACCACCAGTAAAACCACTCCCACCGCCTCTCCTGCCGATACCCGCGCCGCCACCACGACCACCCCTCGCCCCACCACGACCGCCACGACCGCCGCGCTGGGCGCCTTGCCTCTCGAATGCGTTTGCTGTGCCTTGCGTTCTCTGCTCCAGAACCCGTTCATTGGACTCAATGAGACCCTGCGCTTTGTCTGATAGCGTCAGTGCCAGCGACTGCAGTCTACTGAGCTCCACACCCTTGCGGAAGATGATTGCGCCGTTGACCTGGTCTAGCGCGGCAGCCAGCTCCTCGTGGTGGATCATCTTGGACACAAGACTAGTGACCTTGTTTGCGGACAGATCAAACATGCCCGCCAGCTCCTTGATACTCAGAGTGTCATAGAAGGGCGCATAAGTGAACAGGTACGTCCTGAGACCCTCCTCCTGGATCTGCTGCTCGAGCATTTGCTTGATCTCCGCGGCCTTGGGCAGCAGATCCCAGATCTTGATTGAGGTAATGAACTCGGCAGACTTTTTCCATTCCCCGGCAGCTAGGGCCTTTGAAGCCTGCATGACATGGTCACGGGTGTTCTCTGGCGGTCCAGTGAAGATCTGGCGCTCATGGTATTCAAGCATGCGGCGGTAAGATTTAGAAATGACGCGCTTCTTGAGATCGGGAGAGGAACCGGCCTGGGCGAGCGTGGGGATTTCGAGTAGCATAGAGCAGGTGAGGTAGACACACTCCAAGAGCTCAAGATTGATGTGCATGTGGAAGGGCAATTGACGTTGCCTCTCCAGACGCTCCTGCTCGGGCGTGATCTGGCTGTAGCGCTGGATTTGTAGGCCTTGGGCAAGCAGCTCTTTCTGGCGCTGTGAGCCGCAAATGTCTTGGAGAGCAGTCTGACATTCGTAGACCAGGCCAGCACGGAAGGCACACAGGCCGACTTGGGTGAGTGTGCGGTTGTAGAGTATCTGAGTATTGACGTCGAAACTGCCGATGGTCTCCTGGAGATGAGACATGAGCATCATGTCGCGGGACTTGTAATAGTTGTCGTGCAGCGCGAGGTGGTAGATGTGACACAGCATGGCGCGAGCGCGGATGATGCCTTCGGCGTTCTGGAATAGATAGCCAGAGAGCGTCTGTACCAGCATGCCGACATCAGTGCTCTGCGAGCGAGGAGTGACCTTCGAGTCGAGTTCTGAAGGGATCGCCTTCCATGTGCTTTCCTCGAGGATCGTGATGACTTGGGCGGGTTTGAAGTAGATATGCTCTAAACGGCGCATGACCACGCGATTTATGGTCTCCTGCGATGCATCGACTTTTGGCGTTGCCTTGAGGCGCTCGACGTACAGCAAGCCGGCGACAATGTTGGTGTAGAGGGATCCCTCATCAGATAGGCGCTCAACGTACTCTGCAGTGTGTGGATCGACTTGCTGCAGGACTCTCGTGAGCTCGTCGTCCAAACGCTCAATGAATGATACGACGCTGCCCGGCATCTTGAAAATTTCGTCGGCGGAAATTGTTGGCTGCTTGTCATCATCCTCCCACTCCTCAGCACCCTCAACGACCACAATGTTCTTGTTCGACTCCAGGACTTCAAGCAAGCGGTGAATCTCCTGACTTGCGAGCTTCCACTGTTCGTGTGCCATTGTGGAGCCAGTACCGCTGGTCAGGTCGAAGCGTGTTGCAATAAGTGTGAGGAGCACCCGGATGCGCTGGTAATCACTGACCGCCACATCGAACAACCTCTCCATTATCCGAATCTGCTCCAGGCGGTCTGTGTTCTTCCTGCCTCGCGACTCCACGATTGAGCGCAGGTGCTTCAAAATGCTCTCTGGTGTGTATACCATGGCTTTACCACCAGCGCCCACCATCGTGAATCCCTCGTCATCTCCATCCACCGGCGTCTCGTCTATCAATCTCTTCTTCGGCTTCCTCGGCGCTGGCGCTGCCTCCTCGACCACGTCTTCCTTCATGTACTCGTCTGGGTTCTCCCGGAAGGCCTTCAAGTCGGTCTCGTAGTCGCGATTGTTCTTCCTGATCTTTTGCCGCAGCGCGTTGAGGCCCTTCTGCGCGATTGGATTCATCTTCTTCGGTGTGACCTTCTGCTTTTCAAAAGCCTCGTTGACGGACGTCTCCAGCTCGGCGATGGTCTTGACGTACATCTTCGGTGGCTTCCCATCCAACTGGCGGATGAGCGCGGGTATTTGCCTGTTCATGCGGTCGTACTGCTCATTGATCTGGTGCCAGTCACTAATCTTCTGCGCATTCTCGATCAATCTGACAGTTCCCTCCAGCTCGTCGAAGCGCTTGTCCTTGGCAGATTTGACGACGGTAACTTTGTCCTCATCGCTCTCCTCCGATTCATCGGATGCCTCGCGCAAGAAGCGACTGGCACCCGTTTTGCCGCCCTCATCGTCGCTGCTGGAGTCGTCGTCCTCTTCTTCCTCCTCAGACTCTTCTTCGCTGGATTCCTCCTCGGATCTCTCCTCCTCATCGCCGTACAACTCCTCCTCGTCGGAGGAGCTCTCGCTGGAGCTGTCGCTACCATGAAAGAATCGAGACATGTTGCTTGCCCTGTCTTGCTCAAATCAAAGGCTCGTATTATGTCCAAAGGTCGAGCGGCGAGCGTGGTTGGTCGTGAGTCACGGGATGTATTGAATTGAATGCCTGGCCGGTGTTGTTCGTGGCGCTCCAAAAAAGGCGGCGGGATTATCTCGGGTGTGAGCGCTTGGCGCGGGGTGCGTCTCTTGCTCTTGCTTTGGATGTAACTACACATAACTGTGAGTTACCATTGTGTCGCTGAGAAAATGATCACGCCGGTCCGGAAGGCTGTGGTGCGCTCTCGCTGAAAGATATTGCAGAAGGTCAAGTACATGACAGCGAGCCGCAGATTCAACACTCGGCTCAGTCAACCACTTCTTGTTTTCACGCGCCACGCTCTTGTTGTGTCTGGTTACTGACTTTCCATCATGCCGCACGAGCGAAGACCGTTCTGCAAGGACTTATTAGCCGGGAAATGCTACAGAGGTGCCCATTGCAAATTCCGACATCAAGGTCCTGGGCGGCCACCAGCGACGGCTTATGGATGCGAGCAGTTACCTTCATTGGACATCGGCCCACCAGGGACCCTCACGCTCTTAGGCCAACGAACCAGCCTGGTCACCTTAGACGCTGGCGCTAAGCTCCAGAATCACAAGGTGGTGGAACTGCTTGGAGTCAGTGAAGTCAAGACATATCTTGAGGTCTCCTGGTGCAAGCCCACCAGGACCATTGATCTTCGCTACGATGATCCAAGCATCGTGTTCCGCGCGAGCAAGGCGTTCCACGGCATCAAAATCTATGGTCTCCAGCTTACCAGCCAGCCTGCGCCGATTTACGTTCCTAAGACGGGTCTTGTTCGTGGGGTCCGCATAAGCAACGTACCAGAGGCCGTGGATAAAAAGACACTGCTTGAGCTGGCGCCTGGCTATCCGCGTCCAGCTCACATCTCATTTGGCAAACCGACATATCGCGCCAAGGTCGGTCTCGACATCGTGTGCCGGAAACTGAAGGCGACGGCTGCGTCGACGGCGCTGCAGATCAGCAAGTACGATTTGGACTTGCCACAGAATGGCGATCCCAGGGCTACGAATCAGAGCATTGTCATCGAGATGGAAGATATGAGTCAATTGGGAACGCTTGCGCGGCAATGCAATAACATGGTGGTGCCTGACTTGGGCCACGTCCACCTCAAAGCAAGAAAGAAATGGAATCTCGTCTTGCTTCTTCCTAGGCAGAAGTATCTTCGTCTTGAGCAGCGTCTACAGGAGTCGCTGAGTCAATGGAAGCGGACATCTCGCATCATTGCTGAGGTGCATCACAATCCATCAGCGGATCAGACAACCAGGATCTTGCTTCGCGGCCCCAAGCACGGTGTCACTAGCGCCAAGGCTGCGCTTGAGACTGTGATCGTCCGCGATATCTCACGTCAGCTTGAACAACTCCAAAGGCACAGACTGGCAACGTGGAGAAGAGATGCTAGGTCCGCTGGGCTACAGACTCACCGTATAAAGCTGACCAAAATAATCACATACAAGCGCGCTCTGAGAGCTCTCGATGCTGCTCGAGCGGCCGTTGGTCGCGAGAAGATCATGCTTGACGAGGACTCCAATCCACCAGCAGTCGTCGTTACTGGGCCCACAAAAATTCTTCGTGTGGTGCAAGCCATTCTCTTCCCAGAAAGAAAGCATCACGAGGAGTATGAAGCTTGTGCTTGCGCCATCTGCTTCGACGAGGATGAGGTAAGTGTCTGCGATGTACTCTCTGGCCTCAATGGACCGTTTATCCGTTTGACCGCCTGCATGGCCGATTGGTCAATGAGTCCTTGCTACCTGATTGATTTATCGACCTCTTCGGAGCCTCGAGCTTGCAGCTGACGAACTCTCCTAGACCTTGATCAGTCTGCCTAAATGCGGGCACAAATGCTGCCAGGATTGCTTCCAACAATACTGCACCATTGACGTCGAGAACAAATTGCCTCTTCGGTGCTTTGACGCAGCATGCGAGGCCATTATGCCTATAGAATTGATCGTAAAGCATTTGACAGCCAGAGATCTTGACCTGCTGGCTGATGCCTCTGCTAAGCTCCATCTCAAATCGTATGTCTTGGTCCATATTCACGTTGGCAAGTATTGATGCTAACTCAGTAGCAGCAATCCAGACATATTCGTCAAATGTCCTGTCATTGACTGTTCTGGTTATTACACAGCTTCCAGCGATACAGTACACATTGTGTGCACTGCATGCTGCACGTCTATTTGCACTCAGTGCAATGCCCCTCAACACAATGGCGAGACGTGCCAGGAGTATCAAGCGCGCATGTCCGGTCACCTTGCACAGCTCCAAGAATACCTTGATTCTGGCAAGGCAAAGCGATGCCCGAAGTGCACAGCGGTCATCGAAAAGGACGCGGGTTGCAACCATATGACTTGCATTAATTGCTATGCGCACTTTTGCTTCGAGTGTCTCGTCGTGACGGGGACCGGAGATGAGCTTTACAGGCATTTGATAGATGTCCATGGGAGCTACGGCGACCCAGAAGACGAGCAATTGATGGCTCACATCGATGCAGTGTACGACGAGTTGGCCGCGCAACTCATGGCCATAGACCCACCATTGCAAGAGGCCGGTGTTAGACCAGCAGGACAAGCTGAACAACTTGCGAACGACTGGAATCATGTTCTTCGAGCTGGGTACTGAGTGTGATTGAATAGCGATGGATCAGGATGCGAAACCTTGGTGATGTTGAGAACCTAAGAGACAACGAATTTGCCCATCTGCCGGCACATTGCGGATCAAAAGCTCAGGTTGTCTGATGGGCGTGACTAGGGAATAGCGAGTCCACGGCGCGTTGTGTATTCCGCGTACGAATGCATAATGAATTACGGTGTGTCTCATTCGCAAGACTGTCGTTGTCCATCAATCATAAAATCATACCAGCCCTCTTGCCCATGTCGCCATACATCATACAATCTGAAACAAACGTAACTCATTTCTCAGCGCAATGTCCTGGACGCCACTCCTGCTAGGCTCAAGCTCAGCACCTTTCACACCTAGGCCTTATCCGGAAGCGGGACCTCAGAAGGCTCAGGCTGGTCCAGAACATTACTCTTCTTCGTCTCTGCCGATTTCTCGCCGACGGTCGCTCCTTCAACCACTTCTTCCTCATCCTCGTCGTCGTCTTCACTGGCCTCGAAGTCCTCGTCTTCACCTTCCACTTCTCCCTTCTCGCCCGTGCCGTCTTCGCCAAGAGCAGCCTGCTCGCGCGCAAGACGACTTTCTCTGCCGCGTTTGTGGCAATACCAGAAGACTAACATAAGGACTGGTAAGGTGTTAGCAGGCGTACTTCCTGCGCAGCTTACGTAGTGCATCACTTACTGAAGACAGCCAGACTCATTACCACATTCGTTGTGCTTGCCAGGAACGGAAACCGTACCCGGAGGAAGTTGAGTATGTTCCTTAGCATCGTTGCCACAGCGCCCTCTTTGCTGAGGATGCTCTTCAGTCCCGGAATTGTTCTCTTCTGCTTAGCCTTTCCGCTAGCCTCGCGCTCCTTCGACTTCTCACCCGTACTCGTGGTCGAGCCAGAAGCCGTAGCACCCTGCTTACTGCCGGCCCCCAACTTCGTTTTCATATCGGCACCAGGCTTCTCGCTCACGGCTACCATCAGCTCCGGCCCTAACGTTGTGCCCAACTTTGCGGGCAAACTCTTGACCAGCGTCTGCACGAAGGGCGGCATGCTCTGGAACTGCCTTTCCAACGTCGGGCCTGCATCCTTCATCAACTTCTCCATATCCTCGTATGCGGTCGGACCACCCTCCATGGTGTCCTTCAGCACTTGGGCGAATCGCTCGTAGATCTTATGCGTTTCATCGGAGAAGGAGAACACTCGATTGTTGATGCTGCTCATGTTCAGGTTGTCAAGCAAGACAGAGACTTCGCGCTCCTGCTTTTCTTTCGTCTTTTCTTCGTTGACCGTGCCATCTTCGTTGTAGACCGGCTCGGGTTTACTGTCGTTGTATTTGCTGCGCGTAAACGACGTGGCTAGCGATTGCATGGACGGGAGGGAGGAGTAAGTGTCTGTCGCATACTGTGTCCAACTGCGCGATTGGGCCGCATCGCCACTGTCTTCTTCTTCTACTGGCTTTCCGCTCTTGTCTTTACCCTTCTTTTCACCAGAGCCTATCGAGGGCAGGTATGATGTCCATGTCCGCTTGTCGCCTTGCTGGCTCGGGGGCTTGTTACCATGCTCATCGCCACCAACATTGAAGCCTCTGGTCGCAGCCTCGGCTTCTTCTTGGCTGGGCAGCTCGATACCTGTGCTTTTGTTTTGCCGCTTCCCCTTGGCTGCTGGGGCGTCTGGCTTAGCTGTCTCGTGTTGGAACACTTGTTCTGGTGGGTCGTCTGCGCTGACTTCTATGCCATCCTGCTTGACCCCTTGGGCAACACTTCCGCTCTCAGGCTTTTCTGCTGGCAGAGCGACCTGATCTGCCCCAGCTGAGGTGGATTCCTCTGCTTCCTGCTCTTCGCCGCCGTGCGCTATCTTGGTCGCAGGCTCATTCTTAACCTCAGGCATCGACTGTTGGGACTCTACCTGCTTTTTCAGAAACTCCTCGTCTTTTGGACTCAATACTGGTTTGCCTGGGTTGGTCCTTTCAAGTTGTTCTTTGTTCTGCTTCGCACGGGCAAAGGATGGGAGAGAAAAGTATGAAGACATATTGAGCGGGTGGTGGTATAGAAAAAAAGAACAGAAAGGAACTGGACTTACTCAATCATAACTACCTGCTTCCTATCTTCCAGTAATACATGTACCTATGCGACCACCATGTTCTTGTTTGGTGCTCAACATTTGTGCGTCATCTCGCATCTGGACCAGGATCAGGGCGGAACCTGCGTGGTCAAGCGGAAAAATGTTCGGTCCGACACTCTCTCTACGTGCAAGCGCACTGGAACCAACAATTGCACATGCATTGTCGAAACAACACACTGCGTAAGATGAATAGATACGTACAACCATGCTTGTCTTTACCCTGAGTTCTTATTCGATGTGATTACGTCTTTACACATCCAGCCAAGCGTCCCGCCTGATTGCGGTTCCAAAGTGGCTGTTCGAGGGCGATTGATTGGCAAAGACCGCTACAGCTTCATTTCCTCAGATTCAAGCCGTCCGAGGCTCGAGGGCGTTTCATCAACGGATCTAGACAAAGCTCCACGGATAGCTGAATGCGCAGACCCCGTCGATCTTTAGCTGCATGGCCATTGCCCTTTCTAGCCACGGAAACCTGCAATCGTCTGGACCGCTTTGTATGACACGGCTCGCCTTGCCGCCGACTCGGATACTGGCGGTAGCTTATTTACTGCGGCATTGGCGGTCCGGCGAACGTATGGGGGTCAAGCTGTGCACAGATCGAGGAATTCGGGAGCGACACTTTGCAATGGTTCGCATGAGGAGCTAACCTAATGCTGAAGGTGTGTCGAGGTATACTCCCCGAACTTCTTGTCTCGTGCAGCCTTCCACCTCCCAAGCGCTGCACCCAACAGATGAATGGCTGCTATGCATCCCAAGCTTCATACGGACAGTTTCATACAATGCTGCGGAGGTGCAAGTCCTTTGGACTTAATCCTCAAAAGTAACTTGATTGGCTTTAAGGCGCACGGGACTTCTCCCAGGCGCGCGCTCAATCGCGTGTACCTGATGTTATGTATCAGAATTTCCCTCTGGTTTACAAGCATGAGCGACTCTGGTCACCAATGACGAAACGACAAGACTCTCACAATGACAAGACTCTGACATGTGACAAGGAGAGATCTTCGTCCTGCCGGCTAGAAGCGACCTGTCTCAATGCGACCATCAGTGGGCGATCACGACAGCCGCCTGCATGAACCCATCGATTGGAGAGACGGACAACGAGCCTGGAATCTGGATTCCAGAGCCTCTTACTTCATTCCGCCATTCCCTCATCTCAGAGTTGATCGTCGCCGCACTGCTTGTGGACCAGGAGACTGAGAGTGCTAGGAATGTGCTTTGGCGCTTGGCCTCCCACCGACCAGAACTGTAGCCGCCGAGGCGACCCGATTGCCATATTTGAAACGATAGCTGGTGACTGTCTTCTGAACACGGGCCGCACGCCTGAACAGGATTCATAACCACAGTTTGGCACAACGAGACTATGAAAACTAATATTAAGCAAATTCAACACTTCTGACTGGTGGAGTCGACGGCCACCAACCCTGTCACCTGTCTCGACAAACCTCCTTTGACATAACGTGGCTGTGACTATAGAAAGAGATCATCTCCATGGTCTCAACGCTCTTTTGTTATGCGTCGGTAGTCGTCTCTTTGTTGTTGGGCACGTCCGGGACGTTCTCATCAAAGCAGTCGCTCATTATTCTCTACGTGCCTTTTAATTCTTCACCGCATTACTCTCCTCAGGCATCACACTAACACGACAGTGCTGTGGGGTGGCGACCCACCGAGAAACGCAATGCAGTACTTCAAAGCGGCAGTCATCCTTGCAGGCCTCACAGCCCAACAGGCTGCGGCCACAGGCATCTGGTTCGTTGATGCAAAGGCCTACTCTTGTCCAGCCAACACCAACAACCATTGCTCCTCTTCTCAATCGAGTGGATATGACTGGAGCAGCCTCTCCACGGGCAGCTTCAGCTCATACGGCAGCAACTCTTTCAAGGGCTTCACCTGCGGCGATAGCTCCTCAGGGGGGCTCCACAAAAGGCACGAGCTGATGAGACGAGGCATTCAAAGCAGATGCATCTCTGGTGGTTTGGTATGTGCATCGTGGTGAGGAAGGACGAAATGCGAGTTGACGCAGTCAATCGTAGGACGACAAGCCATCCATGTCTTGCAGCGGCAGCGATTCTTTCTCGGTTGACCACTACCACATTTCCACTTCGTACGATACCGATGTCGACTGTGTCTACAGCATGCCTGATGGATCAACTTGCACGGAGACACACTCCTGCAGCTCTGCCGGCTCAATCATCCAGAACAGCCAGTGCGGTGGCGCCACAAGCGTGACGTTCCAGCCTCATGGAGGATCGAGCGGCCGCAGCTCAGGTAGCGGCTCCAGCAGTGCATCGAGCAGCGTCTCCAAGATCTCTTCTTCAGCCGCCCTCGCATCGAGCAGCGCGAGCAAGCCCTGCACGCTCAGTATCCACTCCATCGGCTTCAACTGCGGGGCCGCATCTAGCACTGTGCCTGCGTCCACGTCAAGCACCGTCAAGGCCACTAGCTCAGCTGGATCATCAAAGGTCACGATTGCAACAGCCATTTCGTCGCCAACATCTAGCGCCCTCTCGAGCTCCTCGCCATCGACTTCAACTGCATCC
Source organism: Teratosphaeria destructans (assembly GCA_010367425.1). Taxonomy (NCBI): domain Eukaryota; kingdom Fungi; phylum Ascomycota; class Dothideomycetes; order Mycosphaerellales; family Teratosphaeriaceae; genus Teratosphaeria; species Teratosphaeria destructans. The sequence goes on along the minus strand of WBMN01000009.1, from coordinate 96,849 downwards.
ACTACAGCATCGACCTCCCCATCTAGTGTCGAAACGTCTCCAGTCACTGCAAGCCCTTCTTCATCTGCGGTACTTTCGGCCTCGACTTTGTCTTCCACCGAAGCGAGCTTCTTCCCACAGCGTAATGTATCTTCGGTCTCCCTGGAGAGCGTTGGTTGGTCGAGCTCAGACGTTTCAGCCGCTACCACTTCGCAATCGATCGCCTCATATTCGACGTCGACGGTATACACGACGTCTGTGGCGACTATCACGTCTTGCGCAGCGACAGTGACCAACTGTCCAGCTGAATCTACGATATTGGTCACGTCAACAATCGCCGTGTCGACAACCATCTGCCCCATAACAGCCGCCGACACCTCTGTCCCAAAACCGAGCTCCTCAGCCATTCCTGCGAGTTCCAATGACACCGCCCCATCCACGTCTGGACCAGCCGCATCTGGTTCGCCCGTGGCTTCCCCGTCGTCGTCATCTTTCAGCGCGGTCGCCGCGCCGAATGCTCCGGGCGTCCTTCCGTCTTGCTTAAACACATGGCTGTACGAGACTGGCTGCAGCGACAATACGGACTATCAGTGCTACTGCAAGGACTCAGATTTCATCACACATGTCATGGGATGCATCAGCTCGTGGTCAAGTTCTGACGATAACACGACTGCTGCCGCTTCTTACCTCATGGGTATTTGCGCTCCGTACATTCCCAGCAACCCAGCCATCATTACCGCCTGCCCGTCCACCGTAACGCCGGCTGCCATTCAGTTCCCCACGGATGCGCCGACTGCATCCCAGTCCACGGTCACAATCTACTCTACGCAGGAATACACTGTCACTAGCTGCGCAGCCAGCATCACGAATTGCCCTGCGAGCAGCACGGCCGTGGTAACATCCACTTTGCCTGTCTCTACGTCGGTCATGAGCGCCGCCACGACTATATCGAGCACTGCCTCGCCAGCCATGACGTCTGCGCCCGTGTTGCCGTCGACAGTGATCACCTACTCTAGCCCGGTGATCATTCCAGCGACATACAGCACTGGCATCTCGTCAGGTCTTACGATGGCGAACAGCAGCTTCACTTCGATCCTGGTCACGACGATTACTTTGCCCCAAGTCCAGTTCACCACTATTACAATGACGATCGCTGGGCAGACGAGCACTTCCATGGGTCTCGCCGCAGGAAGTCCCACAACCGCGGCGGCGCAGACTGCTGGCGCAGTCGGTGTCTCGTCGGCTATCAATGCAACGAACGCCTATGGGACTGGCACTGGCCGCTATGCGCCATCAGCCACTGGGTCGACTAGCCCCGTCTACAAGGGTGCTGCAGCTACCGCCTCTGGCTTTGCTTCCTTTGGCGTTTTCCTCGGCGTCTGCGCCAGCTTTGTCACTTTGTAAAGGGTGGCGCACGGGGTGTCGTTTGTTACTCGAGTTGCATCACAGAACAAGGATACGGTTAGACGGTCCCAGCCCTGTCGAGTGGTCCACGAAGACTTGCAACTAGCGTGTGTACGTCAGATCCAGCGTCTGTTAGTAAATGCCTTTCGTTGGAATCTTAATTTAATGACCGAGGTCAGCCGGCGAAGCATTCTTCATACGATTGACTCTGATATGTTACGCCGCTATAGCCATTGAAGAGCCGGTGAGCTGGCCGACGCTTCCAGACCAGATGTCGGAACTCTAGGACGATCCCTAGGTAGTCGAAGAGCCTGGTCCCCACAGTGGACAGTTCCATCTCCAGCGCCATCCCAAGATGTAGCCTGCTCCAAATCTGCATCTCGTCGCTGGAAAACTTGCGTGTCGATCACGATGCTGATCAGCTGAGATGCAGAAGGCGTCTGTTTGCTTGCTAGCCGGTCTGCCGGTACATGTACTTGTGTATTTGACATCGGCTGGTGAGAAACATGAATGGATGGTTGCGCGTCATCTTCCGCCTCCCCACTCCAACATACATGTACTCCGCAAGCTCTCCACATGGAGGCGTACTGCCAAAGTGCCTAGCGTGCAGCCAGTGGATGTGCGCAGTGCGAGACGGGTCTGTCTAAACCTTGCAAATAGGCCCAGATGGTCACTAGAATTTTATCACCCGCTGCCGTTATGCGCGTTTGCTAGATGACCATAGTCCCGCACCTGCCTGTGGTCCTCTGGCGCAGGCCGTTCCTTCCTTTCAAACTCTGTTTCATGTTCCGACATAGAGACACCGCTCCGTCCTTCATCAGCGTCACCTGAACTTTGACTCGGGCGATCTGCTCAACGAACTATACCAAACATGACCGATCTCGAGAAGAAACACGCGTCGTCGGAGTCTGAAATGGGCACCAAGGTCGAGCAGCTCAAGGAAAGCGAGGTGCCGTTTGTGCCGCCGACGAAAGATGAAGAGCGTCGCGTCATTCGCAAGGTACGTGAGCTTGGGGCCAGCCGCGACATTGACTGACCTAAGGTGTTAACCATGATGTGCAGCTGGACTTTAGGCTCTTGCCGTTGGTCTTCGTGCTCTACTCGCTCGCCGTGCTCGACAGAAGCAATCTGGGCAACGCCAAGCTCGCCGGACTGACAGAGTCAATCAACCTCGAAGGGTACCGTTACAACTGGCTCGGCACGATCTTCTACATCGCCTACATTCTATCGCAGTGGTTGCTGATTGGATGGAAGCAGTTCAAGCCGCACAGTAAGTGGCAATCAGTCAGCCGACTGTACTTCTTTGAAGTCCTGCTAACCTCTGTGGTCTCTGAAAGACTGGTGCGCTGCGGTTGTGCTCTTCTGGGGCTTCGTAGCCACGATACAGGCTACCGTTGATAGCTGGGCCGGTCTGATGACCTGCCGCTTTTTCCTTGGAATCGCAGAAGCATGCTTCGGTCCTGGAGTGCCCCTGTACTTAACGTACTTTTATCCTCGAGATCTGGTTGGTTTTCGCCAGGGCGTCTTCATCTCAGGAGCAGCGATGGCGAACGTTTACGGCGGCATTCTGGCTTATGGCATCACCCAAATCAAGGGCTCGCTCGCTCCATGGAAGATTCTATTTCTCATCGAGGGCCTGCCAACCTGCTTCGTTGCCCTCGCGGCTTGGTTCTTTCTTCCTGATGGCATCCTGCAGGCAAAGTTCCTGACTGAGCGCGAAAAAGAGGTTGCATTGCATTTTGTTGCCAGGAACCAGAAGCTCGACATCGGCAAGCAGCAGGGCATTCGGGTCAAGGAGCTGCTGGCTGGCATTAGGGATCCAAAGTCGTTCCTCCCTGGCTTGATGTACTTCGGGTGCAATGTTTCGTTTGGTAAGTCCGGTCGCCTCATGGTACGGCGGTATTTACAAGTTGAACGTGTCCTCCGTGATTGGAAGCGTGGACGGTCACACTTGAATATGCTGCACTTCTAGCATTCACAATGCTCGAGGTCTCCGTTCACGCAGGCTGACCCTTGTTCCAGCATCCTTGCCGCTTTTCGTTCCAACGATCATCAAAGGCCTGGGCCACTGGACGAGCGCACAGTCAAACGGTCTTTCAGCACCGCCATACGCGCTCTGCTTTTTCATGATCATCATCCTCTGCACTCTGTCGGACCGCTGTAAAGTGCGAGGGCCATTTGTAGCCGTAGGAGGGATTCTCGGCTTCATCGGCTTCGTGATGCAAGCGACATCGAAGAACATCGGCGTGCGCTATGCTGGCATATTCTTCTCGGTTAACATCTTCGCATCAGTGGCGCTCCTGCTCGCGTGGGTCTCAAATATTCACGCCGCCGAGTCAAGAAGAGCAGGTGGTTTCACTGTGCTCGCTACGCTAGGACAATGCGGTCCTTTGCTCGGAACCAACGTCTTTCCAGCTACGGAGGCTCCGTACTACCACAAAGGGTGAGTGTTCCGACCAGCTCGCGAGCCTTCCTTCCTTTTATATTTTTCTTGCAAGCATCGGTGTCGACGAGCTCTCGCTGACAGGCCGCAGGCTGTGGATCAGCGCCGCAATGTGCCTCATGGTGGCCAGTGTCGCCTGCATTTTGAGCCTTTGGCTCATCTGGGAGAATAAGAAAATGGACAAGGAAGATGTCCCACGGGTCATGGAGCTAGAAGACTCTGCCCAAGGCGTTGATGAGAATGTCAAACGTCGATACGTCTGGTGATGTACCTAACTGATACGGCGGAAAAAACGAAAGAATCGACAGTATGAGGAATGAAGTCTCATGACAGATCAAGCATATAATGAGCGAATGCGGTACAGCGCAAAGATAGCTTGCTTCGTAAGGCACAACCGTACGTGTCCAACGATCCTGACACACGCGAGTCGCAGCTTCCATTTGCCAATCGTCACCACCTGCCACTGCCGACACTGTTTCCAAAGTCACCCCCAAACGCCAGTCTGATGCGTATCCTCAGAGCAGTCATGCTCAGGTAGCGATGTGTCGTAGCGATGTGTGTGTAGCGATATGTTTGTAGCGATGTGTGTGTAGCGTTGTGGTTGTTTCTACGTCAAGGGTCAGCGTCTGGTGCAACAAATCCAGTCTTGGAAGAAATATACATTTGCCGCACTTGCAAGAGCCCTGTGCGCAGGCGCAGCCCGAGCAAGAGCATCCAGAGTTACCGCAGCCGCCCATTTTGATTGTGTTGTGTTTTGGTGGTGTTGTGGTGTTGTGGTGTTGGTTGATGTTGGAGGTGATGCAGTGTAGTCTTGGTTGATGGCGCTGTGAGAGATGTTCTTCAGGGGGACGGTTGTGCCGCCTTATATCTACACGACCAAAGTGCGGGCTTTTGGCGTCGGCCTCGAGAGCCTTTCGGCCAACGTGCCTGACGTGGAGCACCTCCCATGCGTTGTCTCTGCGTTGTAGGGGTCCTTCGCCTCACACTTGGCCAAGCGCGCAAAGCGCGCAGCTACAACTGGCACGAGCATGCCTTCATATTGGCCGGAAGCTCAGAAGAAGCAACCTAAGCTGCAGGTGATGTGGGATTTGAGCGCGTTTACCGCCAATGAACGCTAAGAGTAACCCTCCTTGTGCGTCGTAAATGCAGGTCGTGGGATCTGAGGAGGCAGTCGGTGTCGACTGCTTCGAGGCATCCCAGTCTGCGAGAAAGCTTTATTGCCATCCACTGCAACTTGTCCCGTGATCCTCGTTCGCTGACTACCGCCGGCTTCTGGATGTCATTGTTGCCGGCTGATCTAGACGGAATGAGGTCCTTGTCCGACGGTATTATCCGGGAGCACGTGATTGCCATTGCAATGTCGACAAGAGGGCTAGTCGGCTGATGCCAGGTAAGTTCAGGCCCGCGAAGCCGTTTGCCAAGGCAACTCACTTTCCATCATCAAGCAGTAGTAGTCACGCTGCGTCAAGCAACACGTCAGGTGTGTGACATTCAGACCTATCTTCAACCAGTCAGCCTCGTAGGTCTGTCTCCCGCGCAGTCCAGCTGCGTGAACCGTCATAAAAAGGATCACGGGATTGCGATTGTGAAGATGGAGCAATTGGCGGTCAACCAATGCAGTCAGCCGGTTGGTTGACCGATGATAGAACCACTGATCTGAGCTAAGCCTGCAGCGTAAATCAATCCGCACGAGCAAACGTGCATATGTAAGTGCTCGCGATCGAGGTCGAGATGCGATAAGGTCCTACGAGAACATTAAAATTGTAAGGAATACCTTCAACACCTTGATGATAAGTCGGCTGAGCAAACAAAGCCACGCAACGTCGCCTATCGCTACTTATCCCGAGGTCCACTGGGCCATGACGGCATAGCTAAGCTTCCTCTGCTGCGCATACCGCCAGCACCACAGCAATGTATCTGTTGAGCCTTATGATTAGATTGCAAGATAGAGTAAGGATCAAAGCTTTACGTTCTCGTGCAAGGGGACAAACATAATGGCGTCAACCTCAGCAACCAGACATTTACCCACATTATCTACCGATGCCGCGAAGATAGCAGCCCAAGCCGCTGAAGAAAAGGCGAAGCAGATGGGCATTGGTAGGGACAGACAGCTCCATTCATGTGACACAAGCTGACGTGCCTCTCAGACTTCAATATCGCCCTCGTAGACAGCACGCTGCACCTCCTCCACTTCACCCGCATGCCCAATGCCAAACTCACGAGCATCGACATAGCCATCAACAAAGCCTTCACGGCAGCCGGCCATCGCATACCCACGGCAGCATATACCACTGGGCAGACGGCAAAGAACTTCCAGCCAGGTGGCCCAGCCTTCTCGATCCACAACAGCAACGGTGGTCGATTTACATTGATAGGAGGCGGCATACCGATCACGATTGGCGGCGCAGTGGTAGGAGCCATTGGTGTTAGCACTGGGACACCAGCACAGGATACTGAGGTCGCGACGGCCGGGGTGCAGGCTATCGAAGCTTTTGTCAAAAGAAAGGAAGGTCCGAAGTTGTAGATTGTAATGTACATACCCCTTGCTGCTTGACAGGTATCATCGTGCTCTTCACGATTTGCTTGCTCTGCTTCGCTGACGCGGTTTGCTCCGTGTCGAGCCTCCTGGCGTGCTATTATCAACCTCATCCGTATCGTCTGGCTCGCCCTCGACAGCCTCATGCCCTACGACGTTATCCTCTGTGCTCTGGTCGACATCCTCATTCACAGCATACGTTGGCGAGTCCGCAGGAGATGTTGGCGACATCAACTCTGCGCTCATGCGCTTCAGCATCTTCATCTCTTCATTCTCCACGCCGTTCATCGCGCGACAGCCACTGCACCTCCATTTGCCGACGTCCTCCAACGTCGTTGCTCCTGGTGGTGCTTGGCCATTAACTAGCCTGCAATCCTGGCAAATGAGCGCGATGCGGTTCTTAGCCTGTGTCTCGTCTTCACCAAGTATCACGTCCAGTAAACGATCGTACCATTTCGGACCATCCGAATATTGTGTCGACTGTTGCCGCATCATTGGCGGCGGCGATGGCACCGTGAAGGCATTGGGAGCAAACTCCTCACGCGGTCCATCTTGGCCATTTGGCATATGAGATGGGCTGTCAATCGATGCGCTTGGGGCCCGAGCGGACGCGCTTTGCAGTGGTGCGCATGGAGGCTGCGGCCTTTGAATGTTCGCTGTAGGGGGAGGCGCGAAACCCGTCCTGGGCCCTTGCGACGCGCTAAGTGAACCCAGTCCTCCTTCTGACTTCCTCTTGTCCTTCGCGGGCGGCTGTGGTGAGGGCTGCCTCTTCTTTGGCGACCCTCCATATTTGTCTAACAGCTGCTGCGTGCTGTCATACTTGGTCGCCGCCTTCAGTTTTGCGATAGCCTTCTCCCGCTGCTTATAAAGGTCGTTCAAGTACGATTGTGAGTTCGACAGGCGATAGTTATAGTACGCATCCAGTGCTGTCCGTATGCCATAAACCAGAACCGGCCCTCCAGCAACAGTGGTGTACTCAATAGGTCCCCATCCTTGGTATCCCGTCACAAGTGTTAGGATTGCTGCGACCAAGATGTATGCAAAACTGGAGTACAGCGTCCACAACACCTTGTACCGCCGCTGCTTCTGCCGGAACTTGTCGTTCTGAGCGCTGGCCTTTGTGATTTGCGTCGAAAGCTTGCTGAGGACCTTTTCGAACGAGGCTGCGGATGTTTCGTCGCCCTTGAACGGCCAGAAGGAGACCATGGTATTCCCTACTACCGTAATTTGAGCATATTGCTCGAGAGATGATCAGGGCATCCAATAAAGAGGAAACCTGACCTCGTGCTTTCCAGGACAGCTCGACAAAACAGGCAGTGACGCAGACGCGGGTGCAGCCGGCACTATGCAAGCGTATCATGCACAACAGAACCACTTTCGCATCTACATACCTGGAGTTGCCTCCCATCAGCACTTAAGACTCGCAGCCGCTGATGATGTGCTGCTTGGCACGTCTGAAGAACTGCTAAAGTGCAAATAGCACGTCGCATCGTCGGCAGGAAGATTCTCTCCTCCACGCAAGACGTGCATCGAAAGCACTATCTGCAGGCACAGTTCAAGTCCAATCTGACAGATACAGAAAGCTAGGTAGACAAATTCTCATACTTCGAGACAGCGCCTCCCCGTCGAACGCCGCTTTGCATTGCTCATCAAAATGGCCGGCTACGAGGAATCACTTGAAGACCAGATCCGCCGCATGGTCGTGAGTGGACATGGACAACCACCACCAGCACAGCCAGCACCGCGCCAACAAGCTTCGCAATCATTCGAGGTCACTTCCAACGGCAGGGATCCAATGGTACCGCCCGATACAAGCCACCACGCAGCGCTTCACATCACCCAGCATGGGACCTTTCCCCGTGGACCTGGTTACAGAGCGGGACCATTCTCGCAGTCCGCCACGCACCGTCGGTCTCAGGGACATCACCAACCGATGGATCCGAATGCTTTCCATCGAGGCGGCCAGATCGCTGGCTATCACCAGCGGTCACGACAACAGCCTCGTCAGCTGTATGACCCAAACACGCGACGTGGGTCCCAAATAAACACTTGGAACGATGTGTCGAGGCAGGCCGATTATCTGAACCAATTGGCAGGTGCCGAGATCTCAAGGATAGACATGACTCAGGCTGAGAGCGCAGAGAAGGAGGCCTTTCGCGCCACCTTGCAGAGTGCCATACATAATCTGTGTGCTGCAGATGACCGCCTCCCTAAAATATCGCTCGAGTGTTTCGGCAGCTTCAAGTCGGGGTTTGCCACTGCTGGCTCAGACATGGATCTTGTGATAGTGTTACAAGACGGTACTCCGTACACGGCGTGCTTCTCACTGCTTGAAGATGACCTGCCGCGCGCGCTTGAGAAGCATCTACTGAACATGGGCTTCGGCGCTCGACTCCTAACACGTACTCGTGTCCCAATCATCAAGATTTGCGAGAAGCCGGACGGTTGCCTCCTAGACAAGCTGCGCGCAGAGCGCTATAGATGGGAGACTCTGCCGAATGAGAAGAAGTACCCACATTTGCACCAAAACGAAGACGACGAAGCGTCACCTGCGGAGGAGCCTGACGCAGAGCCAACGTCGGTCGACACTGGACCTGCAACTGAGCAATCTCTTGTGGATTCTGCAACCAACCCGCACCAGCCACTCCAGTCTGGCTCAACGACGGCCGAGCGAGGGTGTACTGGCAATGCTGCTGTAGTCGAGACGCCGGGCTCTGTATCAACCGAGACAATTACTAACGGCACTGCACAGAAGCCACAGCAGCGCAAGCGCGACAACAGGCCTTTCACTCGAGAACGCAAAGCAGGACCACTTGACTTTCCCAAGGACGGCGTTGGCATCCAATGTGATATCAACTTTTTCAACCCGCTCGGACTCCACAACACGCAGCTGCTTAGATGCTATTCACTGTGCGATCCTCGTGTGCGGCCTATGGTCCTCTTTGTCAAGGCTTGGGCTAAGCGCCGCAAGATCAACAGCTCATACTCCGGCACACTATCCAGCTACGGCTTCGTGCTAATGGTTCTTCACTACCTAGTCAACGTCGCACAGCCGCCTGTCCTTCCGAATTTGCAGATGTCGTGGCGGCCCAGTCCACACTGCACGCCGCAAGGCGCCACACGCGCAGAGGTTGATGGACACATGGTAGACTTCTGGCGAAACGAGAATGAAATCATGCAAGCTGTTCAAAACGGACAAATGTCTTCGAATCGAGAGTCAATTGGCGCACTGCTGAGTAACTTCTTCAGGTATTTCTCGTCCCAAGGTGGAGATCCGCAGTTTCACTGGACGCAAGATGTGCTGTCTCTGAGATCACCCGGAGGCCTATTGAAGAAGGAGGAGAAAGGATGGGTGAAGGCCATCACCGAGGATTGCGAAGGGAAGAAAGTCCAACATCGCTACCTTTTCTGCATCGAGGATCCCTTCGAGACCTCACACAACGTGGCGAGGACTGTCACACATCAAGGTAAGCTCAATAACGCACAGTTTACTTCCCACTATGTCCCGTGCGGCGCTAGAACGGCAGGCTGACTTGTAGGCCATGTAGGCATCGTGGCGATTCGCGATGAATTCAGACGTGCTTATAGGATCCTCCGTGCGGTCGGTCAGGCGCAACAGCATGAACATCTCTTCGCTTACCACCTTGAGGCAGAAGACTTCAAGAGGGCCACGGCTCTGCTAAAGCAGCAAGCCGCGTTTGAAGCTCAATCGACCAATGTGCAGGTAGAGCTGCAGAACAACATCGCGAGCAATCAAGCAGCGTTCGCGAAGAACCACGGCGGTACCCAACGCGCCACCGAAAGCCAGCGCGGTCGAGGTCGAGGTCGCGGTGCTGTCCGTGGTCACCAGCATCAACAAGCTCAACCACCACCCAACACTGCCGACGAAGCTGCATTTCCGGCGATCGGTACGAATCCTCGTCGCGGCCCGGCTCATGGGAGAGGCGTATCGCAGCGTCCTCGAGGTGCACCACGACCGGACCCGGGAGCCGAGAACGCAGCTCCTGTCACACGCATGACTGGTTATGCCCAGGCCGTGCCTATCCATCAGCCGGCTACCACACCTCGCGGAGAGGCACCTCACGAAGTCGTGCGCAGGACTGGCCATATACGCCGTGTCCCGATCGAGCAACAACACACGGTCAGCGAGGAGGATACATCGCGTAATTGACCAGCTGAGGTGGTCAGAGGGCTCTAAAGCCGACTGCTTTGTGGAAGGAGGTCTGGGCGGGAATGTCATGGTTATGTCTAAGATGTATACTTAGCGTGATCCCAGTGACTCGTCGGCCTACCTGTGTAGAGAATAGAAGCATTGCACTGCAGAGCTGGTTCGACCTGTATATTATGTGGCATCGTAGCTAACTGAGTACGACAAACACAATGCGAATAGGTTTCCATGCGCTTCAAAGATAAATTCTGGTGTATGTAGCGCGCTATGCTTAGACCTCATCGAAGACCTCATAAAACAATAGATACACCTCCCTCTGCATGCCGAGTACCTCACTCGTCTTACTCTCCTTGACCTTGTCATCGCTGATTCGCCACCACCGCTCATGCGGCTTCCGTTTCCGCAATGGCAGATTACTCATCGCCTTTGCTATGCTGCCCGAGCGCTTAGGCTGATCTGTCGATGGCCGCGACTCGGGTGCAGTGGGTGGCTCGGGTAGCCCTGGGGCAGGGATTGCGTCGAGTGGTACACTCGCACTTGCTTGCCTTCTGCGGTTGTCTGCGGCTGACACTTGCAGCGAGCGCGAAGATGTCGACGACCCAGACGGCGAATCCATATCGGAAGGCACGAGACCGGGTGGTGTATCCGAAGCGGCTGCATCGACCATGTCGCGAGACAGCCGCGCTCCTAGAAGCGGACTTGGTGCAGTAGACACGCCGGGGCTGTGTGTGGGCGTCGATTTGACGCTGTAGATGCCCTCGGTGCCCATTGAGGCAGGCGTCGAGAATGGTTGAGGCTGCATTTGTCGCCGGAACGTCTCGTAATGACCGCTGTTGTGACCTCCTTTGTGCGTAACGACCGCGCGAAGCTGATAAGTCTTGCGGTCGAGCAAGCCGCCGAGAGGCAATGTTTCAGGAAATGGCACCTTGGACATGTTCTTGGTCGAGCTAGAATATGGGTCCCACACCGAGCGATTGAGATGTATCGCCAAGATGCGCGGAAACCCTGAGATGCGAGTATGTCGTGAAATACGCCGTTTTGGCGCTGTCGATGAGTCTGGCAGCTTGACATCTTTCGGTGGCTTCTCTGGATCTTGTATCAAGGCAGCCTCAAGCTTTTGCTTAGCCTGTTCCGTTTCTGAACGAACTGCTTCTGGTATGCCTGACCTGGTCAAGTTCCTGCTGTACACTTGGATGGCGTGTTCTAGCCGACACTTGTCACATATAAAGTCGTCGATGTGCTCCACTTTAAGAAGCCCGTCGAGGCATGCATTCAGAGTGGTCGACGCGGCATCGTAAGGCACGTTCAACGTCAAGGTCGCAAATGATGACTTTGAAGGTTTGGGCTTGAAATGGCAGTACGAGCATTCAATCTGCGATTCCATTTTGCCCTCAAATGGGAACATGGGCGCATCCGGATCTGATACATTTTCATGTCCGCCGTCAGTTGCTGCTTCCACTGCCTCTGGCCCATTCCCGCCTGACTGGACTGGCTCAGCCTCTGCAGATATGTGGTGTTTCCGACGGGCTCGCCGCCGCACCCTGCGAGCCGCGTTGTGCTCATCGGCTAGCCTTTCGGCCACAATCTGCAAGAACTCCTGCGCATCCTGTTGCGTTCGATTTACCCGTGTCCTGAATGATATCTCCACCACGCGAATAAACTGCTGTGCACTGATTGTCTTCTTGTATATAGGACGCTCGTTCAGAGCATCCAAAATATCCTTCAGCCCAGCTGTAACCAGACCTTGCTGCAGCCCCAGCAGCTTCCATTCCGGTACATCTTTGCTCGAGTTGATCCGCTGCTGCTCCTCTAGAGCAGCCGTGAGATCCTGATACAGCTCTGGCCCATCCAAATTTCGCCGATGCGTCTCGCGGATCAAGTAGATGCGTAGCTCGGGCAAGCCAGCCAGCGCTTGCAGCACACTGTTGATGAAGCAGTCATTCGCTGGGTTCGTCAGTCCCACGACGCCCTTTTTCCGGGACGATTTCGAGCTGTTGGCGGCCTCGTCGTCCAGGAAGAAGGTCGGTCCAAACACATAGACAAGTGTGATGGCGGCCAGTGATGCTCCGGCCGCGTACCCAGCGATGGTGAGCGGCCTCTCGGGCATCTTGCGTGCAGCTCCCGTGCCCGCGACGGCTACCACCAGAGATCTGTCTCCCGTGCCTAGCCCGCCTGATTGCTTAGCCACTTCAGTCGCTGTGTCGGGGAGTGAGGACAGTGCGGAGGACACGGCGTCCCAAGCCGAGTAGCCATAACGGAAGGGGAGGTCGAGTAATCGCTCCAGGATCTTGGTGTAGACTTGGTAATCATTAGGCGGACCAAGCGAAACTTGCACCCCAAGCTAGTGCTCTGCTTCGGCTGTGCATTCGCGCGATGCACAAGAACCCACTCCAGCAAGCCGGGGAGTGGCCGCTGCAGAGCAGCCCTGCGGCTCGTGAGCGCGCACAGACCTCGTCAAGATCTCACATATTTGCCTCACAGACTTCAACACCAGAGACCACTTCTATACTATCTCGCGATTACAACGCTTGCCAAATCGGCTCAGACACGTTAGAAGTCGCAGAGTCGACACATCCCGTGCCATTGCAAACATGCCTTCAGGTCAAGGGACAGGCACCAACCCTATCCACAACAAGAAGCCGAAAAAGAAGGTCACCGAGGAGGATGAGGATGGTCAGCACTGGCATTGATTGTCTACTCCGAGACAGTACTGATGTTGTGACAGACAAGGCGTTCAAGCTGAAGCAAGCCGCTGACAAGAAGGCTCGGGAGGAGATGGCCAAGGCAGCCGGCGGCAAGAAAGGACCGCTCAACACGTATGTCGTCCCTCGTTCAAGAGCATTTGTGTGATCATATCAAGCGCTGATATGTGTTTAGTGGCTCTCAGGGCATTAAGAAGAGCGGCAAAAAATAGACCGCTCACGGCGAGACGTCTCCCCACGACAGCATGAGTGCACGAGGGACGGCTTGAAGCGACGGCGTTAGGTGTACAGTGTACTTCCAGAATTCCTGTATAGAACTACCTGGTGTTCTGTAGCATCTGACTCATGTCTCAACCTGGTCGTGCAGTCAGCTGATGTCCGCATACCAACACGAGGTCCGTCCATTGTGGTCGGTATATTAGACATTCCATTAGCGAATTGCATGTTAAGATAAAATAGATCATAGTGCATATACTCTCGGACTCCCAAGTCCTTCAATATTGCTGTACATCGCAAGCAAAGGAATACCGATCCTCCGCTCTGCTCGACATAGGCTGGACAAGAGAGATATCGCTTTCAAAGAAGTCCCTCAGAACGCCCAAAACTCCAATCGCAAAGTCTACCAATGCGGATTCATGGATATCCTCTACCGCACATCAGTCGACATAATCGGTGCCTGCCACCAGAAGCGCTCCTCATCGTACTGAACGCAGCCCCCAAGGCAAGAGTTCTAGCAGCAGTTCTTGCCTAGTCCACCTGCTGCGCCGCCTTGACCACCGACGGCCACGCCTGTGGAAGCACCCTGCTGCTGTGGTTGTTGTGTATCCACGATCCGCTTCTTGATGTCGCCGGCTAAACTGAAAAATGCCTTCTCGACGTTGATGTTGCTCTTTGCCGACACCTCCATGAACGGAATGTTGAGCTCGTCTGCCAACGCCTGCCCCTGCTCTGTCGAAACTGCGCGCTTCTCTTCCCAGTCACACTTGTTGCCGATGAGGATCTTGTTGACGCCTTCTGTCGCGTGCTGCTCGACATTGGAAAACCATGTCCGAATATCTACAACGGTCCAGTCTATTAGCAAACCACGCACACGCGTTCTAGTCTCCAACAGCGTGAAAGATCGACTCACTGTTGAAGCTCCTCTCGTCCGTAACATCATAGACCAACAAGATTCCCATTGCACCCCTGTAATATGCCGTCGTGATCGTCCTGAATCGTTCTTGCCCGGCAGTATCCCATATTTGCAGCTTCACCCTTTTGCCATCGAGCTCGATCGTCCGGATCTTGAAGTCAATCCCAATCGTCGTAATGAAACTTGGCGTGAAGCTATCCTCGCTGAAGCGCAGAAGGCAACAACTTTTGCCCACGCCCGAATCGCCAATCAGGAGCAACTTAATGAGAAAGTCGTAGTTCCGCGTTCCCGCCATGTTGGAGTAGAATGGCCTGACAAAGGCGTAGTGAGTCTCAGTGGCCGTGCGGCGGGTGTAATCCTATCGCTCTAATCCTATCGCTCTCGCTATTGTTGTCGAAGTAGCGCGCGTCTCGATGAGCGACCGCACACCACCGAGTGTTGGATATTTGGCTCGTGCGGAGTCGCTGCAATACAGAGGCCTTTGTCTGTCCCGGAGTGTCGGATGCCTGGGATCCAGACTGTAACGGGGCAGATCTTACGGTGGCGCCGAGCCGAGTCTCCGACTCTCAAAGAATTGCAATTTGAGACAAGCTGCTTGCGCGAACTGCTGTGCCGTAGCTGTAGACGTGGAAGGGAAGTGGGTAACCCTGAATCGCGGGGATGGAAGAATCAGGACGGAAAGGCGACCACTAGGAGGTAGGTCGGCGAAGCGCAGGTCTGACGTCCCCTGCTCCCTTCCAAGCGCGAAGTGGGCCGAGCCTCCAGATGTTGGCACGTGCAAGAATGCAGGTGGGCTTGTGACAGCCGCCACAAGTGATCACCAATTAACATGGAATCAAAGGGCACGTCAAGGGCATTAGTATTTGCTGTAATGCCTGTAGCGTCAAAGCCGCTACTTATCTAGTCTGCCTGAACACGTACAGCCTGTCGCTATGCAACGCCACGCTAGTAAAAATATCGCATCGAAATTCCTGCCGCTTCTCGTTGTACCATGAGGTTGTGCTCAGGACAAGAATCTGGCATAAGCCCAACGAATCCTCGCAGCCGTCTGTCGCTGCTTCGCAGCACCAATGCGAACATCGCAGAGCTCGTCAGCATCTTCGCTGAATTCTTTGTAGATCTCCGCCGGCATCGCCTTCTCGGTCGCCTGCCTCAGACCATGGACCTCGCAAAGCAGAAGACCCTGGTCCTTATAGTATAGTTCACCATATTCTGTTGGTGTGCTGTTCGTAAGGATGCGATCGATGTTGCGGAGCTGACGGAGCATCTTGCCTTGCTTGCGGGCGGCCTTCGAGCCTCGCTTCTCGTAAAGGGATGATCGGAAGTATTGCAGGACGAAGTAAGACACCAAAAGTCCTGGGGTGAGACCAATGAAGCCGAATACCAGCTCCTGAGACTTGAGGAGGGAGTCAATGCCGCCTATGGCAACCTCCACATCGACCTTGGTCTTCTGCACCTGAATCAAAAGCGCACGAATCAGGTTACCGCGGACGGTTCCCATGAACGGTGAAGCTAAGTCTTTCTCATAAGCCTTTAGCACTGGGGTCAAGTCACCCTCTCGTACTTTCAGTCTGATGTCGGCGATTTCAGCGTCAGTCAGCTTGGCATCAGAGCCAGTAGCATGAGCCGGATTGTCAATAGCGAAGTCCACCACCATCCGCTCAAGACTATCACGATCGCCCTCTAGCGACCGCTTCGACATGATGCTGACCTCGCTACCCTCGTCATGACGAATGGTTTTGATGATCTTTCGAGTCGGCTCAATCACCCAATTGCTCCAGAAGTCAAGGATGGTCGTGCCGAGATCCTGGATGCCCTGAAGAATTTCCGCTTGCCTGTGTAGTATCATACGGAGGATGGTACCGCTGGACAGCACACCGACAGTCACGGGTAGCCAGTATCTGACGATCCACGAAGGCTTTCCATGCTCCCTGACGTAAGATCTTGTAGTGTCCGTGTACTGAGGCAAGCCGAGGGACAGCAACCTGCTCAGACGCTCTGCGACAGCTTCTGGCCGTACAGCAGATCCACCCTCGATGTCAGATTCCTCGTAGACCTCGCCCCCATACAATGGATCCTCGTCAGTGATCTCTGCCACAGCGGCATCAAACTTCTCGACGGGTGTCGCCAAGTCGTTCACCTTGGCCAGGACAGCTTCGATCAGAGCGACATTCCGTGATACTGATAACTTCAAGCTCTTACCAGCATCTTCAGTATGAGATGTAGACAGACCTTCTCCATGAGCACTCTCGTTTGCCAGTCCTTCACCCAGTAGAACGCCCAAGGCATTCGCGTTTCGTATCCGCACCTTCCTCAACGCAATCTGCTTCTGCCTGATCTCGCTCCTTAGCCTCGTGATCGGGCTGAAGACTTGCTTCTGTACCTGTGCCACACTCCTCTCTCTCACTACCTGCCGCACAAGCCCATAGAATTCCTGCCACCTCTGACCGATCGAATTATGGGTATCCTGTGTTGCACCACGGATGCTGAAGTTACCTCCCCTCGCTTTGACATCTTGCCAAACTGTGCTCGTCCAACTCCAGAATTGCAAAGGCGAGATTTGGGCACCATAGAGCGCACTATACCGCCGAGAGCCAAGGATCTCATCCCAGTAATATATATCATCCGCAATCGCGACGGTCTGGTCCAGTATCCGCTTCAGCACGTGCCCGTAGGTTTGTATTGTTGCCTTTGACACCAACAACCATTCCAACTCGGTCTCGTATGGCTCTTTGCTTGCTCTGCTCTCTTCCTGTGCTGCTACTGGGGCTTCCGGCTGACTCGAGAGTGCCGACAGGAATAGCTGTATCTGACCTGGCGGGAGTAGTGCTCTGCTGTCTGTTGTGCTTGGTGTAAGACCACGGACGGAAGCCTGCAGAGCGATCAATCTTTTCGAAGGTATGGGTAGATCTTTCTCGTTGGATGCTGCGGAGATGTTTGAAACGGGAGGTCTTGAGAGCTGTAACCGGTCCAGCTGCGCATCAATGCGCCGGACATGGTCAATAACGAAGCTCATGGTGAATTCATCAAGGAGACTTCTTTTCACGACGCGCGACGATTGGGTCTCCGAGCAAGCGCTATGTCCTGCAGTGTGTATGTAGTGCTAACCAGCACCACAATAATAGCAGAATGAAGCAAGCACACATGCATGCAGGTCTAAACAGTGAGGTGACGTAGGAAAGCGCAGCCCTCGTCGATCTACAATGTACATGTACGAGTCCCTCGCCTTGCTTATTAGGTACTCGACCGTACGACGCATGTGCGTACCTTTAATAAGAAGTCATGCCTTACAGAGACCAACGTCCGCGTTTGTGGTGCTGTGAGAGGTTCTGCAATAGCCTTAGCTGACGGGGATAGTTCGCCAGCGCAGCTGTTTGTTCGGCAATGTTTCATCCGCTGTACTGTTGGACTGAATAAGGTATTGTACACTACAATATGCTTCTCCGCCCTCGAAGCCTTGCCAGGCTGATTGGTCGAACGCCGCGATCCTACCATTTCAACGCCAGACTCCCGTCATGCTAATAAGCCAAGTTGCCTAAATCTTGGTATGGCGAGTCGCACCAGAATTCTCGACTCGCTTGAGACACATTTAAGGGTTTAGGCGAGCGTCCCTCCTTTAGTGGACAAGCTCATTGCGCTTTCCTCAGCTTTGCCAACTTCCTCTCGCGCCGCCTCTTGGCCGCTTCCGGACCGGACTCGGTGTCAAGAACAAAGTCCCACCACCTGAAAGAGCTGGCGTAATTCCCGATGAACTTCTCGTGGTGCGTGTCGTGGTGATCGGCACCGGCCCAGAAAGGCAGAAAGTGGTGCAGACTCCATGGGAACTCGTAGCCGGAATGCGCATCGATCGCTTGAAAAAGGCGGAGCACAATCCAGATGTACATGGTCAAAATGTGCAGGTTCTTGGTAAGCGCACACCAAAGGATGGGCGAGCCAACCGTCCCCAGTCCGAGGATCATGACTTCGATCGGAGAGGCATACTCAGCTGCCAAGCCAAAAGGAGCGGAGTACTGGTGGTGAATCTTGTGGATGTTCTTGTACAGGGGGCCCCAATGCAGCGCGCGATGCGTCCAGTAGTGCCATGTGTCCTCCAACACGAAGAAGATGCAAATCTGGTAAAACATGGTCCATAGCGACGGGAACGGAACACCAGTCTCGAGACCGAAGAATTGTGCCATGGGGTGGAAGAGCCAAATCTGAGGCAGCTCAACAGTGAAGTGGCTCAACAAGACGAGCTTCGCACAATCCCACTGCTCCTTTGCCGAAGGTATCTTCTGCTGTCATTGATGTCAGGGACCGCTCTTACATCTGGTCGACGATCTGCTTCCACTCACGTTTTGGATCTTGTACTTGTTCAATGCAGGTATTTGGTCAATGACGATCCACGGCAAGCTTCGCCCAAAGTATACAATCTCGTGCATCAGGAAGGACATTATGCCAGTCGCGAGGACATCGTTCCCGATAAATGCGTACCACGCTGCCCATAATCGTTCAAAGTAGTTAAGCTGGATATTGTATTTGGATATCTCGTTGAACTCGTGCCAATATGTGTTTTGGTTGTGAGGAAGCATTGCGTCGGCGATGGATGTGTAGGTGGCATTGTTGCTATACCAGAGACGACGCAGTCAGTATCTCAGTTCGCCATCTGCGAGCGCTTTGTTGAGGGAAGTTACGCACAGTACGTCCATTGTGTATGTTGTAAGGGCGGCCATATTCACGGGTGGCAATCTGCCTTCCTCGTTGAACAATGCGGTCGAAGAGTTGTTAGATGTGTGCAACGTGAGAAGAGCGTCGCAAGATAAATGCTGCGCGACTCTCCTTGCCCGCTGTCGACGCAACCAAAATATCGAACCATTCTAACGCGCTAATGCAGGGCCGGATGCCTAGCTCGGTCGGTTACACCCGCCATGCCAGTAAGCTCGCGAGGATTTGTCTTCACGTGACAAAAAGTGGCTCCAGATCGTCAGTTTCTGTGCATGATATTCCCTGTCAGGGACGTCAATGCATGCCCATCTGATTGATCAGATAGAATAAGATCCGATATTGCTATCCGATGACATGGGATCCTAGGATCAACAATGCGAGTAGGTCGGGTTCACAAACAAACCACGATTGTACCTTTATCATCAACGAAAAGGACTCCTCTCGAGAGTTGAGACCAGTGGCGTTGGAGATTCGCCCCATTATCTGGGCGGTTGCGCCGCTCTTAGGGCCTTCGGATGAAACTTGCCTAGGTAGCCAGCCCTACAGCTTATTAAGAAGACAGAAACAATCGAGAAACAGTCTGGAAGACAAATCGCACGACTCGTCTGTTTCGAGGTCATGTACATAATGCAGAACAAGGATTTTACCACCCACAAACGAATAAGCACGCTACATACATCTCAAAGTGCCTCGCCGCCCTCTATAGAGAGACAGAGAATCGCAGTGGTTCGAAGTCCAACACCCACCTCAGGCTCAAACGCTCGCCACCGAAGCACATACAATGTTATACTGGTCAGCACAAGCTGCACCTCTTGCTAACCCTTTCAACACCTCGCATCTGGTCGTTTCGTTCGTGTATTCGCTAAATGAGTGACTTCAAAGAATGCAATATCGGCACCGCACGACTGAAGCATGGCATCAGGTGACGGCCACACTATGACCCGGCTCGAATCGCATGCACATGATGTGGTGATGTGACAGTGTGAGGGCGGGCCTCGGTACTCCACGCATCCTACATCCAAAAGTCGTCCCATTCTACCCATCAGCAGTCACATCCAGAACCCTTCCGCCTCCCACTGATCGGGTATCTGGGAGACAAGAAGCCGTGCGCGGTCCGGACCAAGCAACCGAGCATTTCGCGCCACTACCGCCCTTTCTTCACCTCAGTCGCCCATCCCTCGATGCCATCCCCTTTGCTGCCGACGAGCACGTCGAGCTTGACGTCGTCCATTCCTCTCGTGCCCTCCAGGAACGGATGATTCGCCATGCCCCCTGCGTTCGCCCTCTCCGCTGGTAGGAGCTCCAGCATGGGAAGTAAAAACTCGGCTGTCTTTCTGCTTTCCTCGACGCTGAAGTGGTACTTTTCTCGCAGGACATCAGGCAGAGCCCAATGCCGTAGTCGATGAATATTTCTCAGTTCGCCTTTCCGATTGAAAATTTCTTGGGACCATTTGCCGGAAATGCATAGACTCTTAGGGAACGTGCCTAGCAGCTCGATAATCTGCGCAATATGATCGTCGTCCTTGCCGTATTTGGTACCCGACTGTGGGTCGAAGAGGTAGTCGCCAGTGATAAGTTCAAAGACCTTGATCTCGTCAGCTTCGCCTTAGTGCTGCGATATTCGCCCTGCACTCACCATGCATGCCATACTCCAGACATCAGTGCTGGCTCCCCACTTAGCGCCCAGGATGACCTCTGGAGACCTGTACTGCCTGGTTTGAATGTCGTTCGTGAAGTGGTGCCCGACCCAACACGCATTACCCAAGTCCGCAATCTTTACTGAGATGATATCGATGCCATCGTTACTTCTCTCCATCTCCTTGGGCTTCACGGCATGGGACTTGCCGAGGTCCATATCTGAGACGTTGTTCGCGAGGATTTCTCTGCGTCTTGCCATCAGTCACATCTGTCATCTTACATCACAAGTGGACGGCATCTCAACTTACGCGGTCTTCTCTCTCTCCTTCGTTGGATCTTGCTTCGGCGCCGCGTCGCCGCTCTGTATGCCGAGGGTCTCGAGCATGGACTTTGCTGGGGCTGGGGAGTTTGGACTTGAGCCTACAGCACCACTCATTTCAGCGCCGTCACCAGGCGGAGGAGACGCGCCTGAAATGGGACCATTACCTTTATTGCTTTCGCTCACAATCTTGTTCAGGCTCTGCGTGCTGCCCGGGAAGTTCATCATGTCGCTCGGAGAAAAGCTCGAATTTAACGGACTTGGCAGGGGCTGGCTGCCCGTAATGAGTGTCCGTCTTCTCCTCCTGCCGTTCCTGTGATCATCCTTTTCCTTGTTCTCTTGGTTCACGTAAGTTTTGACGATTTGCTCGACGTCGCCAATCTCGATGAGCACATTCTCGGGTTTTAGGTCCGTGTGTATGATGCCGCACTCGCGGTGCAAGTAGTCCAGCCCTAAGAGCACCTGCTTCGTGATCTGCTTCACTAATGGCATAGGAATACCTCTGTGGTTCCATCTCTTGATCAGGCCCAGTAGGTTCTCGCCCAATACCTCAAACACCATGCACACATGCATGCCGTGCGGTCCCTTGTGGTTGAAGGAGTCCAGCAGGCTGACCACATGTTTGCGACCCGGATGATCTTTGTTCGCCTCGACGACCTTGTTCAGCAGCTTGATCTCATCGAGCGCGGTCTCGGTATAGTGCGCGGCAGATCGGACAACCTTGAGCGCGACGTGCTTGCCGGTGGTATTGTCCTTCGACAGCCACACGGTGGAGAAGTGACCCCAGCCGAGCTTCCTGACTACCGTGTATTTGCCATCCTTGTATTGCTCGCCTACTTGCACAGGGTGATAGCCACCCTTGCAGTAGTCTTCGGAATCCTCCTCGTCCGCCGTGTTCTCGGTGCCCTCGTCCTCAGACGACTCAGATCCGGAAGGCGACTGGTGCAGGTTGTGGCCGTAATGCGGCTTCTCGTGCGGATCACTGCGAAAGAACATGGACGTCAGCGGCTACTCGTGTTGTGCGCTTGAAGAATGTACGGGATTGTGCTGGTGGCCATATGCTCTGGTAGAGTCGCAGTGTATGTGCAGTGACGTCGGCGGGATGCAAAGCTTGTGCTGGGCTGGGTTGGGCTGGGGAGTGAGTTCTGTTGTATGGGCGGAGCAGCAAGCGAGCAAGCATTTGCGCATTGCGTCGAGCGACCACGCAGAAGCTGCATGGCCCCTGTTCACTCGTGTTCGAGCTCGGACATACCTGTGAGGGTTGTCGCCGGCGCTCTGCTGCTGCTGCTGGGAATCTGTGGTGATGATTGGTCTGGGTGCCCTCCCTCAGTATTCGCTACAGCATGCGTGGGAGTGCGAGTGGAATAGCTGTAAGAACAACTTGCGGCGGAACGTGCAGACGGCGATCTGACTTTGGAGCCCAGACAATCGTCGTCGTATTGTTTGGGCTCCATGTTGCAAAATCTCCGTCTCACACCTCCCCAGCCGCCGCATCACAACTCAAAGCGCACGTACCTGAGATCCTTCTTCCGCTTCTTCTGCCCGCCGTTGCTGCCGTTGCTATTCGTGCTGGTCGCGGCGTTGGCCACGGCCTTGGCTTTGTTGATGGCAGCCTTCTTGATGCTCTCACTCCCGTTCATCGTGGGCTGGGCTGGGCTGCCGTGCTGCGAGCGTCCCGCAAGTCGACGCTGATGACGCTATCGGGAGGCTTTGGCGCGTGTCGACCGAGAAGAAGAAACTCGCGCATAGGAAGTCCTCGTCGGAGCACGCCTCTAGTGGTTGTTGACGATGACGATACTGACGGCCGGACGCGCGCGTAGTCTGATAGACATGGGTTGTGTGTGTTGTCAGGTCAGAAAATGGACTGGAGCGCCTGGCTGGCCGTTGGTGATGC
Source organism: Teratosphaeria destructans (assembly GCA_010367425.1). Classification (NCBI taxonomy): domain Eukaryota; kingdom Fungi; phylum Ascomycota; class Dothideomycetes; order Mycosphaerellales; family Teratosphaeriaceae; genus Teratosphaeria; species Teratosphaeria destructans. Next base: position 73,930 of record WBMN01000009.1, on the reverse strand, counting down.
GCCGGGCCCCTGTACCGTTGATTCGTCTGGAGAGTGGGGTCTACTACTGGAGATTCTCAAATGGCAGCTCCAGGTCGAGACTTCTTCGATGCACTATTACAGTGATATCTTCCACTCTACCATGGAAACGACACATCTACCAATCCCGATCCTCGCAGACCTGCCACCATAATTTTAGAAGGCGCAGACAAGCTGTATTTGTCCCAGCAACCACATCCATCATCATCAAACTAGACTTAGATCATGAACAAGCTCCCCAGCTTGGACATTCCACGGACCAGATTGCAGCACTGGCTTAACCTTGATCAACCCTGAGGTAGGTACACAACCACGAGCTCGAGACAGGTACATGCGCTCACTATCATCATCGACGTCGTCAAGATAGCATGAAATGCAGACGTAGATGCAGACCACATGCGCTACTGTCACTCTAGACGACTTCAACACAGGAATCCTCGAGACTCCAGTCATCCGCTCAATTGCAGATGCAGGTACAAATTGATTTGGAAGAGGAGAGACTGTTGCATGGAACGTTACGCGAATACCTGAGTAATTGGTCAACCATTATGCGCCGATCGGTGATCACTCGCTGCGCTACCTCCTATGCTAATAACAAAACTGCCTTGTTTTGCCACATATGCTTTAGAAGTCATCCGATCGCTGTATGTCACATTGTCTATGCTACAATCCGCAGATATCTCGACCCACTGCCAGATCAGATGCGGTCTTGCTACTGAACCGTCACGTGGCCATTTGTGAGCTGATGCTACCATCACCGTGCCGAAATAGCCGCCTCCCACTTCTGCTGATCCTGCCTATAGCACATGTCAGTACACCTGATTTCACTCGACAATCATCCTTGCCGTGCTGGACTCACCGATCGAAGTGCAACAACATGCCCAGGACAGGGACAAGCTGCATCTGATGCTTCTTCTCCTTCTGCTCCAAAAACTGCAATAGCACGTTTTTGAGATACACATAATCAACGGCTTCTTTGGCCGCTGGGCCGCCTGTAGCCGCCGACGGCGCGCCGTTCGCTACCTTGGGAGCCGGCGACATTCTTCTGGGCGATGTCACTTTCGAAGACGGCGACTCCATGGATGAGCGGCCAGATGTAATGCTGCCTTTTCGCTTGTTGGTGGTCTGGAGGATGCGCAGCTCGTCGGCCATTGAGCGACTTGACTTCTGCAGCCTCTCCAGGCGCGTCTCGCGGTCTTCGAAGGCTTTGCGTAGATCAGACTTCTCCTTTTCAAGTGTCCTGGCCTGCCGTTCGCTCTCGTCGAGCGTGCTTTGAAGCTGATTCATGGCCGCGCGGACCTCATTGAGCTCATCTTGAGCCTGAGCTGCTCTCTTCTCGAGGCTAAGCTGTTGGATCTTGAAGTTGCCCTCACGGCGCTCGGCATCCTCCTTCGCCTCTTTAGCCCGGCTGGCCTCTCTCTCTGCATCCCGCAATTTAGTCCGTAGGTCTTCAAGCTCTCTTGCTCTGCGCCTCCCGACGTTGCTCGCCTCGTCCTCTGCACGATCACGCTCCTCGATGGCTAGATCCATCCGCTCGCGCATCTCCTTGACACGGCTCTCAGCTCGGCCTTCGGCATCGGCAAGCATTCTGCGCATCGTCTCACTTTCGCGACTGCGCTCAGACAGGAGCCGCTGTGCCTCCGCAAGTTGGTCCTCGAGGTCATCATTTCGAGCACGGATCTCTTTCATCTGCACAGCAAGCTCGCCAGATTGGTCGCGCATGTTGTCCATCAGACTCTTCCAGGCCTGAAACTCTGCAGTCTTGGACTGTAACTCGCTTCGCGCATTGTTTGTCTCGCTGCGAGACTTTTCGACTTGCCTCTCCAGTTCCTCGAGCTTGACATTCATCTTCTTCAGCTCCTCCCGTGCACTCTCGAGCTCTCCTTGGAAGCGATCGCGTGCTTCGGTGGCTTCATCACGCTTGCTCTGACTCTGTTCCAAATCTCTGCGCATGTTTTCATATGAGTCTTCCAACGCAGTGCTGCGCTCATTGCTCTTCTTTACCTGGTCGTTAAGAGCTGCGACCTCACCATCCTTCGCTGCAGCCTGCAGCTTGTATTCCGCTATTTCGGATCGCAAGTCTTTCTCCTTGGCCTCGAGCCGTTTCAGGCCCGCGTTAGCTTTCTCAAGATCGGCCTTCGTGGTCTTCAATTCAGCAACCTCTTCTCGCAGTTTCTTCAGCTCGGGCTGCACCTTATTCAAATGCTCTCGCAGACCCGTCAAGTCCTTGAATCTCGTTTGTGCGAGCGAATTCGCTGCTGCCAAATCTTTCTCTAGGTCCGCGGTCCTCGACTTCAACCTCTCAAAGTCATTGCTGAGCGACTTGTGCTCCGCGTCCGACTGTGCACCACTGGTGCTGTGTTGCGCTTTGAGCTCCTCGAGCTGCTTCTCTGACATTTGTTTCGCAAGCTCGACAGACTGTTTCTCCTTCTCCAGAGCCTCGAGCTGCTCTTTGACTTGCTTGAGTTCATCGGTTGATGCGATCGATGCAGTCGACCGCGATTCTTTAAGCTCCCCGATTTCGGTCTCAAGTGCCTTGCACTTCTCTGTCAAGTCGCCTCTTGCCACTTCAGCCTCTTTGACCGCCTTTCGATATTCCTCGCTCTCGATCTGAGCCTCATCGAACTGTCGCTGCAGTCTTTGCTTCTCCTCAAGAGCTGCCATTGCCTCCTGCTTGGCGCCAGTGACTCTGCCACCTAGGTCTTCGACGCTTTCTCTCAAAGTCTCGATCTCCTCTCGCAGATCTTCTTCCCCCTTCAACTTGTCATTCAGCCTCTCGATAGCTGCCTCCTTCTCTCGGATAGCACGTTGAAGAGTGTCGATCTCGTCGTCCTTGGCTCGTATCAACAGCGCATTGTCGCGAATATTTTGCGTCTGTTCCTCGATTATTTGCTCATGATGTCGTAGCAGCTCCGTGTAATTCTCCATACGCGAGTCACGACTCTTCCTCATCTCCTCTACTGACTGCATGAAGACTTGGAACATCGCCTGAGTCGCTTGTGGACCGTTCTTGTTGGCGTGCCATTCCAGAATGTCCTTCGCCTTCGTAGGGTCGGCGATCAAGTCCGACACAGAGAGGCAAGGTGGGGGCAGGTCATCGATGGCAGAATCCACGGCCGACTTCTTCTTCGATTTGGATTTTTTCTTCTTGTTTTTCTTCCTCGATTCAGCCCCATCTCCCTCGCCATTCACAGACGGAGTGGTGGGCTGGGTCGACGCCGTAGTCTGCTGCGTCGTCTCGGAGTTCCCACGTGAGCGCGATTGCGTGTCAGGGGTCGCAGTGCCTTCAGCGACCTGCTCTCCTTCTGATTTGGGTACCTCACACTTCCCGCAGGCAATAATCATTTCATAAGCCGTGTCACGTTCTCTCTCGACGCGTTTGACCTGGCTCTGGAGACTGGCGACTTTTGCTTCGTGACGTTGCTTGGTCTCCGCTACTTCCTTGGCTCTGTCGCGCTCAGATTCGGCTTCCGCTAGCTTCTTCTTGAGGCCGTCAATGTCGGCCTCGCGGCGCCTCAAATCTATAACAAGCTGGGAACGAGTGTCAGACTCAGACTCCAGCTTCTTATTCTCGAGGTCCAGATCTCTCAATTTGAGCTCGGCGACTCTCTGACCTTCCTGAGCATCCTTGGCTTCTGCGCGTAATTGGTCAACAAGACCACGGAATTTCTCGATGTGGCTATGTGTCCCCTTCTTCACGTTCTCCTCGTGCTCCTTTTGGCATTTCTTGAGGTCTTCTTCTGCGACTTTCACCCTCTCTTTCAGCTGATGCTCCCTGACTTCGCTTGCCTGCGCAGCAGTTTTCAGCGCATCCTTGACTTCGGAAAGCTCGGCTTCTAAACGTGAGATCTCGCGCTCCTTGATGCCGACCTTGTTGGTCATTGCCTCACGATCGAGCTCGGTCATGTCAAGCGACCCGAGCTTACTCTTCATGGTCTCGAGCTCATGCTGAGTCGTATCCAGGTCCTTGCGCAGCGTCGCATTGTCGGTCAAGAGTTCATTGATGTAATCTTGGCGTGACTTGAGCTCAATCTCTTGATCCTTTAATTGCTTGTCAAGGCTGCTCTTTTGCTCAGTCTCGTACGAGAAGAACTCATCGTTGTCAGCCTTTGTGTGGCTACCATCATGTTCTTCTATGCCCTTCTGGTTTGCAGCGGTCACACCCAACGGATCTGAGTCCGGTTCAATCTTCGATGTCCTCTCTTCTCGCTCTTGTCGCAGCCCAGCGGCTTCATCGAATGCTTTTTTGGCATTTTTTTCGGCGTTGTCGAGTCTGACCTTGAGCTCGTCGCGCTCTTTAACCACGTCCTTGTGCTCTCCAGTGATGCGCTTGAGCTCCTCCAACACCATATCACTCTGCAGAGATCTCTGACTGAGAAACTCAACGAGCGCGCCAGGATCGGAAATGGAGGTAAGCGGAGTGTGTTCTCGGAGGCAAGCCTCGAAAGGCTCGATCGCAGATACTCGAGCGTGCGCGGTGCGGTAGTTCCGTAATAGATCTTGGTACTTTGCAGTCAGATGGTCAAGCTTGGCCAGCTTCTTCCTCACGTCCTCCGGTAGCTCATCGCCTTCCACCTTCTCCTGCCCGCCATCCTTGCCTTCCCTTTCTCCATCTTTGCTACTCCTTTCCACTGAGGAGCTCTCTGTGCTGTCCGTCACCGGCATGGGCGTCGCGGCCCTCGACAGATCGGATGCATCCTCGCCGATTGCGAACTCTTCTGGATCCGGACCCTTGCCCGTCGCCGCTGTTCCGCCATCTGGAACACGTAGTCTGCTGTTCCCCCTCCGCGCCGGCGAGTCGGTCCTAGCTCCACCACCCCCGCCTCTGCCTCCCCGCCCAACGCTGCTGGCGGGTCGCCGAGGACTGCCTTGCGGCTGTGGTGACTGTCGCCCTTGTTCTTCGGCGATCTTACCGTCCAGGAATGAGTCCAAGTTGCCTCTCAGGCGCTGCAGCGAGCACAGCAATTGTTAGTCTTTCTCAATGGTCTAGCGCTTGAATTCTGGTGTTGCGATGCGCCTACCTGGAACATTATGGCGCCAATTTCTCAATCCTGCAGTCGCTGATGCGCATCGTATGGAAGATGCGTCGAGGTGTACTGATTTTCTTCCTGCTCACTCCATCATGGTGAAATCCGAAGAGCGTCGCGTGAGCTGCGAAGGTGTTGTCCAGTCGTCTGTCATCTAAAGCTATACATAGGTAGGAGCGAGATGACAGCCGATCTACCCTGTTTCAGCCACTAGTGTGACTTGTGCAAGGACTCAATGAATGGGCATAAAAAAATTCTACCACATTACATCGATAGCACACACTACCAGTTATGCCCACAGAACTCGAGGAGGTGCGAAGGATCAAATCATAGGTTGACAGACGGCGTACATGTAGCAGCTGACAGCGAGCGTCAGCTCGTCGAGTTCCTTCATCATGGAAACACTCAAATCAGGCAGATTGGTACGATGCTGGGTTGATTGCATATTGCTGCTCTAGTATACTGATTGAATTGTGGCTGCCGAAAATCTCGTAGGATATTCAACCGCACAGCCTTCGCTGTTCAAAAGAAATCAGTTGGAGCCAGTTCGGGACCTCAAACTTCTGATCAAGGACTATGCGTCCATTGCCCGGAACGCTCTGACCATTCTTGTCAACATCACAGAAGACAAAGAGGTTCTTGAGAGCTTGGCCAGAGATGATGCCTTTCTAGAGTCGTTGCTGCGACGCGTGACGGTATGCTTTGTCTCGTTTCGAGAATTGGACGAGCCAAGGCTGATTCTTCCAGTAGGACAAGAAAGACCCGAACGTCAACGAGCAATGCATGCTGCTGGCCAATCTGGGCAAGTCTAACTCTATCACGCGGCTTTTGACCTTACAACGAGATGTGCCGAAGCTACTCTCAACCTCGCCCATCGCCATTGACCAACTGCTCGATTGCTTCGTCAAAGGGGTTGATGGCAGCTACAATGAGAAGGCAGACTATGACTACCTTTCCTATCTCTTCGCGGACATCGCTAAGCATGAGGACGGTCGAAAACACTTCCTGAACCCTCGCAAAGAGGACCAGGACATCGTTCCGCTGACCAAACTGGTCGTGTTCACTGAGCACAAATCAACAATAAGACGCAGGGGCGTGGCCAACACGATCAAGAATGCTAGCTTCGACATCTTTGCCCATCTCAAGCTGTTAACAGACCAAATCGACCATGGCGTCGGTATGCTACCGTATATACTCCTCCCGTTGATGGGTAGCGAGGAGTACAGCGATGAGGAGACCGAAGGCATGCTTGATGAAGTCCAACTGCTCGACCCAGACAAGGAGCGCGAGAAGCAACCAGACATCATCTGCACGCATCTGGAAACACTGCTACTTCTTACGACGTCGCCGGAGGGGAGGAAAAAGCTGAGGGATATCAAACTTTACCCGATCATTCGGGAGTTGCATCAGCATACGGAGAACGAAGATGTGAGGGAGGGTTGTGATCGCTTGGTGCAGGTGCTGATGAGAGGCGAGCCGGGTGATAAGGAGGAAGATGTGCATGGCAAGCCTGTAGAGCCGAGGGTGCAGGAGATCGATGATGAAGACGACCAGATTGTTGATGTCGCTTGAATTGCTGGACGTACTCGCGCTTGTTCCGTGGGAAGAGCTTCAATGCATGGTGATGGTTCAATGGCATGAGCGGAAGTACGCGGTTTATACGGCTGATCAGCATATGCCATCCGCGAGGTAATTTTCCCGTCGCTAAGGCATCTGCCGAGCCACACTGAGAGACTAACCGTTTGCCTCATGCTGAGGCTGGAGAAGGCTGTGTCGCTCCAACGCAGGCGAATGAGCTCTTCGAGCCGTTGTGATGCCGAGATACACTTGCTCCGCACACTCCTAGCATTCCTGGACTTTTCCGGGCTTTCTACAGCTATATCTGCTCATTGAACTTATTCTTCTTCCTTCCCACACATCTCTGGTAGAAGTTGTCTCCGGAGACCAGACACGTATCGCCCCATTTGCAATTATTGAAGCGTTTCGCCGTGTAGACGCCTTTGTCGTCGTAAACCGTGCACTAAAAGTCCCCAGGCCAACTTAGTAAATATTCCACCTGCCGTCTGCCTTGCGGTAGTGGGCCAAATGGTCGCGGAAGGAGACCGTGATACGTACAAAGCCCTTCGCCTCGGTGAACGGCTCCCAATGAGTGCCTGCACCCCATTTCTCGCATGCTTTCCGGGATGCTTCGTAGTCGAGCTGGCCTGTGAGTTGGTCATAGCATTGGCACGCGGTGTAGTCGTCGCAGGCGTTGGATGCTCTAAAGAGCAGAGGGAAGAGCGCCAGGCTGACGAGTAGTAGGGACTACATGCCTGTCTCCTCAAATTCGATCAATGTATGAATGGTTAGAAACTTCATGCACTCCGTGCCCGAAAAAGAAGGGACCTAAAGACGGCGATTGCGGATGTCAAAAGCGAGACCACTTCGTGTGATATCCGATCAATCCATCGTGCATCATTTGTTCTCGATCCTCCAGTAGTCTCGCTGTTTAGCTGAGACATGGAAGCTCGCTATCTTGATTAGGATGTCTGCCGAGACAGGCCAAGGCTGATGGCGTCTTCCTTTTGATATGGACGCGATGCGCAAATGGAGGCTTGGAGCATCGCTGCAGCAATCCGGCACCCTGCGTAACCGCAATGAAATCGAGTGGAAGGCTTCAGAAATAGAGGTACCTCCGGCTCCTGCTTCCTTTCCGTGTCCAGTTCTTAGGCGATGACCGCTCATGTCAATAACCCACATGAAGCAATCCTAAGCTCCAGCGCGCAATTTGAGGCCTCACCAGTCGTGATAGAAGGCGATCGGAGGCGGGTGGTTTTGATAATCGTCCTCTGTGATTGCGAAGATATAGAAATTCTGAGACTGTCACATTACTGACGCTGTTCTTCGTCTGTATCCCATCAGTTCCATGCTCGTCTCCTGATGTACAGTCATTTCAACCGCTTAGATCGGCACAATGTCTACTACCATTTTTAACACGCACCTCATAGAACCACGCCTGTGCGCCACCACATCCTGCTTATTTGCCCTCCTCTCTCTCCGAGAACGCGTACGTCCATATGCCCGCCGCAAAATTCACCGCACACAGCCCCAACGTCGCGCCTCTGACCAAGCCTCTTGCCCCAAACTTATTCCGTATACTCTGATGCCGCCGTCTTGCAATGACTAAATATGCTGCTGACCATGCAGACGTGATGCCGGCGGAGTCTTTCTTGTAGCCGTTGACGTTGAGATAGGAAGAGAAGAGAAGGATAGGCGAGAAGAGGAGTGGAAGCGGCTGTAGTGGTCGCAGGTGTTGGGCTGTGATCAAGGTGGCTGTCAGGGTCGCAGGCAGAGGATTTTCTGTGGCGAGAGGATTAGCTGGGCGCTGTCAGCAGTGGGAAAAGGAGCTGGACGAACGGCTCCATGCAGAGGCATATTGTGAGAAGCCTTGCTTTGCTTTTTCCTCTGCAGATTGGACGTCTTTGGATGGCATTGGCATTTTGGGAACTGCTTCCTCTTTCGATGCTCGCGAAGGAGGGTCAAATCGTCTTTCCTGGTTTCGATGGTTGCGTTTCGAGTCGACGAGTGTGAGCCAATGCTACGGGGCCATATGAACTCTGATTATTACTAGGTATATCAATGAGTTGATGTAGAAAGACTTTCACATGCAAATGTGTAAACGTAGTATGCGCATGACGTCTCGGAAGCGGAGCTTGTGCCCGGCGACTTGGACCCCGACGGGATGATCTTTTGGCGATCTGTCAACGTCCGGAGTCTACATGCGCTTGAACATCTCACACTTGCGCGACTATAGAGTGCATAGACAATTGGATGTCGAGCGCATAGCATACAGCTACCACCCATCACGACCACCATCTCGATATCGTCCTTCCCGACCGGCTCTGACCCCACCTCATACTACCGCGCTTCTGCGCGCAATAGTAAATCATAAGGCAGCATGTCCGAGAAAAAGGCCAACGGCAACCCACATACTCACCATGACGGCTCCAGCACTCGCGCCTTCACCGTTGAGCAGAAAGCCGCTGTCCTCCGCGTCCGGAAATGCAATCCCACTGCCTTTTACGATATCCTTGGCCTCGAATCTGTCCGCACTACCTGTTCCGATGGCGACATCAAGAAAGCCTACCGAAAACTCTCACTCCTGACGCATCCCGATAAGAATGGCTATGAGGGAGCCGACGAGGCCTTCAAGCTGGTTTCGCGTGCATTCCAGGTGCTGAGCGATGCGGACAAGAAGGCGAAATATGATCGATTTGGGGGCGATCCAGACTCGAGGTTTGGGGGTGGCGGTGGGGGAGGTGCGAGTGCAAGTGGAGCAAGTCCGTTCAGTGGATTTGCGAACCAGAGGGGCGGAGGCAGACAGGGACCTATGTTCGAGGAGGAAATAAGTCCGGAGGAACTGTTCAGGCAGTTTTTTGGAGGTGGGATGGGTGGGCCCTTTGGCGGACAGATGGGTAAGAATGCCCATATGAATCACGGAGTTTCGGAAGGTGTAACATGAAGTGCTGACGGGCAATCGATCTATAGGCGGAGGCATGTTCGCAGGCCCTGGATTCGCTTTCAACACCTTCGGCGGTGGCCCCGGTATCCGCATTCACCAGTTCGGCGGCGATCGGCCTCGACGACGGCCGCACAACCACGACAACGCCCAAGCGGCATCCCCGCTCTCTGCTCTCCAATCTCTATTACCACTTCTCCTGCTCTTCATTCTTCCCCTTCTTTCGTCCCTCTTCTCGGGCTCCTCAGCGCCCAGCGGTCCGAGTATGCGCTTCGACAAGGCCCATCCACCCCACACACTCCAACATACATCGACACGACTTAACGTACCGTATTGGGTGAACCCAAGCGAAGTGGACGGATACACAGCGAGGAAATGGCGGGATCTGGATAAAATGGCTGAAGCAAAATATGTAGGGCAATTGTCGCAGGAATGCGAGATTGAGCGGGATAGACGGCAGCGGTTGGCAGACTCGGCCCAGGGATTTTTCTGGACGGATCAGGAAGTTTTGGAGCAGGCGAGGAATATGGAGATGCCGCATTGCCAGCGGTTGAGGGATCTGGGATACCGGGTTGGATATTGACAGGGATATCTGCGAAGGCTCCTAGGTGCAGATGGTGCAATAATTGAGATCTGTCCAAAATCTGTTCTGTGCAAGGCGCTCTGGTGTTTACTCTGTAAGGAGACGGGTGAGGGGTCCAGCGACTTCGCATCAGCTAGCGATGGGGGCTTGAGTATATTCTTGAGGTTATTGTGTATGACAATCATTCCCCAACTCGACTGCTCTCCCCAACGCTTACCTCCCCGAACAACCGTTGCATCAGACCGAGCCTGATTCTTCACGGCCGCCCCTGGTTCTGGTACCTTATCAACCTACTGGCAGGGGCCAATGAAGAAAAAGTATGTATGGTCGATGTGCACTGCTGCCCAAGTGAAGCTCTTACGCCTTAAGGCGTCTCTTCAACGCCAAGCCAAGGGTGGGCTATTCGTACCTGAGTAGAGGTCCTTTTCATCGCAGTATTCACATAGGTAAGGATACTCTCTGTACTTGAGTTAGTTGACGGAGGGAGCATGTGATATATCACGCCGCAACGACTGACATGTGCTAGCGCCGGACACAGCCGGGCACTTCTCAGCCACTCCTTCCTTTCGCGATCGCGACTTTCAAGTTGTTGGGCACTTCCAGCTTCATGTTCTTGCCCTTCTGCAAATATCCATCTGAGGACATCAACATCTTCTAGGCATTGTGTGACTGCCCTCTGTTCTTTACAGCAGCATCGCGGGCTAGCTCGATCCCTCTGACGTTCCACATCGCGGATCTCATCAAGTATTCGAAACGCGCGGGCACTGCGATGCCTTTGGAAGTCCTGGTCTCAGTCGCCGCCTCTGTCACTGCCATAAGTCTTGCTGCCGCATAGGAGCGACGAACCAACAGGATCAACAAGTGAGTGCTCAATGGCAAGAGAGAATCATTCAGAGATTTTCCTTGATAGCTAACAACATTGCCATGTTTAGGCACCCGCCTGAACGAGGCAGGAAGCGCAACGAACTCCGCCGCCGGCTCCATCTGCCAGAGAAGTTGTACGAGAGACGTGACTACATCGACGTCACCACGCCAGTCTGTCTTGATTCGGCTTGTTGCGCGCAGACTCTTGAGCCTTTACCTCCGGCAAGCCCGCCCCGTAATCTGAAAAGCACGACTACGGAGAATTCTGGCATCATCATCAGTCCATCGGCGCTTGTAAACTTTCCAAATGGCATCGAAATCCGATATTCAGGCGGCCCTGGGCAATCTGGAGCCAGTCACGGGCGAGGCAGCACCATTTCCCAGTGGTATGTGTTATGCACATGCAATGTTTGACAAAAGATACGTGATCGGCGCATTGACAGCAATCAGGTCTAGACAGCAGTACCCAGGCTCAGGAGCATCAGTCGCAATCTCGCCCCTCCCAGAGCAATCAGGGCCGTGGCGCCCTGCAGCGTCCAAACCCCCGTCGATTTCGCAAGGCTATACGGCGTACGGGACCCGCGGCGCGATGGGTGCAAACAGCTCCTCCTTACAAACGCTGGATTCGAAGCGCGGCGATCGACCAGCCAGAACAGCAAGCGAACCCTACTAGCTTTGCAAAGTACAATGTTGCCGTGACAACTCCGACCTACGACTCTGAGACCTACGATGCTCATCTTACACACCAGGACTGGACAAAGGAAGAAACAGATTATCTCATGAGTCTGTATCGTGATTGCTATGGCAAGTGGCCTGTAGTCGCTGACGGCTACACTTATAATATTCAACGGTCCATGGAAGACCTCAAATCACGGTTCTACAGTGTCCAAGCCACATTGCTCGCGCTACAGACACCCATAACATCGATGGCTGGGCCTGAGTACGAGTTATACAATATGCTCAAGACATTTGACCCACTTAAGGAAGCATCACGAAAGAAGCTTGCCGAGGGCCACATCAAAAGGGTGCGGACTGAGGTCGATGAAGAGACTGTGCTGCTTGGAGAGCTTCAGCGCATCATGCTCAATCAGGCCAGCTTGGATGCAGACCGAGAAGATCTGCGGCGGCGTCTGGACCATCCAATCGCGAATAGCAATGGATACCAGTACTCCACCTCCCAAGCCCTCACAACGCTCTGGCAACAGCTTCTGGCTGCGGATAGACTCCGCAAGAACTCTAGACTGCGACCAGCAATGGCACGCGACTCTATCAGCGGTCCATCTGATGCCATTGCCAATCACAGACCATCTCGCGAATCATTGCCTTCAGCTTCTGCCAGCGCGGCCGCACAAAGTGGCGTGGATCTTTCGAAGGCGGATAAAGTCAGATTTGGCGTGGTCGAGACATCTGAGAAACTGCCAAGTGGCATCTCATTTGCCTCGGACAAGCTTTCGAAGCCTCGGATTGCCAAGTCGACCATCCAGACGGACAAGATCGCCGCAATCTTGACGCACATTGGCGTGCCAGACCTCATACCATTACCGACACCAGCTGTGATCGAGCAATTTGATAGCATCATGTCGAAGGTGCATACCCTACTTGACATGAGGAAAGTGAAGGAGCGAGAAGAGCAGGAGCTGAAGACTAGAGAAGCAGAGTTGCAGTCTTAGGTCGGTTATTTCTGATCCATGATACCCAGTAACCTATATTTGAGAAGGACGATTATGAGCATTGACAGCGTGACTTGCGTAGAATAGCGGCACGTGTGTCATACCCGGCTACTGCTGGGTTCCTTGATCAGCCTGAATAGCAACGATTCCATCGACAACCCACATTGCAGTCGAATGATTTGCCAAGCCTCAGAGGCCGTCACTCGACCTTACAAAGTCGTAATTCGTCGATAAGTCAACAAACTGCTTCTGTCAACGACATCAGCTGTCAACGGCGTCAACAGCCAAGGGCCTCAGCAATCAACGATCTAAATAGTCAATGGCCTCGACATTCAACCGCACTAGCAGTCCACCCCATCAAAATGAGCCGCGTCAACAGTGAAACGCATCGATAGTGCACCGCATCAAGAGTCAACCGCATCGTGGCATTGAACAGTCCCTCGTTCGGCTGAGCAATTGATACTTGCCGCAGCTCTTCGCGCAATCTGAGTGACTACGCTCTGATGTGGCATTCGATGTCTCGCTCCTGAGGCCACACGACCGATATGGGGACAGTGACTGCCCTCGTGCAGATGACGTGGTCTTGACTGAAAGTGAAGTGGACTTCTGGGACCAAAGTCCTCCTGGACGCCCCCGAGAGCACTTCCTCTTTTACAGACCTCCTCCTCATTACAAACACTAGAATACGATAAAATTATCATCCACGGACGCCACGCTGCTGCACCAAAACTCACTCACTACACGAGTCCATCACTTACAAATTTCCAGTGCTGCAGAAGAAAACCATTATGTGCTTCAAGATCTCGAAGGCTTGCAAATGCGGCCATCCTGTAGGGACGAAGTACGCATTTGCCAGCAGCTGACACGTATATTCACTGACATGTGACAAGAACGCGTTTCTGTGACGCCGCGTTGCGCTCCGCGGTCCCATGCACAGTCCTCGAGTCGCCGGCGGGTATGGCCCTCCTGCACGACTTCTGCTGCAGCAAAGATTGCTGTGATTACTTCATCAAGGCCGCCAGAGTCCAGAGCAATCAGGACATGGGCTTGATCCTTCGTGGTCTCGAGAAGGTCTCGATAGAGCAGGTCCAGGCTGCGCACCCGGAGCTCTTTCAGCATTACCAGGCGTGCGCGGAGACTCTGAAGCAGGAAGTAGACGCCCATGGCGCGTGCAATGAGAAGAGGGCGATCTGGGAAAGGGAGGTGCACCAGGAGCAGGACGCGGAGGTGCGGATGGACGGCATGGACAGCGGAGAAGAGCTTGCATCGAAGGGTGAATCCCTCGTCAATCCACCGCGATGACACGAGGCCGGCGAAGGATGCCGAAGGCCAAGACTGTGGTGGTCGAGGCCTCTTGGCGCTAGCAAGAAAGGCAGAGATCCGGAAGAGACACGCATCTGAGCATACTTGTACAAGAACAGGAGCATGATGCAGCTCCCTGTAGAGACGCTCCAAAGCTTGGGGAATCCACACCGCGAGCCACCGCCTTTGTCCACACTGTGACGCTAGTATGTCAGAGGAGCCCCATCGGTATTTGATCGCTCCTCGCCCTACATCCGCTAGTTTGAGAGGATAGCGAGAAGCCGCGTCTTTCGGATCGGATGCCACTGCTGCCAGCGAGCACGAGACAAGAGGATGGCAGGCACCCAGGATGGTCCTTTGAGAGACACTGGTCGGTCACCGACAGAGTTTCCGCTAGAAAACGCCACGTGCTCTGCATCCTTCTCGAATGTCATCGGATCTCGATGAGGATCTCGTGCCTCTGGATGATCCCGGTGGTTAGAGATGTATGTGCGTTGGGGTCAGGAGGCTCGCAGGATCTCAAGGTTACGGATGGAGGATCTTGGACGTCCGCGATTGATTCGGCCGACCGCCTAGGGTATACGTCGGCTGGGGCTGTCTTGGACGCTAGCCCTTTCTGCTAGGTCCGCTACGATTCAACACGGTATTTTGCAAGGCCACGAGAGCAGAGCGGGATTGATGCCGTGATGAGATGGTGGACCATCGCTGGCCCGGCTGGCGGATCGACTATAGGCTATCGAGCGATATTACTTTCGCCGTGCTGTCGATCGGTCTTTGTACTGTTATACAAGTCTGTGAAGTAGAGTGTCTATGTGTATTGATGAGTGTAGGCGCGCTCGCGCGTTGTGATCACCGCATCGCACACTTTTGTCGCCTTCCAATAATGTTACATGCCGGAGGGCTACCACTGTCACGCTTTTGGGTTGCCTATCTTCCAACCACGAGCACGGAGCCACTTGACAATCTTGGGAGTGACCGCTGCGGTCAGCGGCACGCGGAAAAATATCAGTGACTTGTGTACACCGTAGGCTAGGATGAGTTGGGTCCATATACCTGCATTGAGCGTTAGCATCGCGCCTACCTGACCTTTGACGGTCAGCAGACACATACTGGCATCATGATGCTCCGACTTGTTCTCCGCGGCTTGGTTGATCAGACTACCGTCTTCCTCGCGACTGGCCGGCTGGGGTTCGCGTGCCTGTTCGTGCCGCATGTCCAGGCCAACTGCGCCGACGACACTCCAGAAGTTCTCCACCACCCATTTCTCCGCCGCGGCAATGCGTTCTGTGCCAAGCCATCGTACGGCCATAAAACAGAATGGAAAGTCCAAGGCCGAAAGTCCAAGATATACGCCTAATGCTGCCCAGCCATACTTCCTTGACAGCTCTTTTAGACGTGCGCTTAGACCTTGCGCCCTTTGCTGTGTCTTTTCCCTGACCCCTGCGCTCTTGGTCCCGTTATGCCGCCTCCCGCGTACTCGCAGCATAGCGTCGCCCCATCGTTGTCGAGGAATCCGCGTTGGCTGTGACCGCGCAACTGTTCTACTGGCACATGTTCTGATGCTGCCGGCACTGGCTCTCGGGACCACAGGTAGGGGCGGCTGCAGGCTCGCGTTCAGCAACTGTCGTAGGACGCCTGCCACCCGTGACCCCTTCAGCATTTCAGCAGGGGATGCACTCGGTATGAATGTCAGGTGGACTTGTTTTTCACAATGTTCTGATGATGTGATGTTTGGCGGTACTCTAAAACTTGAGCATCAGATGAGGCTCAAAATCCGACCGGAAGCCGACGGACAAACATGGGAAAGTCGTGGCAAATGATGAGTGATGTCTCGCCATGGAGTCTGCATGGCACTCCTGCAACTCCGATGGGAAGCTGACACATGCTCCCATCGACTTGCCAGAGAGCAATGATGTTCCGTAGGAGGTGAGTGGTCTCTGTTCGCAGAAGCTAACATATATACCTTCAACGACAATGCTTGTTCTTACGGAGGTACTGTGTCGGGCCATCTTTTCTGGCAGCCTGTGCATCAACGGGCCTGACAGGCTCGTTCCGCACCGCTATCAAAAAGCCCATCTTGAGCCGTAGCGCAAAGATAGGGTGCATGCTTCCGCTGTCCGATCAACATTCATTCCACTAGTCTCACAAGACTCAGATACCGTGGCTGACGTTTTCCCGCTCGCAGGGCAGCGATACCTTGGCTTCCTACCAGATGTCGTGTACGACCAATTCATGAGGTTCTATTATTATCGATGAGAAACATATGAGCACGCGGCTTGTTTGTGTGTGAGGCTCCGGGCATCAGAATTACGTGACAAGGTTGGGTATTGATTGCAAACTTTCCGCGAGCGGCGATCCATACCTCCTGCAATACTGCATGCCGTGGAGAACAGGATGTCGACGCATCAGTGGGCTTGATGGAAAGTAGCTCCCCAGATTGCACTTACTAAACGCCGGTGCTTCAGCCCCGTCTGCGAGGAAGGCTCCTTTCCAGCAGGCTGCATGCGATCATTCGCCGCGAGATCTAGAGGCGTCAACATTTAAGACACCATTCGGATATCATGCATCCAGCGCGGCTGTCGCTTGGTGAGGCTGCAGCCGGTCTGAGACCAGGGGGCAGCACGATATGCTTAACCAATCTAAGTGGCAGCCGCCTCAATGCCACCAGTGGATGTGTGCCAAAGCTGCAGAATACGCGAACTGGATCGTTGGGTACGCAATTCAGAGCTTGGCGACGTTCACCGCACCGGCCAAGCGAGGATCACAATCCTCGGGGTGGTCGGGTGGGTGGCTGCAGTTGTTTGCTGCCTAGACGATGTGGTGCAGACGCAGGCTGTGGTGAAGCAGGTGCTCCGCGAATCTGTCGTGAGACATGGGTATACACGGAAATGTTGCCAGCACGAAGCTAGGCGGCTCCGAGACCCCAGCATAGCGGTTAGCATGTTCATCGCACAGCACCGAGTATGTCATGGTGGGATGAGGTCAAACTTTATGCTATTCGCCGGCGGCAGTGTGTCGCGGCGTACTACTGCCTCATTGCCTAACACCGACAGCAAAGCTTGTCTGGTCGTTCACCTTTGAGGTAGGTACATCCTGCTTTCGTCTGCCAGGTGCAAGACGACGTCCAGAGAGCACTAGCCACCGGAGGCGTCATGGTTGAGGTGCGTCCCGAGGACCTTCAGACCCTCTCCTTGACCTCGAGCCCCACCGTGCGTGCCTCAGCCTTATGCAGTGCCCCGGACTCGGCTCGTGATAGTTCTAATATAATGCGGTGACGACCTGTACGGTTCCATGGCGTTGCCCATGAAGTCCGATGGACGGAACGTGTCACGGGCTGCAACAGTTCACGGGGTCCTCGCGGCCGATGATGATGATGATGATGATGATGATGATGATGTCGGAAATATGCATAGCCGTCAGACCGTGCAAGACATGAAGCTGTGGGTTGGTCTCATGTCCTTCGTGGCGCAGAGTATGGCTGAACAGAGGCAGATGTAGTTCGGGAGCGCCATGTGCGCGCGGAGTGGATCATAGAGTTCAGGTTGTGACCAGGGCCTCGAAAGTTTTCAGTGCCCTTTCCTCGGCACTCTCGTACGACGCTCAACCCAATCTAATCTTGATTATCAGCATCAGAGTTATCCCGTGGCTATCTTGCCCTTGACACGATGGCGGTCGGATGGGGAAGGTGGCCAATCCTCACATCCTCACGTGCCGCAGAGGACATCGATATCCATCGCTCCGCCCGTCAAGGGTCACGCAGAGAGCGCCTCCTACTGAACACCCACGGCCTCCTCATCACTCTCCCCTGCGTTCGTGCGGTCATCTTTTAGGTTCACCACATCGTGGTCTGCCGCGTGAGTGGATCCTAAGCTCGTGGTGCACCACCGCGCCATAACTTCGCCTTTCCATACGCCTTGACCTTGCGGCGCCAGGCCGCATCAGCTGGCGCCTCAGAGATCCTGGTGAGGCTCCTCCTGCGAGACACGGTCGAAGCCACCGCGAAGCACTTCGGATGCTGGAAAGCTTGCTAGCTCGCAGCGGCACATACACCAGAGGTCGTGGGCCAATATACCGGTAGGTGAGGCACCTCCCACATCACTGCATCACAGGATTCCGCCCAGCGTGTTGCCACGATCTACTGCACTACTTCCTATAATTGATCCTCACATCATTCACGGAGGGCCACTTCCATCACCCCACCTTCTGTGCTCGGACGCCCTCTAGCCTTGAGGTGTGGATGCAGCCAGCAATGCCTCTGGCTATTAAGATGGCCTTGACTTCACCCGTTGCTTCTGTCTACCCAAGTCCCCCTCCTCTCGACTCCGATCCTCCATCAGACGACGAAACCATGGGCGGCTACACTACCCACATTGACGGCGTCGGGGTCCTCAACATCCAACGGGCCCTAGACATAGCTCGCAACACCGAGGGTGAACTGGATCCCAGCATCAATCAATACCTCGAGATACAGCTTACGGGACTCTGGCGGCGAATTCAATCTCATCGCGACTATATCCTCAACAAAGATGAATTCGCCCTATTCAACTTTTATCGAGCCCGCTTCGCAGACCGCCCAGAAGCTCAAGCTGCCGTACAGCGATACTGGTCAAATACATATGCTGAACCTCGCGCACAGTAATGACATCCGGGGTCTGCATTCATTCATTCTCTGAGTAAGTTCCGCGTGCAGGGTGTCTCCTGGTCAGCCGACCCTGTCATTTTCGAGTTAAAGGCTGCCGAAGGAGGCGGCCTGCCGAAATTGCATGGTCTGTCAGAGGCTTAGAGCTAACGGATAATCCAGGCTCGGATACACCGGCTACATTACAGTTACTACTGTATACGCCGGGCTGCATCTCGGAACAAACGCATCGTTTCTACGCGCGGTCCGATAACAATGCGTGCCTTCGCTCTTGGTCAAGGCATGTCCAGGCATGGACCTGAAGACGGGAATGTCGGTCAAGCTTCACCTCAGTCAATTAGTCAGCGCAATGGGAAGGAGTATCAAGCGTCAGCCACGAATCGACCGTTCGGCGCTGTTTGGGTGCTGAAACTTGGGTCGCTTATGGGAGTGCTGTCTAATGCTGCCTTAATGCTCCTGATCACTAGTGTTTTCATCACTCGGTGCCAGGCGACTGCAGCAGTGGGGAAACATCAGCATCATGCTAGAGCGGTTGCCAATTCTTTGCTAGAAGTCTTCGAAGTATACCCACCAGTTCTTACTGTGACGCCGAATGGGGTCCTCGAAATCACAGATGGTTCCTCGGATGCGACCGTTCCCGTTGTCGATCCTGGAAGGCCTACTTGCCAGGAGACGCTCGCAGTCCATGTCTTTGCCTTCAGTTTTGGTGCTCCCTACGTCGCCAATTATAAGCCTCCTTCGTGCGACTTCAACCGAGTCTCCTGGAATTTGACCGTCACATCGGCTGGTCGACAATTCGACAGGCTCGGCATAGTCTACCTCGGCGATACCGAAGTTTTCCGGACAAGCACAGCACAGCCAACACTCAAGGGGATCAAATGGACGTACATCAAGGTGAGCAAGAAAGAGGCCCGCGGCTGCGACATAGATTGAGACTGAGGCATTGACCACAGGACATGACGAACTACCTCCCGCTCTTCAAGAAGGATCAGAAGCTCATCTTTGACCTTGGCAACCTGGTCAACGACATCTACACCGGGACATTCAACGTCACCCTCACATCCGCATTCTTCACTGCCGACGATTCAATTACACCAGCAGACCTAATTCTACCTGTCTCCGGCCGGAAGTCCTCGTCGAACGAAGGTAGCGTCTTCTCAGTCCCATTGGAAGACGCTTCCAATGACCTGACGCTCCCTCGCAATGTCAAGAAGGCTGTCTTCACGATTGCGGCCACCGGTCAGTCCGAAGAAGAATTTTGGTGGAGTAATGTGTTGCAGAGCCAGATCAACACGTTTCCAGACTCCGGCACGCTCTACGGCTTCTCGCCGTTTCGTGAGGTGCAGCTATTGATCGATGGGAACCTAGCGGGGGTGGCGTGGCCTTTTCCGATCATCTTCACTGGTGGAGTCGTGCCTGGGTTCTGGAGACCCATAGTCGGCACCAATGCCTACGACCTCAAGGAAGATGAAATCGACATTACTCCGTGGTTGCCGCTCCTCTGTGATGGTAATGCTCATAAGTTTACCATCCGTGTTTCTGGGTTGAACGATAGTAGCGATGGCTCTGCGACGCTGTCTGGTACAACAGGTAGCTACTGGTGGGTGACTGGCAAGGTCTTCGTCTGGCTTGATGAGACAGGACACATCACCACCGGTCAAGGCCCTGAAAAGGTCGCACCGACACCGAAGTTTGAAGTCACCTCGACCATCGGCAAGATGAGAAATGGCTCGAACGAGACGCTCGTGTACCAAGTCACGGCCCAGCGAAGCCTGTCGTTCAAGAGCACGATCAATCTTTCCAGCGGCAGTGAGACGGCCTTCTGGAGCCAAGACCTGTCCTTCTCCAACTTCGGCAACCTCACGGATCGAGGCAATGTTGCGGTCTCGCAGCAGCAGACGACAGGCCACGATGTGTCTTCTAGCGGCTACGCCTTGCAGATAAGCTATCCTTTGTACGCCTACACAATCGTCACCAAGCCGCAAGGAAATACGACGATTGTTGGAACCGTCAATCGCGGGAAGTCAGTTCAGGTGAGTAGAGATGCGTGAAAGCAT
Source organism: Teratosphaeria destructans (assembly GCA_010367425.1). NCBI lineage: Eukaryota > Fungi > Ascomycota > Dothideomycetes > Mycosphaerellales > Teratosphaeriaceae > Teratosphaeria > Teratosphaeria destructans. Next base: position 53,272 of record WBMN01000009.1, on the reverse strand, counting down.
GTGAAATATCCGCGATACGCACTGACCTTTCACTCTTTGCCTTTGAAGACGATCGGTGAAGCAGTCTTTCCGACAGGCTTGGAATCCTTCTCTGCTGCGGAAGCTGTACACGACAAGTACGCGTCCTTCCAAGGCGCATCTCTCAACACAAGCCAGCAGGGTCAGGCTTATTTTACTCAGAATGCGACCAGCAAGGCTTCATTCGGCTTTGGCTCGACCGAGCAGGTTATGACTTTCTCTGGTGTCAAGGCCAGCCAGAACGGAGACGAATTCCCTTCGATAACAGGCAGCAGTGAGCTCTTCCGTCGTCATGTCGCTGCGGTGAACGGCACCGTCACCCAAGATGAGAGTATACTGATCGGCGACACTATCGGTCACTCTCACGGCACAGCAGAATTTGCAACCGCCTTTGCCTTGGTAGAGAGTAAGCAGGGTTACGGCGCAGCCTCGCCCGGCGGAGCCTGGCACGGCTTGAAACGAAGACAGATCTAGGTGACTGCACTGCATCTGATGCAGCGCATGCCCATTTTCAGTTTCTGCATTTTGGTGGGATCGTGAGGATTCTTTCGCGTTTTCGTTTGCACAATGTTCATATGCAGAACGCAATGCACATAACCACACTCTTTGGCATGTACAGATGTATACATGTAGTGCGTAGATGAGAAGCACAATAGGAACGCTTCGATTCCGCAATCGTTTTCCATCTCGCCGACCTCTCGATTTCGGTCCCGAAAACACTGAACCACACGCACCACCTCATCTGATAAGCGTGCTGTCATTCTGATGCCAAAGCAAGCCGCCGTCAAAACTCGAGTCAGACCCGTATACGCATTAGGTTTGGGCGACGTGCGGTGGTGGTCCCAGCCTAGCGCACCGGCTCCAACCGCGCGCTGCCGCCCTCGTGGCTGAATCTTGAACGACATACTAGTAGTTACCTCCTACCCAAAAGCCACCTGCCGGGACCCTTGCGTGGGCCACTTATTCGCCTGTTGAAACCAAACATCGTACAGCTGATGCTCGATTAGGGGAATGCTTTCACGGCTCCTGCGGACCTGATCGCGGCACAGCACGATCCATGTGGCGCTCCGCCGACTCCTCAGCACGGCAATGCTGGCCCGCGCATCGAGGTCCATAGATCGAGCGGAGAGGTCGGGGGTTCTCAGGTGCACAGAAGCTGCAGGCGGGTTGTCAGAAAAGTCCAGGAACCTCCCATGGTTGGATGCGAGAGGGCTCGCCGATGTATCCACCCCGGCCCGGGTGGCGGGCCTACTCACGACGAGGCCCGAATTTCGGGAGAGAAAATGAAAACGCAGCATGAGAGCGACGTGTACCACACGGTAATGATTTTGCGCAATACCGTCTCTGATAGCGCGCAGCGGTTCACCCAAGTCCTTGCCGTTTCCGAATTGCACAAACGAGCCGACGACCACACACTGTCAGTCTGGCATCATTGTGAGGAAAAGCTAAGCCTGCCAATATGCACACTCCACTCTGCCCGCCACAATCACCTAGCTAGCTGTCAGGACCTGCCGCCAATCGATCGGGGTCGAGCAGCGCGGGTGTTTCTTGCGCGTGTCGGTTGATACCGAAGCGCTTCCCGATACAACAGCGCCACGACGTTAAGCCACTCTTTTCATATGCAGCCTCAATTGTAAAAGCACATTCCTATTCTGTCCATTGCACTATCGCGGTTAGACTACAATGAACGCAGGATTGTGTGTGGCTTGCCTTAGCCGTATGTTTATGATGCCATCGCGGTACTGCGCCGGGCAGGCACTGCATCCGTGCCATCGCTCTCATCGTCGTCCGGCAATGCATCAGCCATGCTGACGAGCTTGCTACCGCCCCGAGCACCTCCACCCCTGGCGGAAGGATCCAAGTCGGCCTGCCCGAGGTCATCGCCGAACATCTCCAGAGCCTGCAACTTGGCGAGCCGATTCTGTTCCTCCAGGTCGTTGTGGGGCCGCGTGGGAAAGCCCTTCGGCACGGATTTCGATGGTCGGCCTCTAGGTCTGCCTGTACTCGGCTTGCTCCTGCTCGGTGCTTGTGAAGCAGATGCGGCCGATGATTGTGCAGTGCCATTAGTCGTAGCATTAACAGCTGCGAAAGGAGCAAGCGGTGTCTCATCAATATCCATAAATTTGCCGTTCACGGCAGCATTCACGACTTCGTCGGCTTCGGCATCGGCATCATGATCGTCAACGTGAGCACTATGCTCGTCACGAGCGACTGACGCCGGCCGCATGCTCGGGCGCTTGCCGCCAGTGTGACCGCGGTCTGTTTGAGAAGTGGAGGGTGCGGATGAAACTTCAACCGCTTGAACCCTGGATGCCTTGAAAAAGCAATGAGGAGGATGTCAGTGAGTGTCTCAGACCCTCAGTATTCTCCAACCTATCAGTACTCACCTTCTTCATATGCGCTTTCCGGTCACTCGGATTACTGTCCCTGAAATTCTCCGGAAGCTCATTTGGGAAATCCTCATCACCATTGCTTTGGCGCGTCTGCAAGTATCCAGGAAGAGATCGTCTGTTACGAGCAGTCGCAGCCGTGGCCACTCTGACCCGATTATCCGCCACGAACAGTCCGTCGTCCTGGTCGTCCTGGTCATCTTCATCAGACCCAATATCCACCTCTTCGTATTCGACGTCACTCTTCCGGCCTTTCTTCCTTTTCTCCTCAGTGACAACAACACGCTTGCGGCCAGGCAGCCTTTCTCGTATCTTGAATCCATAGTTGTCGTCCTTCTCCACGGGAATGAGCGCCTTCTTGGTCTTGGATGTGACGATCAGGCCCTTTTCCTTGCGCTCCTGGTAATTGTTGGACGGATTCGGGGGTTTCCTGACCTGTATATCGCTCTTCAGCAGAGCGTCAGGTCCATTATGGTCCGAGTCTGATTGCTGGGCACCTTCCTCTACTTCGTGATCTGCATCAGCGTCTTCGCCATTTCCCAGCGCCGCTCTAGCAGCCTGCTGAGCAAGGAGCTGCGCGAGACGAGCACCAGGTACCTTGAGCTTGACAATACGCTTCTTGTTCCTCAAAGCTGCTTGCAGCATGATGAAACGGCCCTCCGCCTTCGCTTTGTCTCGGGCCTTGCGCTCCTTTTCTTTCTCGAATTGCCTCTGAGCCTCGGTCTTAGCCTTAGCAGCAGCTGTGGCGCCCTCGGCAAGATCAGTTGATCTGAAGCCTGCACCCGACATGCGTGGTTTCTTGGCTTTCGAATGCTTCTGCATGCTGATGCTGTCCTCGAACTCCTCGTCATCGTCGTCAGGTCTCGCCCGCTTCCTAAATGGACGTATGCCGTCCACTTCCTCGTTATCCTCATCATCAGCAGGATGGACACTGGACGGTCGAGCGTACTCAGGGTATGGGTAACTGCTGCTTGCGCCAGGCAGGGGATACATCGTTGCCGGCGGCGCAACTGGAGCATAGCCGTCCAACGCGTCGTCGGCCCGCGCATTGGCGGCCATGTGAGCTGGCCGTGGTATTGCAGAATTCTCATGTTGCAGGCGACGGGCCAGATATGCATCGTCGTCCTCGCCATCCAGTCTAACGATGTCAGGATTGTCGCCCGAAATGGCTGGATCGATGGGCGTGCCATTTTCTGGGGAGTACTCGTAGTCAACTTGAGTCTGATCAATGGTATGCTCGTCATCCTCCAGGTCTGGTCCGTTCCTTTTGGCCCTGTCCGCTTCGGCCTTTGCGCGCTTCACGCGATTCGAGTTGGTCCGATCCACGGCATTATCGTCCTTGAGCCAATTGAGGTTGCTGATGCTGAAGTCTACAAGTGCCTCCACGCTGCGTACATCTGCAATTTTCTTGGTGTCATGGCCAAGAAGTGTGCCTTTGGGCTCGTAAGGCTGCATCTTGCCTTCTCTCCTGCAGTTTCCGGCGAAACAGATCCCCAGGCAATGCGGACAAGCCCAATCTGGGTCTTCCATGATTTCCATGGGCATTTTATCCCAGCCGCGATACAAGCTGCCATAGCACCAAGCCCTATCGCATGTTGTACAAAATGCCATCTTCCAATTCGGATGTCGTTTGCAGCAGACATGGCAGGGAGTGTTGTTCTTCAGGAAGGCCTTGCTCGGCTTCTTCGCAATCTTCTTGACCATCCCATTGTCGTCAACGACGATTTCTTCCTCCTCATCTTCATCTTTTGGTTCGTTGCTCGACTTATGGACATCTTTAAAGGGCCGACGCTTGAGCTGCTCCTTGCAGACTTCTGCCAGAGTCTTCTTTCCGTAGCGCCTGCGCTCTTCAACCAGGGACAAGGGCGTCTTCTCGGTGACGCCACCATCAAGCTTGACGATTAGCTTGCGCCAACTCTCATACTTGCTGGCGAGCTCCTTCCACCGGAATTGCTCGACCCATCTCAAGTTGCTGATGCAAGCACAGGAGCGGCCCATTGCGTAACAATCCATGCAGACATCGTAAGGATCTCCGTCAGCATCATCGGCATGGTGGCCTAGCAAATCCTTGCACGACTGACAGCTAAGAAATCGATTGAAAACGTTGCCCCTGCAATAAGCACATGTGACATTGCTGTCAAATGGGAGATACTCGATCGATTTGGGCGCGTCTCTGTCCTCCGGATTGAACATCTCGGAAAGCATAATCTGGCGGTACAAACTGAATAGACGCTTGAAGTCCTTGAAAAGCTGTTTGACTTTGCCGGTGTACATTAGCTGATTTGCCAGCTCAGTTGGCAGGCGATCAGCTTGCGCTTTTGCCATCGCTAGCAAACCGCTGTATTTCTGAAGAGTGTAGTACACGATGGCTTTGTTCTTGTACTGCTCATCGCGACAAACGATTCTACTGCGGGGCAAAGCTTCGGTCAGCGCCATCTCCAGCGTTTCGACAGTGGTCCTGTTCCAAGCCACTTTCATTGTGCGCGTGCCTCGATTCCAGACTTGATGAGGTGCAAGTGGCGGGATGAGGACGTAGTCGCCAGGGTTTTGTTCAAGGACATAGACGTTGAAGGGTGCCTTCTTCCAGGCAACGATTTGTGCGAAGTGATTCTCGACTTCAATATCGTGGCCAAGCACGCTGAGCCAATATTCCGACACAATGTGCCGATCCTTCGTTTCTGTCATGAACCAGACCGAAGACCCAGGCTTTTCCGGCTTGCCATCCTCCGAAACTGTGGTTGATGCTTCGACCATAATGTTCTGGCCCAAAGAAGCACACATTTCCCTGTGAGACGGTGTGTACGTGCCCTCATGACCGATGTAGCACATCAAGTTCTCTGCACGCATGTCCGGTGGTAGCGAACTCATCAAATCGCCAGCTCGCGCAATGCCTTTGCTCTTCGGATCCGGTGCGCCGGGTCCACCAATCTCACCAGTGCTCTCGTTCAGGTAGAAAGTGAAGCTCGGAATGTTCTCCTTGAGCTTATCCTCCCAGACACCTGGGCAGTCAATATCCTTCAGATAGACTCTCTGCCTGCTCTTTTCCTTGTATGCATTGTCTTTCTCAAAGAATTGGTTCGTGAGTCTGCCCATATTCTTCAAGTAATGCCCCATAGTCAACGGCAAGTTCTCCTGTGAATTCAGCACCCTCGCGTTTTCGACCTTTGCGCCGCAATTATCGCGCAGCCATTTCGGCGAGAATGTCCACGGATCGAGGCGATCCTCGAAACCATCGATCACCAGAGGCTTGCCGCCGATGACAACGTGCAACAATACCAGCTTCTCGAAGGCGCCTATACCTTGCCGGTCGATCATGGAAGCACTGATGCGATCAACATAGCTGAAGTTCGGTGTCGATTCGACAAGCTTCTTGAGGTCGAGCGTCGGTGAGATAGGTTCAAACGAGGCCCGTGGGCGTGTCGCTGGCATTTTGCAGGTGGTGAGAAGGCCTTCCCTTCCGTCGAATGTGTACAGAAGAACGCGGATGCGCTATCAGGCTTTGTTATATGTTGAGGTCAGAGCTTCGCGCGTCGTGCGGCCAGGCGCATGGCATGTGGCCAACTGCGCTTTCCGCGCGCAGTTGTCATTTGCCGGTGAGTGGAGTCTGCTACTCAAGCACCATGTCGCATCGAGCAGCACGGTATGGATATGGGTCTCCGAAGGCACTGGTGGGGTGATGATCAAGAAGAAGGCATTGTCGAGCAGACGCGGAGTACCTTAGTTCGTGAGATGCGGGATCTCTGCTCGGGTCGGCCCGAAAAATGTCTGGTCCGTGCATTAGTGAATCGTGGTAAGCAGCTTCATGGCCCGGCGCATTGTGTAAGAATTCATACGGACAACCACTCTCGACTTAAGAACCTTACGACACAGCGCTCCCGGGTCACAATGGCTGCGGCAGGGAGCTCCGCAAAATCTGCGATGTCCCGGGTGGGGCGGACGGCCCAGGCCCAGGCATACAAGGTAGGGGAGCATATGCCAGCGATGTGAATGACAGCAGTAAACTAATGGTTGCGCAGAAGTACACTGTCCAGCCGACTGGCATCTGGGCCAGAATCAACAATTGGCTCGCGGTGGACCCGAAGCGATCGACCGGTGTTCCTCTCAACCCGCAATTCCGCAACCCTCCGCCCGGCGGCAACGATCCCACCCTCTACGACGACCCAGTCACTGTCCCAGCCGGCGACCTTGCAGAAAATCCGTACTGGAAGCGCGACGTGAGGAGACAGTACCCGAGGCTGTCCGTGGTCAGACAGCCGGATGTGGTGGCGTTGTTGACTGTGGGCTCTGCAGCCGCCCCGAAGGAGGAGGTTCTTCAGATTGGTGAGGCGGGTACTAAACAGCTAGTGGCACTCAAGGACGAGGGAGAGAGGGGCTTGAGCACATTTTTTCAGAAAGATGCAAGTGCAACGAAGGCTGTCCTTGCGCCCAATGGCCTGCCACCACTTCCGCCATCAAGACATGCAGCTGGCAAGCGATATGAGCTGCTCAAGGAGCAGACTTATGGTCCCCAGTAAGGATATATCAGACACCGTCCTGTGATCTAGACTGACCTCGCACAGATATACTGCTCGCGTATTCTCGTGAAATGAGCATTACGGCGTCGACTGGTGTATATACTTACCTACGTGTCATGAGGCATCTTTGTAAACCACCTCAATAGAAGCATGCTCCGTCTTCATATGGTAGGATCACGTGCTTGTTGCCGTGATGGGAAGGAGCAGTGTCGCACCTTCCTCTGGCTTTAGGATGCGCCTCGAACCTCGAAATTCATCATTCCAGGTTCTCTCACAGCCGATACATTCCATCATGAATACCAATAACGCGTCCAGACGCGCGCGAAAGCTTGCAATGTCGTCCGCTCCTAAAGGCACGCGATCTGTGCAAGAAATAGTACTCAGTTGCGGGACTTGTCAAGCCACCGTCTCAGAGCTTTATGCGACGAAAGAGAGCAACCTCGGATTTCACAGCGACTCTGGCGACGAGGTCGGTTTCGTGACGAAGCTGTGGTTTGCAGAATGCACGCACATCATATGCCAAAAATGCTTGCCCGGCGGTGGTAGGGTGATTGTTGCTTGCTATTGGATGCAGGCCAACTGACCCGGTCTGCCAGGTGTCTCATTCTTTTCAGAAGATCGGCGGCCCCATTCGCAGTGTCCGCAGTGCTTCGAGCAGGGCGATGAGCAAGCCAAGGAGCTCTGGTACATTCGTGGCCTGGACGTCGGAGAGTACGAACCACCATTCCCTCAGAAATGGTTGCAATGCCCACCCGACGAACTCAACAATCCAGGAACGGAGGCTCTTCGATTCCAGTACACGCACATCCTACGGTATGCTCAAGGTGCCGCAAGACATTGGAAGAATGCTGAGCAGAACGGGCGACATCTTCAATCGGCAATGCGCACGGAGCGCGAGCAGTGCCACAGGCTACAAAATGAGCTTCTTGAGATGCAGACCCGCGTGGAAGAGCTTGAGCAAAAGGAAGCTCAATTGCAGAAGTGGGAGATGCGGAAGCCAGAGATCAACCATTATTTGAGCGTAGTCGGCACCATGGCCAAGTATGCCTCAAATGTCATCGTCCCGTTCATCTCGACCCATAGCACTGACAGGATGGCAGGGACATCGCTGCCATGCGTGGCGAGCTGCAAGGGCTTGGGTACGAAGTGCCGCAAAGGAGCTACATGTTTCAGCCTGCAGACTGCATTGATGTGTCAAAGCCGCAGGACAACAGTCACAGGGCCGAGCAGAGCTGCAGCAGTGAGAGCTCTTTAGGTACTTGCGTCTTCCACGTGCCTTTCGGTCGGCCGTATGTCTGATCCGTCTACAGTTGCACGCGATAGCTCTTCGCGGTCTCGTAAACGAAAGCTTGCCGAGCTCGTCCCAGAGACAGATGACAACGGCACACTACAGTCGTCCAGACGAAAGCGTAGCCGCGAGCTGATGCCTCCACCATTTACGAGGCCCCGCCGAGATACTTTCGAGGCGCAAGGCAGTAGACGAGTGGACGGCAATCGCTTGTCCTCGCACCCACCTTTTCGGGTGTATGAAGATGAGATCTTGCATCTGCCAGAGCCCGACCAGCCTCAGCGGAGCGATGCTATCCTCAGACCTCCGGCGTCTGAGTGGAATCGCAGAGCACTTCCCTTGCGACCATTACCAAGACCAGGTGGAACTGCCGAGCACACGTCCTTTGAGCCGCGCCAGTCTTCGACACGGACAGCGGTGTCGCATCGGGATCATGCATCCACGCAAACATCGACGCGAAGAGGCCTCCCAGTGCAAACGAGAGAGCCTCATCTTCACATACCGCGATCACGCATCAGCCAATACGAGTCTCATTACGGCACATTCACCGAGCCGGAACGTGACGTGGTCCGCCAGCCATTGCAGGAACTGTCCACTTCAATCCTGAACAGACAGCTATATGAGCGTCCACCGAGCTCCCATCACCACCAGTCGTCAGCCGCGACAGCGCCCGCTGTACGGCAAAGCGACCAAGCAAGAGCCTCAGTACCCAGCCCATTCTTCAGCAGATCGACAGCACCATATCCAGCACACACTCTGCCAGCGAATCGGAGCCTAGCCGCGAGGCCACGGCATCCTTCACCGCACCAGATGGCGGCCCCGATTCCCCCCTACGTCTTACCATCTCCACGCCTGCACCAACCCACCGACCAGCCACGTCCCATCTCCCCCATCGACCACCAGAGTCGCATCCATGTCCCCAACGACCCCCCTCTCTTCCGACGCCCGCCACCACGCAGCCAGCTCCCACGGCATCCACCACAACCCCATCGCACCGCGCACATCCTCCCAAGCGTAGCATCGCGCACCCCGCCGCCGCCGCGCGCACGCGTGACCCTCACGCCCGACACGCGACCAAGACACAGCCAAGAGCAGCTGCTCTCGCGCATCCCAGGCGTCATGCGCGGCGGCTCGCGACTCCCGCTTCCCAGACCGAGTCCGTGGCGGGAAGAGCCGCGAAGGAGCCCGTTGGTCTCGCAGGCCGGCGGGAGACGCAGTGTGCGTCGGTGACGACCGGCTACGATGATTCATGGAGTGGAGATGGTCGGGGCTCGCAGCGCGATCGGGATCACCCCTCGGTATGACCGGTGTCCGACGAGGAGGATTTCGCTCCCGTGTTTTCGCTGATGATGGCGTGTGGGGGGGGGTACGGTCGGCCTTGTGACAGCAGCAGTCGTGTGTATATATCTATATCTCTCTCCCGCACAACACCGGGTCGACATGAAGAAAAAAGAGAAAAAAACCACTGCCGTCATCGACCGTGAAGAACCACGAGAATCAACGCCATTAGAGCCGTGCAGAGAACATGATGGAGATCCCTCAGATCATCACATACACGGCGATGTCGCACAGTATGTACAGAAACCCCCCAGCAGAGCGGCACATGAGCCCATGCCCAACCAAAACGAGCGAGCCGCTCTGCCACTCCCCATCACCCCGATGGCAGCAGTCCGTCCTCACACCCCACCAAAAGACGTCCCCCCGACTCCAAGCAATGGACGCGCAAGCAGAAATCTCTCACGCGTGCTCGGGGGAAAAGGCCCAATAATAATACACATACACACACTGCACATTACACACCTCTATGCTAATAAACGCCGTCGGCCCAGCCCGACTTTTTTTCCCGTCCTGGCCGTGGATCCTCCCAGTCTCCTACCGCACCGAGACGGCAGACCAAGAAAGTATGCATGTTGAAACAAAGAATGGGGTCGTTAAAAAAGTCGATATATGTTCACGGGCTGCCGTCGTCCTTTTCTCTAGCGCCAAAAGTTTTCGTCATTGAACAGAGATGCTCGCTCGTTCGCTCGCTTTCCAGACATCAGAATGTACAAAAGTCGTGCGCCTATATGCAACGGGTCGCGAAATTCTCTCACGCTCATGCGCCCGAGACCAAGCTCATCTTGGGTCTGAGCTGGTGCGCCAGATCCTCGCGCGTGGTCACCATTTCCTTCGGGATCCGTGAGACGCGGTAGGCGCCAGCGCGGACGGCGTCCATCTGCATGGCCGAGATGCCTGATCGAGCGCTTCGGATCGAGCCTGCGTCGCTAGCCCCACCGTCCGGGTCCCGAATGCGACCGGGTGGGGCAAAGTCGAGTGAAGTGAAGGTCCCCGACTTGCGCAGCATGTGAGGCGAGGGAATCGCGCTCAGGTTGTCGAAGGAGCTTGCGAGGGGGCTGTAGGCCTTGACTTGCGGGCCGAACGGACGTGCTCCACCCATTGGGCTGTCCGGGCGAGAGCCGTTCTGCATGGCCCTGAAAGAGGTGGGTGGCGCGAAGTCGATTGGACTGCTGATGACTGAATCGTAGTCTTTGAGTTTCGAAGGTGTAGGCAAGCCCTGGAGAGGTTTCGGCGGGGGGTGCTTCTTCTTCGGTAGGGATGCTGCACGACCTCTCGGTCGACCAGCAGACATGGTGGAGTAGTGCCTGGCGTGAGGCGGCATAGGTCCACCAGAACCGCGTGGTGCACCTCTCGGGGGCGGGGTCATGGCACGGCGTCCAACCGGCTGCGCGAATGGCCGGGGACCGCCAGGCATGAAGAAGGTGCCAGTCGCCGGGTCGAAGATCGCACCACCGCCCATGTAGCCTGCATCGTAGTCCTCTTCGTAATGGCCATGCGCCGGGTGCGGTCGGCTGTCATCGAAGTACTCCTTGTAGAAGGATCTTATCCTATTCGCTCGAATTTCAGGGTTGTCTTCCGGAAGGTCTGTCGGCAGCGGACGCAGGCCCATCATTGACAAGCGCTGTGGTTGAGGTTCCGCCGGATATTGATCAGAGAGGTTGGTTCCGTCGATCGAGAAGCGACCAGTACGGATCATCGAGGGATCAATGTCGTACAGGTTGTCGTCGTATTCATCTGGGGTGTGGATCATGGGAATCGCAGGCGGAGCAGGCGCGTCACCATAGTCGCTGGACAAGCTCTCCGCGCCGACGCTTGCGTGGGCGGCTTTCACAGCGGACATGGACGATTTCCGAGGCGGTAGCGGACCCGCGGATGCCGTACGAGGCGGCGGCATTTGCTCGACTCGCTCCTGTGGCGGTCTCGGAGGCAGAGGGTTTTGCGTACTGCCTGGCAGGGATTGCTTTCGCGGTGGTACTGACAGGCCTTCGCTTTTCTCGTGGATATCAGGTAGCGGCGATTCAGATGACATACTTTGTTTCCGACTCGGCGGCATGCTGCGGTTCGAGCTGTGCATTTGGCGGGCAGGCAAGTCCTCGGACGATTTGGAGTCGCAAGGAGACGTGGGATCGTTGCGCGCCGTTGGATCTGTCCGTGACATACGCTGTGCATTGCGAATGAGCGATCCTTTCTCGTGGAGAGAATGCATGGTGGATTGTGAGTAGACGGAGGCGTTGTCCATGAACGGCTTGGGCCGGTTCGATTCCGAAGACGTGCGCAACATGGTGATGGGCCGATAGGGGTCGTGCTCGTCGATCATGGAACGAGACATGCTGTGGATGGATTCGTGCGAGCTCTGGAGCCCAGCAGGAAGCAAGTACGGGTTGCCACCGATGTCCATGGACAGTCCTCGCGTCCTTCTGCTGCCTGAAGCGCCGCCGAGATCGGTGATGGTCATTTCAGGGATGCCTTTGGCACCATTGCCACCCTTTCGGCCCGGCTGCGATGGGGCCAGGTCTACGCCAAAGTCCAGTGATCTGTGTGGGTCGTTGGCGTCCTCGATGCGTTGCCGCTTGACGAACCTTCGGTGCAAGAAAAAGCAGACGATGAGGGCGCACGTGATCGGGATCCTGTCGACGTGTTAGTCGTCCGCATTCGCATGTTCTTCACGCAGGCTGCTTACGCTGCGCCGAGAGCGATGGCGAGATTGCCAGTGCTCGACCCGGAGGTCGGTTTCTGACATATGGCGGAGGTGTCCCCGGCCGTGCATGTGCTCGACGACGCGCTTTCCGTCGACGAGCTGGACCGGTCGACCAAAGTTCTCGTGACCAGATGCATCGCGTCCACCCCGTGCTCTACCCAATGCTCGAAAGCGTCGGACTGTGACCTGCGAAGGTCTACAGTTCTGGGTAGCCTCATGCTCCAAGATCTCGCAGATCACGCCGGCAGCAGCGTGGTCGATGGGACGAAGTCGTGGCGCACTTCACTCTTGACGAGCAGAGGTCAAGGTGGTGGCAGTGGTGTTCCCGGATCACGGAGCGGTCGTCACCTCAACATCGGATCCGAAGGCAGTTGTATTCTTGGCGCAGCCGCGTTTCGTCGGCGTCTCAGGAGGGAAGGATTGGGCGGGTCTGTGTCTGGGTCGTGTCTCGAAAGAGTGGAGGGGATCGATAGATGATATTAGCAGTGGTTTCCAGTCAGAACAAGATATGTACAATGGAAACGAAGGACTCAGGGTCAGGGCATTGGAGGAGCGAGCGACAAGGAGAGACGAAGGGAGGACGACGACGGGCCCAAGGATGGAGGTGTCGAGTGGGTGTGGGTGTGGGAGTGGGTGTGGGTGTGGGAGTGGGTGTGGGTGTGGGTGTGTACAGAGGAGGAGGGTTGGCCCGAAGGAGAGTTGGAATGAAGCGCTTGGACCAAGGCACTAACTTCGACAATCAAGCCTCGCGCGTAACTTATTATAACAAGCGAGCTTTCACCTGCAGAAGTCTGTGACAGGGGGGGATGACGATAGGTACGTACATGTAAATACATGACTGATCATCATCATCATCATGATAATAATAATCATGATCATGATGATAGTCCTTTATATACATGTGGCGTCCCACGGGATGCATGTACATCTATTTGCACAATCATAAATAGTAATAATCATAATAATAATAATAATAATCATAATGACCCAGGTACATATCGTAGGTCTTGTACAAAAAGCTCCTCGGCCCACTAGCGCAGGAACAGCCGCGCGCGCCGTCCCTCCTCCTCCTAGTCAGTCAAAGCAGTATTCAGGCGTCCGCCAATCAGCACCTCCGTCATCGACCCCTCAATCACCCGCGGCGACTCGCCCCATCCATCATCATCAATCACTCCGCCAGTATCTGCCATCCATCCATAGCTACAGACTCCCACTCTCCTGCAATCGATGCCGCCGCCATCTCCTGTATAAAATATCCCGGTCTGTTGCGTCTCCCCGGCGGTGATTCGGTGATATGCCAAGCCGTTGATCTCTGCCTTCCTCCATCCAGCAATACGCTATTGAGATTGGACGGGGGAGATCCCAGCCTGCAATCTCCGCCCACGAGCCTCGGACGCCGTCAAGGTTTCGTGCCTCGCGCCCCGCCACGAGGAAGGTCTCTCTCTCTGTACCACGATGATGATGATAGTACCTTGTGTATATTGGTTGAAGTTCCGTCGGCGACGATGGATTCTCTTGCGTTCCCGGGCCGGGCAGCGCGGGCGACATGGCGCGAATACCGGGGGTTGCTAGTGAAGAGCCACTCTCTTTCATCCCAATGCAATCCAGATGGCCACCTGCGGACCGGACTACCTGAGAAAGCACTCATTCCCCGATGAGCGAACGCCAGATGCTCGATGGAAGACGCAGTAGGCTTGTCGGATGGCTGAACCGACCCTTTTCGGGACTGATGAACACGGTCGCACGAAGCCTACCTACCTAATAAGACGCAGGATAGCTCTCGCAGCACCAAAGCTCGTCTGCCTTTCAAACAAAGAAAAGCAAAAAGCAAAAAGCAAAAAGCACTCGCACCCTCACAACCGAGTATGTTACGGATCAAGGTATGGTATACAAACAAGGTCAGTAAAAACGCCAAACACCCTTGTATCGAATCCCCTCTCCCCTTCCTTTCACACCTACTCACTCACGACACCTTCGTCGAATGACCTACCCGCTGCTCGAAACGATCGCCGACATCTTCGTCACGCTGATTCTCCTCCAAATTGGGACCTCCCTGCCTTCCGAGCCAGTGTTGGAAGTGCTGATGCGCGCGGTAAGTACTGGACCATCGTCGGAGGAGATAACTGAGAACAGTCTGTTGAGGTTGTGTCAATGCGAATATGGCCTCTATCCGCCAGCGCAATGTGTACGGGGAGGAGGTGAATCGCAGTCAGTTTGGTGGGATGCCAGCGGTGGTGCTTCGTGGAGTTGCACGTGGTACCTCTGAGACTTTGTTCTCTTGAACCATGTGGTGTGATGGAGGTTGATGCGTGAGAGGGGATTGCGATTGTATTTGTCTGGCTCATCATGCCTGAGCGAAGATACATGTACATGCCCACGAGTAGTGACGTCCCATTGCCCCTGATAAGTGACGGCTCACAAATTCGCGACATTGGAGTATCCTCATCATCTGCCGCAGCACCTTGAGGTCTTGACATCGACATTCACCACCCCTGCGAGTCATTGAAGATTGCCCAGCAATGAAAGTCCAACTCTTGCAAACACCGTCTTCAATCTCAACTGAGCGGGAACCCACGCCCTTGACATGTCCTGACTCCTGAGTCTGCGGTCCAGGTCGCGATCATCCGACGGCGGTTCCTCGCCAGGTGAACAAGTTCGCCTCGCGAGAGTGGTTTCATCCTGGCTCGTTGTCAGAACAGTAGGTGAAGTACACAGGAGTGCCAAGACTTACATCGTCTGACCGTAACCGTCGTGCAGCTTCTCAGGAAACCGAGTCCACGCACGCATGGGCAAAGCGGCGTATTCGGTGACTGCGTAGAGCTGCCAGCGAAGATGCGGTGAAGGCGGTTGCTGGAATCGCGGGTCTCGAGATGACACCTGAGGCTGGCGATGAACCTGCGTCTTCTGCCAAGGGTTGGCTCTGGGTTATACCGCTGCGGATCGCCCAAGCAGTGAGGCGAGTAGGCGGGCGTGGCAGCCAGCCACGAGCAGACCAGTGGCGGGCGTATGTCTCCAGGAGGACAATGTCCACTTTTGGACGCTCGGCAATGGCGCGGCGAGCAGCCACGAGCAACAGTGACGGGCGTATGTCTCCAGGAGGACAATGTCCACTTTGGGACGCTCGACAATGGCGTGGCAGCCAGCCACGAGCAAACCAGTGGCGGGCGTATGTCTCCAGGAGGACAATGTCCACTTTGGGACGCTCGACAATAGCGCGGAATGGTCTAGTCTGCGCGTTGTTGAGCACTACAATGCCCTTTAGGAAGTCGACGCTGGGCATACCACTGCGGAGAAGGTCCACAGTGGCGTTGCCTGGCCCGCCCTGGGCACCTGCTCTCTTGTTATTCCAGAGAGCAGCCCACTCATCCCATGGGATGCGCTCTGTGGGGCAGCCTAGTTGGCCAAGGTCGTCAAACACCTTGCTGGTGTCGACGGGATCGGGATCGCCGAGACGCCGTTGACACCAGCAAGGTGTTTGACGAAGGAGCCAAAAAAGTAAGGGGGAAGGGTTGAACCCAGCCTGTCGCTCTTTTAGCCTTTGTCCACATGTTCCGGTACAGATACCAGTGACCTACCGTGCCTTGTAGGAGGGTGGTATGCTCCACCGCTCTTGTATATATACAGAGCCAGGCATGTGAGTGGTTCGACGGGCAGTGGCGGCAAGGAGCAGTCTTGACGCCTGACCTTGGCGCGGTCTGGTGAGGAGCGCGCGGCGTCCGAGAATCCAGTCAAGCTGGAGCGTGAAGTTGAGGTGTGGCATCAGCCGTGCATGCGCCCCGTAGGTGAAGCCAGCTCGCCGTGACTGTGGGCAGGATGTGCTTGTGAGGATTTATGTTGTGCAAGAGACGGTGGTGACAGCCTGCAAATGGAAGAAATCTGATGGAAAGAATCCGATGGGAAGAATCTGGTGGAAAGAATCTGATCGAAAGAAGCTGGCGGAAGGCAGCAGCTCCAGCCTTCGGTTCTGGCCTCCGGATATCACGGGCGCCCAAGCCCGCACCCTCCTGCCCTGCCATGTCACTGCAACACATACTCAAGGCTGCGAGGAAAATAAAGTAGAAGAGATTGATCTCCTAGCTCTGGCAAGCATTCTCCAAGTGTTCGTTTCATGTCAATGTCTCTTTCGGACGCTGTATTGGCCGAGAGGGCAAACAAACGACCACTAAACAGCTCTCCCCCCGAGCCACCACTTCGCCAGAGCCAATGGCACGACAGAGGCGGCCACGATGTTGATCGGCAGTGTCCGCAGGCCCGTGCTAGCGCCATAGACTGTCTATAAAAGTCCTGTCCTCTCCCTCCTGACTCCGACTTCTTTTTGATTTCATACTTACCTTGTCGCGAAGCGGGTGCTCATGAATACCTGGCTTCTATCTTGACCATCTGCATTGCACAGCGCGGCATGGGAAAGGTATGAGTCCCCTATTGCTGCCCTAGGGGCCTCGGCGGCACAATTTTTGATTGCCTCCTACTCGCTCCTTGCGAGGCTTCTTTCATCAGTTGCTTGAGCATTGCTCGGCATTGAAGAAGGATGTTTGTTTGACGATAGTTGGCATCTGAGGGTGCACTGAGGTTTGCTTCATTGTTTCCCGGAGATGCCACTTGTATTGCACTGCGCTCCCGTATGCGGCCGACTTCGTTCATGAGACTACTCGCGTTGCGAATAGCTTGAGAAGAAGCCCCTTACCCTCGTGCCACTGCTAGATCGCTGCTATTTGGTTTTCTCTCGCGAGCGAACGAGTACCGGCTGGCGGTGGTGCTGCTTGTGATGCTGCTCAGCAGCTTGCTGAAGCAGGAGCGCCACACATCGACCCGAAGTACATGTAGGTAGAATATTGCAGACAGGGAGGCCGCCTTCGAGCATCGTCCATTTCACCTCCCGTGTAAGAAGCCAATGAAGAGCTCGAGAAAACTTCCTCGTGCTGCACTCGTACATCGGCTCAAGCCATGATCTTGACCCCGTGCGATGGCAATCTCTCTGTGTCTACTACAGCCTTGAGCCAAGACCCGCACAGGTGAGCGCAAGCAGCATGGAGCGACTGCCCCTGCTTCATGACGGGCTACGGGGTCGAGCCTTGCCAGCGACTGCTGATCCAGCCAGAGGCTACAGACCTTGCACGAGATCGTCGAGCGCTGGCCTGCTTCTCTGATTCAAGCTCGTCCTTACAGTCCCCTTATCCAGGAGGAGCCACGCAGCTGCCACCTCGCAGCTCGTTGGAGCAAGCACAAACATCACGAAGAGATTGGCAGCAGAGACACATCACAACAGCGTGGGATACCATTGGGGATACCATTCCGAGAAACAGGCTGGCGGCATGCAAGAGCTCAGGAGTGGAGGAGATATCAAGCTCCGACGTGGCTGGCCTGACGGCTGAGGACACCAACTCGCACTTTGGTACAAGCTGGGCTGGGCAACACCCGGCCGCGAGAAGCTGGTCATTGTTGCCCCGACCGTCAAGGCCAGATCTGACGGTGTGCTGCCCAATCGCGTGTGGTACAAGGAGTAGATGGAGCAAAGCAACCTCTTGTGCTGTGCCAAAGGCAGGCCGCTCGCCCTCCTAATCAGCGTCAAGCCATTGCGTCCCACTCGTGCGGGCAGCGGGCTCTAACGCAGCCGCTGCGTTCTCGTGACCGGCAGCTCACTGGGCCCACGCTGCGTGCTGGGAAATTCCCCTAAGAAAAGCACTGGAAACTTCCAGGCCAGAAGGGGAACTCGCCGCACTAGCGCGAGAGAGGGCGTATAAAAGAGCTCAGCTTTCTCTCGCCACACTCTTTCCTTTCGATTCCTCAGATTCCTTGCACACATTCTAATTAATACGTTTGCAGGTGAAAGCCCCTTCGGGCACCCAGTCAAGA
Organism: Teratosphaeria destructans; assembly: GCA_010367425.1. Lineage (NCBI taxonomy): Eukaryota > Fungi > Ascomycota > Dothideomycetes > Mycosphaerellales > Teratosphaeriaceae > Teratosphaeria > Teratosphaeria destructans. The sequence goes on along the minus strand of WBMN01000009.1, from coordinate 35,173 downwards.
CCCCACGGGAGATCTTGCAATCTTTGGAACCCATTGGCCATGACTGCTTCAGTCCTCTGCGCCCACCTGCTTCAGGTCTTTTTCATGAGTGTCCTCGCTTGCGAAGGCCTTGAGAAGAAGCTTCCTCACTTGCCTGAATTACTTTGTCCCCGTGTGTGTTCTCACCAGTCGACTGAGCACTCGCTTGGTGGGTAGATGATAAGTCCTGTCCACCAGTGCCAAATACGTGATGTTTGCTCACTTGCGAGTGCGCTCTGTTGTCATTTGCCTGTGCTCGCGCCTTAAGAGCAGATCCTTGTGGCATGTGAGCTCGTGTGAGCTCATGTTGGCAGTATGCTGAAGCCACCGGGATTCCCATTGCCCTGTCAAGTGCCCTTGATTTACTGCACAGTCCGGTAGACCATCTGTACCTGGATCTGTGCCGCCAGCAAGGCTGAAAGAGTGCAATACTGCCTTCATTGTGTCTTGTTCAGTTCGTGGATATCGTTGTACCCACGAGGGCCTGCCTCCCCCGTGAGACGCCGAAGAATTGCAACACACCATATGCCACACGGCCATCGACACGATGCAGTCCCTTCGTTGACAGCATGATGGCACACAGCGCACATAGACCGGACAGCAGCCATGATTGCTGGTCAGTTCAATGGTCACTCCAGCGAGCCGCACCGCCCAAGGTCACGAAGCAGCGCCCGAGCCCACTCCGCCCAGGTCAGGTCCGCGGACCTACACAGACAGAAAGAGCGGTTTAGGGTCATCAGCAGAGGCGATGAGATCGGAAGAGCAGTGGACAACCTCGTAGCAGAGGCCACAGGACAAAGGAAGCACACACACAGCACATGGACCTCTGACCAGGCCCATAAGCACCCAAAGCCACTTCCAGCGACCCGCGGGTTGGTCGAATTGCAGCTTCTGAGGAGAAGAGCCATTCAAGCCTTCAGAAGCTGAATAGTGCCATCACTGAGCGCCGGTCAATGGTAGCTTGTGCAGTGGCGCTGCTGCATTTCTGCGCGGCCTAACGGAAGATCACACTCCACCAACACGCTTGCCATGCGCCATCGAGGCAATATGGAGGTGTAGACCTTTGCAAAGAGCAAGGAAACCCAGCTGATGATCATGGGCCTCTCAACAGCAGAAGCGGCAAGCTCTGCCAGCGCTATCACACCGGCAAGCGCTTCGCAAAGCCTCCCTCGGTGGGATCGATTGACACAGACTGGACCACGACCTTGCAATCTCCATCAGCAGGTGCAGGCAGGGTCGTCTCTGGAGCCAATTGGCAACAACCACCGTCGTTCGTCGAGCCGATATGTGGCTTGGCTACATCGGGCTGCGAGCCTCAAGAATAGCCTCAAGAGCAGCCTCATGGACATTGCTAAGATAACCATGTGTCCTAGACCGGTTCAATATCCACAAGCGAGTCTGCGGAGAGATACGAAGACACTGTTGTTGCACCACCGTTCCAACCTACTGGCCGAGCCCAAGAAGCATTGAGCATCGGCGCTGAATGCTTCCGCATGATGTTGAAGGTGCAACGGCCTGTTCCTGGGTGGAGACAGAGCGTCCATGGGTGGCTGGCGGCCGGGGATATCTGGCGCATGAACGAAGCTGCGATAGGGTTCGTCCAGATGGCTAGCACTGAGCAGACGGTTCGTGGGACCACAAGCGGCTTTGGAGCTGCGAGCGTCTACGAATCTCAAGAATTTGGACGGGAACGACGAGCAGTACATCGAAGCAGCTCAGCTGGTCTCAGTCAACGTCCGTGTCCGCCGGAAAGGACAAGAGACGGGACGTCGGCAGAGCCTGCGCTCCACCCATTATGGCTTGTGTACAGGAGCCTGAGTATAGGACCCTCGATGCTTCTTGCTTCTTTGACGCCGAATGGAAAAGATGCGAATTTCCATACGTCTGGCAAGCGGCCTGTCTGCGTGATACATGCGCCTCCAGGAGCAGAAAAGCGCTGCAGGCTGGCTATAGAAGTGTGAAACAGACGCTGAGTGAGCCTTGAGACGTCATGAGCACTTGACAAGACGAAGACACTTCTTCGCTTGCAACATCTGATCCTGTGTCAAGGAATCCGGCGTTCCCATCGATCATGCGCCTATCGCAGGGCTGGAAGAAGGCTGTGGCATCTGATCATCAGATGGCCGCAGTGCATTGAGCTGCCAAGAGAAATCTGGCATGGGCTCGATGGATTTCTATGAGACTCGGTTCCTGCTCCGCACTCGACACGAGCGCAGTGACTGCATTGTGGTCTGCATTTACTTTCTGCAGCATCTCTCGGCATGTTTGTCTTAATGTCCCCGAACGAGTCCAGCTGGCTTCGGAGCGGAACAGCCATCCTTCGCTTCGAGCCAGAGCAGGATGACATCCTCATGCCTCTCACCAATCCTTGCTGACCTGCTGCCGTGCCTTTTGTGTCACTGCATGCACAACCGGATGTTTCAACGAGGCTCCGATCCCTGAGTTCAAGCATACCGCATTCGGCCCTCAGGTCCTTCTGCCGGGGCGCCAGGTCCTGTGAGCTCGCGAGACCAGTATGATGCCCAAGGATGTACCGTGTAGTCCTGCGATGCAAGTAGCAGGCTGCCCAACGGGAAGCAACGACGTTTTGTATATCTTACGAAACCGAGTGAGGCTCTCATGAGTCGTAATGGTCTTTCAGAGCAGAGCCAAGTGCTAATTGCCCAATCATTGCCCAAGCCATCTTGGTAATGATGACAAGCAAGGTGACATGGTCGGTGATATATGCCTGCATTTTGTGATGCTCAGCGAGGAGCTTCATCGTGTCGGGACTGCTCGCATCCATCTGCATTTGCACAATGTACTCTCAATGCTGCTTTGATGGAGATGCCTATATGGCTTTTGGACTCGGTATGGCTTCAAGGCCTGACATCTTTCTGGTCCAAGGATAGACGACGGCCATAGCCTACGCGTTGGTAATGGATGGCTCGATGTGATGTAGGCAGCTCTGCATAAGACAAGCCGGGGCCGCGAGGTCGACCATGGTAGCACTTACGGATTCGCGCGTGGCGCTATGATATTGGTGTTTGCCGCAGCTACGAGGGTGCGAGATCACATTCAACTCCAGCGTCTGGTGTTGTGGCGAAGCCATCGCGTCGCAGAGGATAAGATACAGGCGCGTCATGGTGCTGCTCTGTTGCCATGAGTAATGAGGCAATCAAGCCAACCAAGTGGAGGCATGTTGTCCGTATTCACGTCTTGCGGGCCGGCCTTGCTCTTACGCAGAGACGAGGAGCCTCGGCGCCTCGCTAGCAGCAGGGTCCCAACAACGAGAGTGCCTTGCTCAGTAATTTTCGAAGGCTCGATGTACAGACGACACTATCCTTTGGCTTTCTGAGGCTTGCCGGGGCGCTCATCCTCGCACTCCTGCTGCCCGGTGCGCCATTGCCAGATGCACTCGTCCCATAGAAGCTCTTCCACCGTGTTTCTCGCACCACCTGCGGACCATATCACGGACTCCACTGTCTCTGCCATGCCTTGCTGGGATTGTCGGGCTGCAGATGGTGATGCCGGTGCGAAGCTTTGCAAGCACCATGGCACACTAAAGAATATTCCTGCAATGCCGCAAGTCCCTTTCTCGGTGTTCATGTCGCCTTCATCCTGGTGTTCCTTCTCCTGCGCCCGACGTAGTGTACCACTCGCTTCGATGACGCTGCGCGCTTTGTGGTCGCGTCAGAACTGCCCTCAACAGAGACGGTGGATTCTTGTGGTGGTGTCGGCTGCTCTCGTTCTTGTGGCGGTGTCGGCTGCTCTCGTTCTTGTTGAAGATCGGCGACGAGCTGGCGGAGGTTGTCGGGCCAGCGTTTGTTGTCGTCGCCTTCGCCACAGTGACTGAGAAGGAAGGCTGCTGGCGTGGCTGGTTCATCCGGAGCTGGTTGTGCTTCTGCGGTAGTCTCTGGCGTCAGAGAGAGGCTTGCCAAGTCTGCCGCAAGTTTTGCTTGCGGATCGCCGTCGCCGGAGGCCATCTGTGATGCTGAAGTTGAGGTGTACCGAGGTGCTTCACCAACAAAGGCAGACCAAGTCCGGCTGCACAAAGGACACCAGCAGAGGGGGCCCGCCAGGGGCTGGCTTCAAGCTGAGCTGCGTGATCGCGAGGTCCACCACCAACAGCCTCTACCGAGTGTAACATAACAACAACACACTTTCACGACAAGATAATTGCATGAGCTTGTTGCCCTGTGTCTGTACTGCAATCTCCGTGTTTTTAATTGTTCGCAGGGCCAATATTGCCGCCGTCGCCAAAATGCAAGCCTGCACTATATAACGATAATGTTGCGGTCGTTCAACCACCAATCCCATCCACGCTCCGGCGGGGGTGGGATTTGGTTGAATAGTAAGTCATCGAGATTTCAATTCGACCACTCCAGCAATGCTAACAATGGTTCAGGGTACGTCCTCCCTTTCCTTTGTTCAAATCACAGTGCGGCGGCAGTGGCATCGGCAACCTCCTGGATCTGGATCTGGACCTGGATATAAGGTAAGATTCCCCCTTCCCCTTGGTGAGCTAATGTGTGGTAGGCCATCAGAGTTCGAGGTTGAATAACCTCGAGCCTGGAGGCTTACCTTCTTTTTTCGCCCTTGGTAAGGCCAACGACCAATTTTTGCGTCTTAGGCACTGGGAAAATCGTGACGGCCATCTATGCATTGACCTTGGCAGCCGCAAGCATTGGTATGAATGTCTCGAGTGTTCCGTGGTTGTTGGCGATGGCGGTAGGCAAAGCCATCCCTTTTGGCTGACCCGCGCCAAGACAGCCCAATCTTGCCTCGAACTCAGCGCAACACGCCACATCAAGCCTATACCATCGGCAAAAATCACGAGCTTGATCTTCACAACATTCGCAATCATCTCCAGCTTTCAGCATGATTTTACGAGCATTGTGCGATTTTTGGCGTCAACGCGAAGCAAATCCACGCCTTGCACATCGAACTCGACGCCAAGACACCTCCACGCGGCACCCACGACGGCGCAACAACCCGGGCCACTCTCGACAGGGCAACCAAAACGCACCTGGGACTGGTCTACGCAGTCCGAAGATGCTTGGAGCCTGCACATGACGATTCGAGCAGCAGCGTCTTTGGTATGGGCCTCGAGTGAGGGCAATGCGACCTCGACCTCGACCTCGACCGATGGAAGCCCATCAACAACCTAAGGCAGCAGTCGCCGGATCCACTTCGAGGCGCGTGCTGAGCACCTTCCATCCGAGTCCGTAAACAAGCTGCTGCATAACTTCCCTCGCTTGCAACTCCTTCTTCTTCTTCTTCTTCTTCTTCTTCTTCCCCTCCTTCTTCTTCTTCCTCCAACACCACCACCAGCACCAGCACTGCCATGATCATCACCAGCGGTCGAGGACATTGCTTCGCCTACGAGTGGAGCTCCACAACCGTACGTCTACCATCGCAGTCATTGCTCACACGCGGGTCACTGACGAGTACGCAGGGCCATCCTCAGGGTGACGGACCGTTAAGAAGAAAAGAGAACTCTTCCCTTCGCAGAGTCTTCTCTGTGCCCATTACTTTGGGACTTCTGTGCCGTTGGCACATCAGCTGCCGCTCCGAGCCTCTACCAAACCCACCCCGCTATACAGCGGGTGTGGTAAGTCCCACAGACCGCGAATTCGAATGTCTTCATTGCTGACATACGAATCATAGGGCTGGCTGGGGGCTGGACGTGTGCGCCGTGGGCGTCGCCCATGGCCGCGGCCAGCTTCTGTGGTCGAACAAGGAGGAGAGCTGGCCGCTGGGCCTCGAGCAGGTGTTTGCCTGCGTGAGGACGCGTTCAATCCTTCAACTCTTTCGGCCCTCTTTGCGGGCGCTTTCGCTCGCTGGACCCGCCGCCCTGGTGCGGATCATGCCTCGCACCGCACGCGAGCACCAGCACCGGTCCTACAAGAAGAAGATCACGCATCGTGATATCAAACCGGACAACATCCTCATCGCCGATATGCGACCAGACACGCTCACCATCAAGCTGTCCGATTTTGGCCTCTCCAAGGTCGTCAACGAGAACAAATTCTCCACCTTGAGCGCCACCCCTTCTCACACATCTGTGCAACCTGGTCAAGCAGACTACCATCGGCTCACCTCACAAACCCTACGCCTCTGACGGCACGACACATCTACCAGCGAAAGCACCCTCAGCTGCATACATAGCTCGAAACATGGTAGGCCGACGATACCACGTTGGCGCATGGCAGGGAGGTCCGACTGTGCAGAGGAGATGAAGTACGAACATAGCACAAATAGGCGCATGCATACGAGAGTCATCGCCCACTGCATTACTGTTCATTCGTTCTCCGTCCAACGCGTCATAGTCTTGGTCGCCCCTTGACATTCTCTTGTGCTTCACTGGCCCTTCCTTCTTGATAGCCAAGATCGACACTGACATGCTGCCCTAAGTCCCTTGCGACCCGAACAAATACTCATGACACTCGAGATCATCTAGGCTGAGACTCCCCAGGCTCTATTGCTCTTCGATTTCATGGCTGATGATCAATACACCTTCCGATCTGGGAGGAACACCGCACCGCCTGGGCTGAGCCAGCAATTGGGCAGCACGACTATCCTTCATCGTGGGACGAGCGGTCCAGTCCACAGAGTCGGCGCCTCCAATCTTTCGTCCTTTCTCAGCATATCGGTGCCGTCGATGCCAGCATAATGAATAAGTAGACCCGATGGAAGTGACGGACGATGCGCAGACCGGCGTCACCAGGACGTCTATCAGATGATCTCCGAACGGTCCGTGAAGGGCTGCTCCCAGTGTCCGCGGATCACGAAAGAAAGTCCCTTATCAAGGACTCGCAGCGCTTGCTTCCTCCCGCAAGCTTGCTTGTCCGAAGCCACGGTCCGGAAACTTGGTAATGTATTATCGAGGATCATGGCCTACCGGCATACAAGATCCTTTCCACCCCACTGGTCATTCCGTTCGACATCTGGAACTCTGGTGGCATGGGTCCCAAGACGTCCCGTCCTTGTGCACAACCGTGAGGACCGCGAGACCTAGATCGCTATTCAAACCCCTGGGTAAGGTCCTACGGGAATGCTTGGTGCATAAAAATGGAGGTTGGGCCGTTTCCTCTACCAGGGTACGATATGGCCATGCGTGATGGAGTACACGGCTGGTATCCCAAGGGAAAATCTGGCCATTACGGAGATTGCTCATGGTCCGGTTCTACCAGTCCTATCTACATGGCTCCAAGGGACCAAAGAGGATTCCAGTTAATGCTTCCGCGGAGGCCGGGGAGATATGAGATATGGACTCAGTATTCCCCTATAGACACCAGATCGTCCTGAGCCCGGCAGAACTCTCATATGGGATGAGGTTTGCCGGGCATTGACTTGCGCAAGACATGCTGATGTTGAGCATTATGGCTAGCCGAGTATGTAGAAGACTCATGACTATACCAAGAGCTCGTACCGCTACCTAATTGTCCCAGTATGCGCACCTCCGGCGCCGCTCGACCGTGTCCCTGGGTCCATTCTTACGTACGAGGACCAGCAGTCGGCAGCCAAATATAATAATGGGTCCCCTCCATCAGAATCTCACGCAGCGTGTAGGAGACGATATGAAGAGAGAAGAGACGAGACGAGACGGTCGATATTCACCTGCCTCGCGGCACCTTCCTATCTGGTCCGGTCGCGCACGGATCTACCCGCCATGAATCACGGATCCGACCTTACTTGAACCACGATCCAACGTGCAACAACCATGGCCGCGACACTCTCGCCTGTCCCTCCACCTCCGCCGCGGCGGACGACATCCCCCCCACCATGTCGTCGACCGCCTCCCAAAGGGTGCTCGACTACCTGGAGGCACTCCCCGCCGTCACCTCCACCAAACTGTTCCACCAGCCCTCGACCGCGCTCGCCATCTTCCGGCGCATGCTGCCTCACCTGGCCAAGACGATCGTGATGGCGATGCTGTACATGCCGACGCCCCTCGCCGTGACCGATCTGGACGTGTGGATCAAGCCGGACGCGGAGAGCGCGCAGGCACGCGACAAGGCGGTGTCGATCTTGTTGCGGTTGAGGATCTTGCAGGATGAGAGCAGTGGGATCAAGGATGCGAAGGGGCGGCCGGCGTACAAGCTCACGCCGATCTTCGCCAAGAGCCTGCGTATGGCTCTGACGGGTGGAGGCAACCACAGGTCTTTTGGGGTTCCGGCTACCACCCCGGACAAGACGCCCATCAGCGTGGACTACCTGGATACGTTTGCGCGCAAGCAGTGGGAGAGCATCCTGTACTACGTCGTGGGATCGGCCAATGCCGCGTTATCGAGCGGCGTCGACATCAGCCCGGGAACTCAGCAACTGCTGCAGAAGGGAGGATTCGTGGCGCTGAGAGGCAAACCACCGGCCCCGTTCATCACGACCGGAGGCTTCACCTTCCTGCTGCAGGAGATCAACGCGCAGATCTGGTCCCTCCTCATCGTGTACCTGCAAGTGGCGCCCGAACTGCAAATGTCCGAGGTCGAAGTCCTGTCGTTCCTCTTCACGCTCGGATCCCTCGAGCTGGGCACGAGCTACAGCACCGACAACCTGACCCCGACGCAACGACAGATGCTCGACGACCTCGCCGACTTCGGACTCGTCTACAAGCGCAGCGACGACGCCGACCGCTACTACCCCACCCGCCTGGCGACCACCCTCACCAGCGACGCGCCCGCCCTCCCCAACAACGCCCTGACCAGCACCACCGTCGCCGCCTCCGGCGACGCCGCCCTCGAAGCCAGCGCCCACGACAAAGGCTACCTCATCCTCGAGACCAACTACCGCCTCTACGCCTACACCTCCAGCCCCCTCCTCATCAGCATCCTCTCCCTCTTCGCCCAACTCCACACCCGCTTCCCCAACCTCGTCACCGCCAAAATCACAAAGGTATAGATCCCCCCCCTCTTTACCAAAAAAAAAAAAGAACCTAACACCACAACAGACCTCCACCCTCCGCGCCATCTCCGCCGGCATCACCTCCACCCAAATCATCACCTACCTCCAAACCCACGCCCACCCCATCCTCCGCCCCCACACGCCCATCCTGCCCCCCACCGTCGTCGACCAGATCCGCCTCTGGCAGATCGAAGGCGAACGCATGACCTCCACTCCGGGCTTCCTGATCCGCGACGTCGGCGGGCCCGACGACTTTGACCGCGCCGTGGCCTACGCCGAGGCCTTGGGCATCCTGCGCTCGACCTTCCCCCGCCGCGGCTGGTTCTTCGTGACTCGCATGGAGCAGATGCAGGCGTGGTTTCGGACGCAGGCGGCGAGGAAGAAGGCGGAGCGGGAGGCGGCTGCGGGGAGTGCGAGGAAGTGAGGGCGGTGTTCGTCGGAGTCTGCATTGGGTACTGGCGTTGTATTCTTTTTTTTGGTGTTGCATAGCGATGGCGTAGGGGATGGGTACTTATGCATAATACGATTATGATGGCTACAGGGTGGCTGCGTGTGAGTACATCTCAAAGTCATGACAGTGTATGACGACCATTACGAACATATACGAAATTCATGGATCGCTAAATATGCGCTCAGCCTGGCCTCGACATCATTGTCCATCCTTCTCCGTCTTCGCCCTCCCCTCACAGTCACGAGGATCTGTGAACAGGATTGAGCCATCACGGCCAACGGTCTTCATCCGCAGCGGAGACGACGGGCGAATGGCTCAAGCTCACACATCGACCCGTCATGATACTAGACTTCTCCTCTCACCCTTGGCGCGACCAATCAAACGATGCACGAAGTTCCTTTTCCGCGCCTCACTCGGACTACTATCCATCCTCGACGATCCTCGCTCGTTCTCGTCTCCCTCCTCCAACCTGCTCAAGACAATCAGCTTGTCCGGACCGCTCCATTTCCCGATCGGTCTGCCGAGGTCAGAATTCTTCTGCAGAGAGGCCAGCCGCAGTTGGAACAGCACAAAAGACTCCCTGGCCTCCGAGGTAGCGCACAGACCATATAGGTATTCCAAGGCACGACGCATGCGGCGGTTGTTGGCGTCCTGGTCGTGGATTCTATCTGAGTCTTGCTTGGGTGATCCTACGGCTCCAAGAAGTTCTTCGTTGCGGTATTGATCGTTCAGAGTGGAGAAACGGCCGCACCAGTAGGCGACTGGCTCGGCGGTGGTGATCTGGTGTGTGGGTCTGCGTTCAGGCGATGTGTGTCTCGGTCCGGAAGATGTTTGAGATGGTGACGATTCTGGGATCTGGCGCGTTTGGAAGGAGTTGGCCCGTCTCCTTGAGCTGCTGGTGAGGAGTGCTTGATTGCCAAGGGGCGTCTGGGGCGGTGGGATGATCTCGGGCTTGACTTCGCCTATCAGTCTCCTCTCCTGGATCTCACCATGTCTGGAGTGACGGCGGTCCGTGGGGCCGGACAGGTGACGGCAGCTGCTGACTTCCGATGATGGGAAGTAGTTGGTGATGTCCGACAGTCGAAAATCGGTGCTCATATCAGGCGATTGACGGCTGTTGGCATGCTCGAACGGACGACTGCCGTCATCGTTTCCCATCAACGGCTGCGAGTTCCACCTCTGCAAGGCATCCTGTCTTGCCGAGGTTGCCATTGGAGTTGCTGGTCTCGCACGAGACGCGGGACTGCTTTGGGACAGTTGGTGAGCACGCGCTCGGTGCGAGGGGCAGGCGCGATTGTCCGTGGACGTGCGATGAGGCGGTGGCCTCTGCGGGCTCGGGGTGATGTTCTCCTTGAACGCCGTCGGCCGGCCCATGTCGTAGTGGAGCAGCGGCTCGGTGTCGGATCTCTTCATCCGGCGGTGCGGTGCGACGTGGGAGATGCTGTGTTTGCGTGTCGAGATGGGTGGCGTCGGAATGCGCGTGTCTGGCAGGAGCGACGGCGCGGTGGAGAAGGTGGCAGAGGGAAGACGCGAGTGGGACTTTGACGTGGTCTGGGAATCGTCAGCGCAGACCTCTCACACACACACACACACGCATCAGGCTCGAGTGTCGATACCATGTTCGAGTGCTTTCGGGCCTTGGTCGGCAGAGGGAGGTTGCTGAAGGTGCGACTCCGGGGCATGCCGCCGATGGGATCGTCGGGGAGACAGATGTAGCTGCTCTTGCGGTTACCGGTGGGCAGTGGCGGGATGGATGGGGCCGCTTCGTCCACGTCGGGGATGTCATGGTTGGGGAGGATTTGGGAGGAGGAGGAGGAGGTGGAGAGGTTGATGTGAAAGGTGGAGGCGAGTGAAAGGGTCGAGGAGGTGGCGAGGCTCGCGTTGGTGGAGGTGGGATGGGAGCGGCGACGGGCGAAGGGATTCAGGGCGTGCAGGGAGGCGAGGGAGGAGAGACGGCGGAGCGAGGAGCGGCGGGAGCTGGATTCGGAGCTCATGTTGTCAGGCGGGCGGTGGGGTGAGGGTGGATGGAGGAGTGCAGAAGCGCGAGGTGTGGATGGGGGGGGAGGGGGAGGTGGAGATGTGAGATGGAGATGGAGATGGAGATGATGACGTCGCGTGCTTTCCCGAGTGGCGCTGGAGATGGAAGGGGGAAGGTGCGCTGGAAATAGAAGGGGGAAGGTGCGCTGAAAGGAAAATGGAAGGGGGAAGGTGCGCTGTCCTGAGGATTTGCCACCTGCCCACCGAGTGAATTGGAAGGAAGGAAGGGGCCACCTCCAATCTCTTATCGATCTACCGACGTGACCTTCGATACGGATGAGAGTCGGCTTTCCCAGCTGTGCCATCGATCGTCGGAATGCGGTCCTGTAAGGTAGGTAGCATACAGACATAGAGGAGGTAGGGGGAGAAGGCGATGATGAAGTGTAAGGCGAAGTCGTGGGATGATGACCAGGTTGATTGCGTGGGTGGGGAGAGGAGGGGTGGGGGTTGAGGTCGATGTTGGTCCATTTGGTGGAGGGCGGTGGTGTAGGTGTCGGTCTCTGTGGTGGAGAGGCGGGGGGGGGGGGGGGGGGGGGGGGGGGGGGGGGGGGGGGGGGGGGGGGGGGGGGGGGGGGGGGGGGGGGGGGGGGGGGGGGGGGGGGGGGGGGGGGGGGGGGGGGGGGGGGGGGGGGGGGGGGGGGGGGGGGGGGGGGGGGGGGGGGGGGGGGGGGGGGGGGGGGGGGGGGGGGGGGGGGGGGGGGGGGGGGGGGGGGGGGGGGGGGGGGGGGGGGGGGGGGGGGGGGGGGGGGGGGGGGGGGGGGGGGGGGGGGGGGGGGGGGGGGGGGGGGGGGGGGGGGGGGGGGGGGGGGGGGGGGGGGGGGGGGGGGGGGGGGGGGGGGGGGGGGGGGGGGGGGGGGGGGGGGGGGGGGGGGGGGGGGGGGGGGGGGGGGGGGGGGGGGGGGGGGGGGGGGGGGGGGGGGGGGGGGGGGGGGGGGGGGGGGGGGCGGTGTGGGAGTCCCTTTCATGAAGAGGTGAGGTGGTGGATGAGGGCGGTCGTCATGGTGGATGAGGGTGGTGTTCATGGTGGGTGAGGGTGGTCATGCGCAGTAGGAAGATCCTTCAAGACTACAGCTAGACAGACGGAGTGCACGTCTCAGACGATCAGAAAAACTCCTCCCTGCACGCCACATTCACAATGGACCCCGGCGGAGGTCGGCGGGAGAGCCACAGGAAGTTCCACCACGCGGGAATGATGACGAAGAACCTGAGCCCTGACCTGACCCGACCCCAACGCAACCCGCATGGCAATCTCCCTCCAATCCACATCCCCTCCCCTCCCCACCCGCCACCCACGAAACAAAAGTCGACCACCACTTCCTCACCTCCCCGTCGCCCCCGCCCCACCCTCCACAATCGCAAAATCCGTCTCCGTGACCATCGGCAAAGCCAGCACGTCCTCGGCCCCGGCACTCGAACTCGTCGCGCACACCGGCGCCGTCAACGTCGGCGTCGCATACCCCTCGCAATCCGCATAGCACGCCCCGTAACGGACGCCGCACTCGTTGATCTTGTCCACGCACGCCGTGGAGTCGCACGTCGAGGTGGTGGTGGCGGCGGCGGCGATGCGGGCCTCAGCGGTCGTGGTGGTGGACGCTGTCGTGGAGGGACAGCCTGGGTCGGAGAAGGCGGGGATGGGGTCGTTGGGCCCGCAGGCGGGGAAGCAGCCGCCGTACATCTGCCCGCAGGGGTCGATGAAGTCGAGGCATCGGGTGGAGGCGCAGGCGGGTTGGACGCGGTGCGGGGCCGCCGTGGTGGCGAGGGCGAGGAGCAGCAGGGTGAGAGGCGCGGTGGGCATCGCGGGTGGGGTTTTCTTTTTGCTTGACCTGGATCCTAGACTCGACTCGCTCCTAGAGCACACAGGGCTCACGCGGTTTGGGTGATGGGCGCCAGTTCATGTCTTGTTGCGGGAGCCAAGCATCGGACGTCTTGGCTGGTTGATTGGAATGAATACAGAGGGTGGGTGTTGATGCTGGTGTGAGCTCGTATTGGTCACACGTCATGTGTATGACTGGCGGGAAGAATGTGGGAGGACTTTCTCCTTGCATGGAATGCCAAGCATGCCAGCGGCGTGCCATGGGGTATCGATCGATCGATGGTCTACATGTTCACTTGTTTTCTGCGGGATGACTGGGCCGTTGGGTTCAATGTTCGTCAGCCAAATAATTCATGTTGACTCTGCTGCATGGATGTCTTACTTACTCGTGACGTTTTATCCACGTGCATGTCATGAACTTACCATGGTGAAAATGCTCGATTCGATGGACTCCTTTCTACCGAAGAAAGAGGAGAAAATATGGAAAATCTCTGCAACCAACTTACCCACCCATCCCACCTACGACCTCCAACGCCCCAACCTCATCTCCTCCCCCTCCTCCACCCCCAAACCCCCCAACTCCACCACCCTCGCCTCCGCAACCCTCAACAACCGCCGCGTCCGCCTCACCACCTGCCCCGCCCTCCACTCCCTCGCCTGCAACCGATTATGCGCCGCCAGCACCACCCGCTGCCGGACCTCCCACTGCGCGGCACCCCGTCGCCTTCTCCGATGACGCGCGGCGCGACGGACGAGGCGCTCGAGCGCGTCGTGGGCCTCGGAGGTGTGGACTTCGGCTGTGGCGTGGGCGGTCTGGGCGGCGCGGAGGGTGAGGGTGAGGTGGTGGGAGTGGGTGAGGGCGGTGGATAGTTGGGTCGTTAGGGATTGGGTTGGTAGCATTTTTGGCTTTTGGTCTTTTTATGGTAGACTTTGAGTTCTGGGGTTTCTGTTGAAAGGGCGGGCATGCAGGGTTGGTATATGCTGCTGCGGTGCACGGGCGGTTTTGCTTGTTCGAGTTTGTGAGGGGCGAGGGCAAACAAGGGGGCATTGTTGGTGTACAAACACGGTTCTACTCAACATGCGTGGACGTGATCGGTCTGCCAGTGATCGGTTGGTATGCGTCTCAGCAGTCGATCTCTGATTCATCTTTCTTTCCATTGGAACAAGCATTTGATGTCTTCGTCTCGGGGGTGGATATGTGAGTTTGAACTGGCCATGATCGTGTATAACATTCCTTGCCTTAGACGGATTTCATGATACACAAGAAACATCGATGTATGTATGTAGGAGGGTGAAGTCAATACCAAAGCCGAGAATTGGCCGAGCAGATAGATCAGATGAATGACATCCACCTCTCCCACATCCACCTTACACCCGTCGTCGACTCACTCCAATCATGTCCACGACCGACGACGGCGACACCGACATGCACATCGACCCCCACCGAGCCAAAGTGCTCGCAGAGAACCTGCACAGCGTCTACCAACGAGTCGAGAAAGTCGCCAACGGCCGCAAGGTAATCATAACTTCATAACCCCCTCTCATCCTCGACCTCCCCACTCACAGAACCAACCACCACCCCCCGCCAGGTCCGCGTCATCGCCGTCTCCAAACTCAAACCCGCCAACGACATCCTCGCCCTCCACCAATCCCCGCACCACCACCTCGACTTCGGCGAAAATTACGCCCAGGAACTCACCGAGAAAGCCCGCCTCCTGCCCCCCACCATCCGCTGGCACATGATCGGCGCCCTGCAGACCAACAAGTGCCGACCCCTCGCCGAACACGTCGCCAACCTCTACTGCGTCAGCAGCGTCGACACGGCCAAGAAAGCCGACGCCCTCGAGCACGGCCGCGCCGCCTTGGCAGCACAGACCCAAGACCCCCCCACCCCCCTCCGCGTCCTCGTCCAAATCAACACCTCAGCCGAACCCAACAAGAGCGGCGTCCAACCCTCCGACGCCCCGGCCTTGTGCCGCCACATCCTGCAAAAATGCCCGCACCTCCGCCTCGCGGGACTCATGACGATCGGCGCCCTCGCGCGGAGCCAGGCGGAGGGCGAGAACGAGGACTTCGCGGCGCTGAGGGCCGTGCGGGATCAGGTGGCGCGGGAGCTCGGGGTGGCGGAGGCGGCGCTGGAGCTGAGTATGGGCATGAGTGCGGATTTCGAGGCGGCGGTCGCGATGGGGAGCGATGAGGTGAGGGTGGGGACGGCGGTGTTTGGGGCCCGGCCGGCGAGGGCGGATGCCAAGGTCAGGGAGGGGTGAGAGGCCGTGGGACGCGGGGTCCGCGGACCCGACGGCCGACACCCGTCGCGAAACATGATGATTTCAGACGTCCTGTCAACTCGACGGCCGTACAAGGATCTAGGAGGTATCCTATGCAGCGCCGGCACGAAACGTCTCGCCGTCAGCGGCCGCATCACAACCACGCCACCCACGCCTTCGACTGTGGAAGAAACTGACGTCGAGTGAGTCCTCGCTTTGTCATACTCGTTTGCGCTCGCTCGCTGCTGTGCTGGTCTCGAGGATAGCTGCGCTTCAGAGGCGAAAAGGTGCGCAGGTCATGATCAGTTGATGGGAAGGCGATGGTCGGTGGCGAGGGAGAGGCTGTGTCGAGGATTTTTGGAGATGAGGAAGATGTATACATACATCTATATGGCAGCAACGGGCTGACGCAAACCTGTACACGTACAATGTGCAGATGAGAAAGAGGACGTGATGACGGTCGAGGATGTTTCCCTTATGATGCAGGGTCAAATCTACACGTTTCCATGTACTGTCCTCGTGATAGCCTACGAGGTGTCGATAGCGTCTATACACAGTCCTCGCTACAACAACGCCGGGCCGACCGATGCAAAAATCCAGTGTTCATCCCGCACGTCGCTCATGCAATCGTAAATCCAAAACCTCTCCGTGCGACCGTATCACCTCAGATCCGCTTTGACGGCCTCCTCGTACTCCTTACATCTCCCATACCAATGCCGCTCTACACAATGCCTCTCGCCCGGAGTCGGCGCACTACTGACTTCCGGCTGCGTGGTCGCCGTCGGCGTGGTGCTTACCACCGTCTTGGCCGGCTGAGCGGGCATCGTCGTCGTGGGATCATTGCAGCCGAACCAGCCGGGTGTCTTGCACGTGCTTGTGCTGGTGGGGAGGGAGGAGGTCGTGGTGATGGTTGGGGCCGGCGCGGCGGTTGTGGAGGTGGACTGTGAGCTGCTTGTGGTGGTGGTGGGATCCCGGCATCCGAACCAGCCGGGTGTCTTGCATGTGGAGGATGATGTGGATGAGGAGGTGCTGGTGCTCGTCATGGGCATCGAGGTGGTTGTTTCATCCAGACAGCCCCACCAGCCGGGAGTTTTGCATGTTTCCGTCCGCGTGCGTGTGGAGGTACTGGTGGATGATGAGACGCTTGACGTGATGGGCTGTGTTCCGTTGCTCTCGAAGAATTTCCAGTTGTAGCAGTCCTGACAATCCACATCTTCTTCACATTCGGGTACTGTGTCGTACTTCATCAACACGTCCTTGATGACACTGTTGATCTTGTGCGTGCCGATGCCGACGCGCCAGCCGAGGTCGCCGACAGTGTCGTAGGTGCAGGTCTGTCCGGTGTGGCATACACCCTCGAAGGCGTAGCCGGCTATGGACGGGACGGAGGTCGCTCCGTTCGCTGTCCCCATATATATCGGGTCGGCGGTGTGTCCGAAGTGGTAGATGCCCGTGCCACGCCGATTCTGATGAGCACCGATCCTGTAGCCGGGTGGAGTCGGCAGTCCCAGACGCGAGGCAGCCATTGCGTCCGGGTATGCTTCGAAGGTCAGTGTTGGCAAGCCGTAGGTCAATCCCAAGAGCGACGCGACGACGCCACCGAGACTGTGGCCGGACAACCAGACATGTTCCACGTCGGGGTATCGTTCCGTGACGTTGTGGTACAGATCGCGCACGCTCCTGTAGTAATGGCCCTTGTCCCGCAGCGACCGGACGAGACAGGTGCTGTTGCAGGTGTAGGCATCCGAGCTCTTGCAATTGCAGACCTGCTTCCACATGTACGGGCCTCCTTGGCCACAACAACACGAGCCGAAGAGATTGTCGTTCAGCTTGTCGTTCCCAGTCGTATCAGCACCATCGAAGACTGCGGGAGACGTACCTAGAATCAGATCGACAGGGGTCAGCTTACCAAGTCGGAGGCGGAGGTGGCGGGATCGTCGAACCACCAAGTAGACGTACCCTTGAGGCCAATGACGATGGTCTTGTTGGTCTGGTCGGCGAAGATGTGTCCCCGCAGTCCGTCTTGCTGCCAGCCAAAGTCGTCGGTGTAGTTGAAGCCGCCTTTGACATCCTTCCATTCGCCGCCGAGGTGGTCTTCGACGTAGGCGTTCGCCGCCATCTTGGCAAACGTGAGGATGGTGTGCTTGTCGGAGATGTTGGGGCCGGCGATGTCGTCGTCGACCCAGGCATCGGTTGGGAGGCTGGCCGCTTCGCCGTAGATGTATGCGTGGTCGAGCAATCGATCGATGTCGCTGGGCGTGCGATGCGCGAGTCGCTGGATGCTGATCGTCATTGCGCGCGCCGACAGCGTTGTCTCCGCCTGGTCGTAGGGCTCGCCATCGTCGGAGCTGACCGCGAGCGCAGCCTCGGGCGGGACATCGAGGTATCGGTGCAGGTGGGGGTAGTGGTGGGTGCCGTGATGGTAGATGTGCCTGAGCGTCTGGGAGTCCCATTAGCCGCCAGCCTCTGTCCGCTCTGGAACGACGACGACTCTTACGAATTCCCTCTCGCCCAAGTCCTGCGGGGGAGGATGCCTCGTGTGGGTGTGGGTGTCGTGGTCGGGGGTGGAGGGTGGGAGGAAGGGAAAGAGGTGCTGGTCGGCTCGTCGTTGGTGTGGCGTGCGGGCAGCGTGGGCCGAGTCGAGCAACAACATGAACAGGCCGAGCAGCGGCAGCAGCCAAGTGTCACCGAATCGCCGCATGTCGAATGTGCTCCGAGCGTGGCGAGCGGCTGAAGAGTCGTAGAAGCATCGCATAGGTGTTGTCATTAAGGTACTGTCGAGATGGATCATCAATCATCAGACTCAGACGGCATGTGACAGCCGCATCGTCATTGTCCCACATTGTTTGCCTGAGGCTCACCATCATCAATATCATCAATCAATATTTACCCACCTTACGTATCTTATTACTCAGTCATCTTCCGCGGTCTCTGCGCATTATACGGACACGCCGGAGCTGGCTCTTCGGTCATTATTTCATTATTACATTCGCTAATCGCCGCATAGTCCCGTACACCAATTGGGTAATACATGTAGGCTCCGCGAACCGTGTGTCAGCTCGGTCGCGGAATCGGCGGATCCAGCAGCGAGTGGAGCCTGAGCCATTGCCCGTTCCATATCGACGACGACGACGACGACATCGACATCATGGCGCAACGCTCTGCCAGCGACGGACGACCAGCTCTGCCACACGTCTCCCGGAGCTTCCCCCGCATGCCCGACTCCCCCTCCAGCCTCTCGCCTCGAAAGAGAGCGAGCACCCTGCAGGACTCCGGCATCCCAGCAGTGCCTGAGGCCCGACACATGGCCGCCTCGCCAGACCCGGTCGACCACCAGGGCGATGTGTTTGAGAGCAGAGAGGAGGAATGCGACCCCCCGCCCTCCTCCCAACCCGAGCTCAGCCTCCCGAGCTCCTTTGACGAGCTGCCCATCGAGATCAGGAGCCTGACCGAACGCTTCGTCGAGAGCTTGAGCGCCAAAGTCCACGACAAGCCCGTCACCGCCGACGCCTTGTCCGAGCTATTCCAGGACTTCTACGAACGCGCCGCCGCCCACATCGCCACACACATTGCCTCGTTGGCCTCCCGCATCGGGCGCGAGAAGAAGCCGACCACCCCCACCAATGCGACAGGCAGGAAACGCGCAGGCTCCGGAGCCAAGAAGAGGAGTGACAGTCGCGAGAGCAGCGGTGGTGAAATGCTCACCCCGACCGAGATAGCAGAGAGGCGCAAGGCGAGGAGACTGCTCGAGCTGAAGCGCACCGCGTTGGAAGAGGCCGTGGAGCGGGCGACGTGTGAAAAGGTCTACGGCAAGATCTACCAGCACAAGAGCACAGACGATGAAGCAAGAGACGAAAAGCTCAGGTCGCGGACCGCCGCTCTGGCCCTCGTCGGCATTGGCTTGAAAGAGCTGCACCTCGACTCGGACCCTGCACACGAGGCGGTGCGCCGGACTGCCGAGGAGAAGGAAGACGAGATTAATGCCTCTCTAGCCGACGCGAGGGACGCTCTGCAGCGCATGAGCGATGAGCACTATCCTGCTGGCAAACTCCAGCATTTGACTGCTGCGCATAAGAGCATCGTCGAGACCCTGAGTCAGCTCTTCCCGTCTTCCTCGTCTGCCGACGAGGTCCTGCCGACGCTGATATACACGCTGATTACGAGCCCAATGGAAGGCATCAATGTGGTCAGCAATCTGAGCTTCATCCAACGCTTCCGTGCATCATCCAAAGTAGACGGTGAAGCTGCGTACACCCTAGTCAACCTAGAAGCTGCCATCTCATTCTTAGAGACTGTTGACCTTTCGTCCTTGCGAGCTGATGAGCTTCCTCAAGGCCCGCCAAAGTCTCCAATCAGGTCCTTCACTCCCACCACCGGAGACAAGGACAAGCTGTCCCCCAACTCGGCCGAGAAGTCTGATATGCTCAAGCCGACACCATCTCCCATCTCAGTCACGGCAGCAGATACCGCCAGCAGCCCGGTGGATGCGGCCACGAGCCTTCCGTCTCCGCGGACACCCACCTCCATGTCATCCGGACCGACTATGCACCAACGCAGGCTCTCGTCTCTAGTTCAGGCTCAAGCCGATCGCATAGAAGCCGGCAAAGACGAGTTCCTCAAGACCGCAGACAAGATTTACGATAGCATCAATGGCACGCTCGAGAACAGTCTGCAATTTGTGTTTGGCCGCTTCAAGGAGCAATCCGCCGGCGACTCACCCCTTCCTAAGACGCTCGAAGAGGCCAGACGGCTTGTGACTTCGAGCGAGACTGACGCCGAGGACATATTATCAATGTCTGGGCGTAGCAGTCCAGCACTCGAGGATCCGCTGCATGCCAAAACCGACAACAACAAAATGCTGGAGCAGCTGATCGGCGGCCGCAGACAGCTTCGCGAACGCAGCGTGGACAGCACCCGCTCCGGCGGCAGCGGGAAGCGGGTGGCCTTTGAGACCATTGCCAACAACGTCCGCGAAAGAGGCAAAGATCGCGAAGCCAAATCCAAAGACGACAGCCCGGTGACGACCCCCGGTGCCGGCCCCGGAGCCCAGGCGCAAACCCTCTTCAACGCCATCAACCCCCTCAACAAATTCGCCATGCCCTCCTTCGCCGGCCGCTTCAGCCGCTCCGGCAGCGCCGGCAGCTCCCTGCCCATCACCCCGAGCTCCCAGTCGACGCCGAGCGTGGAGAAGAAACTCGCCGACATCGTTGAGTCTCCCCGCCCCAGCACGGATGGTCAGAACCCCTCGGCCGCCGAGGCCTCGCCCGCGCTCGTCGACCAGCCGAGCACGGCGGCGGACCTGGTGGACGGCGAGGAGATGAATGCGCGCGAGGCTCTGGCGTGTCTGCGCAAGGTCAAGCCGCCGCGGAAGCGGTTCCTTGAGGTCCAGGGGGCCGGGGAGTTGCGGCTCGCCGAGGTCGAGGAGCTGTTGGGCGAGTATCGGCGGTTGGCCAAGGCCATTGGGGAGGCCGTGGCGTTGTAGATGTATGTATCGTCTCGTGTACGGGCATTCTTGTCGTGTGATCCAAGGTCTTGTCAGGCAGTGCCTGATACCGGAGAGGGTTCTTGTGGCCTCTGGTTGAATGTAGCGCTTTCATCGCTTGGTGACTACCTATAGGCTTGCTTGATGACACACGTACAGAGGGATCGTCCCTTGATCGAAAACAATCGACCGCTTCATCCCTCCGATTCATTAGACCGAGGTGGCTCGCTTACCTTATATGCTTGACTACACTCGATCATAACGCGTCCGGGTCGACAGCCTCATGATCTAACGGATCGATTCATCCTACGATTGACCGAGATGCTTGCCCCCCATATCCCCTTGACTACTCGACAGCTACAAAACTACCTTACTTGATACCACTCACTCTCGCTTACCAACACTTCCGTATTACCTTATTGCTAAGCTCATTTCTATTCCCTCGTTGCCTTGGTATGGAGGCGACTATACAGAGTTAAAATCGAGGCGTTGAGCCGGTGATGCTGTATAGATTGAAGTACATTATTCACGACATGTCGCTGGGAAAGGGGAGAAGCGGAGGCAAGTGAGGTTTGGGGCGGTGGTAGGGTAGGCGGTGGGCGGGCGGGCGGGTTTATGAGTATATGAAGGGGGAGCGGTTGTTCCTTTGGAGAAGAGGAAGTTTTGGACCCATTCGAGTCAGGAGCGTGATGGGTGTCATTATTATCGGCGAGGGAGGCGGGAAGGAGGGGTACATGTACAGACTTGATGGTGTGGATGAATTTTCCGGGCTGGACGAATGATAGAAGCACCTTGGTGGAAGGATTTTGGGACGTTGATGAATTGGCGGGGGGAAGAGTGACGGAAACACCTTGGTGGTGGATGTTTTGTTATTACGCATCTTGTATAGGAATAGCATGAACACTTGACGAAAACCTCGATACCCGCCGGATCAGCATAAAAGAGAATCACCACCCCGTCCCACCACACGGCCCAGACTCTCGGAGACGGATAAGTTAAGGACCCTGAGATCCCGCACAAGCACCAAGATCCACCACCATGCAGTCAAGCGGCCAACGCGAACCCGTCTGCCTCCAGCAAGCTGCTCGGCGCGACGAAACTGAAGCCACCGAACGGATTACTCTCCTCCGCCGCGATTCTAGCTTCGTCATGCGCCTCCGCCATGAGCTGATCGAATCTATGGTTCCCGCGCGTCAGCACAGGGCTCATAGGCAGATCGGTGAATTCCTTCGAGAAGTTCTCCGCGAGCTCGGGGTCCGTGATGATCGGTTGGATCGGCGGCTCCACTTCACGACGCTCCAGCTTGCGCCAGTCGATCTTGCGGAAGAACCGGTGACTCTTGAGCACTTTGAGGTCTTTGGGCTGAGTGCCGCCCAAGCGCTTATTGGGCTCTTTGCGCAAGAGACGGGTGAGCAGGTCTTTGGCGTCGGGACCTAGGAAGTAAGGGAGCTGCAGCTTCTGCTTCAGGATGTTCTGTTGGATTTTGGCGTGGTTGTTGCCGCCGAAAGGTGGACTCCCAGTGAGCAAGTCGAAGCCGATAGCTCCTAGACTCCACCAGTCGACTGAAAAGTCGTAGTCATCGCCTCTGACGACTTCTGGAGCCATGTACTCGATGGTGCCCAGCACGGAGTTGGCGCGCGAGCCGCCGTCGGCTTCTTCGAGGGCAACTTTGGACAGTCCGAAGTCGGTGAGCAGCAGATGTCCTTCCGTGTCGAGCAGGCAGTTCTCAGGCTTGAGGTCGCGGTAGATGACGCGGACGTTCTGGTGCAGATGCTCCAGTGCTAGGGTCATTTCGGCCATGTAGAAGGCGGCGACGTCTTCGGTGAACATGCGCTCCATGGCCAAGTGGTGGAACAGCTCGCCTCCTTGCGCGTACTCGAGAATGAGATATAGCTTTTCGTGGTCCTGGAAGGCGTAGAAGAGCTTAACGACAAAGGGATGGCGATTGACCGACTCGAGGATGGCGCGCTCGGTACGGGTCTGCTCGATCAGACGCTTGTGTACGGTCAAGCTGGCTTTTTTGAACTGCTTTTGAGCATAAAGTCGGCCGCTAGCCTGTTGACGCACGAGGTGAACAGTACCAAATGCGCCTTTACCCAAGCAGCGCAAAGGCCGGAAGTCCTCAGCGCACATCTTGCGACACAAGGACTTTGCATGCAAGCCGCCCTCGACAGCGTGCGACGCGAGGATTGGTGGTGTCGGCGTGGGACCATCGGCATCAGGACTGATGAAGTCCTGGTCGAGGGGCACGTCGTAAGTCTCCATCTCCGTTCGATCAGCTTCACTACCGCCTCGCGAAGATTGCGATGTGTTGGCCTCGCACGCAAATTGAGGGTTGGACATGACCCTCGCAAGACTCGGATGTCGCTCCTCCGAGTCCAAGTTCAGTGCGTCTAGGCGCGCTTTCAACGTGCTGATGCCGCCCGTGCCTGGGCCAAGCGCAGGACTTCCAGTCGCCTTCAGCATCGGTGTACCCGTCGTAGAGTCTTCGCCGCCAGACGTGACTGGCGTCTCGAAGCCTTTGATCACGTTGACTGCCGGAGCAGCAGGCAGCATGCCCTTCTTCTTGTTCTTCTTGCGCTTCCTCGCCTTCTCCTTGATCGCTGCATGGTCGAGCTTCGCAATTGGCTCTGGCTCGCTCATGGTCGCATCTTCGACTGGTCTGCGCGCGGGTGACGCAATGGCGATGGGGTGTGAGCGCTGTACCTCCAGCATGGGAAATGGTGCATCGTCAATGTCCATGGCTGGCATTGCGGCCTAATCTACCAATGTTTCCACGTTGCGTAGAACTTTCGCCCACGTCGTTCAACGCGGGCTTGCCACCTGTAGCCAGTCCAACAGCGCGAAGCTCGAGTCGGTACGTGAAAGGCCTGGTGCACCCTCGAGGACGACGGCGCCTGCGCAGCTGGTCGCGCGGGAGAAGGAGACGGTGACTGCGGTGTTGTTGTACGAACCCATAGATGTCCTTGCGTATTGTTGTCTGTGTAAAGTCGGTCGCGTGAGATGTGTCGTCAGGTGATACGCCTGACGAGTGTTGCTGTTGGTGAATGTGGATGCTCAGAGGTATGGGCGTGTCGCAAAGGACTGGTCGCGGATGGCGCAGTGGAGTTGGAAATAGCGCTTCCCGCATCGCCGCATTTCGACAAGGTTCACGCCTTGGCAGGTCACACTAACCTCGCGCTTTATAGTAAGTAAAAAGCATGTGAAAGCACGTGCAACGATCTGAACAGTCGTCCTCAGCGATGACTATGCCGAAGCTCTACGATGAGCAGTATTGGCCCATCACAGCATCTCGCTGGACTTCTGGACGTCTTGAGCAATGTCAAGAGGCCGTCAATAGCATATCCTCAAGGCCATCTATCATTATGTTCTTACGCGATGCAGCCAGTGATGATCT
This sequence comes from Teratosphaeria destructans, assembly GCA_010367425.1. NCBI lineage: Eukaryota > Fungi > Ascomycota > Dothideomycetes > Mycosphaerellales > Teratosphaeriaceae > Teratosphaeria > Teratosphaeria destructans. The sequence continues at coordinate 10,825 of WBMN01000009.1, read as the reverse complement.
AACAGCATTTTGGCTTGTCACCTTGGTCAGTGCCAGTGATCAAATGCGTCTATTGGGTCGACTGCTTGACATGGTCAATTGCGTGCAGACACGCTTGACTGCTTGAGGATACGTACGGTCGTGTGAGGATACGGACGGTGTTGTGAGGATACGGACGGTCGTGTGCTGGTGGAATGATGGACCAGAAGTCGCATCCAGTGCCTCAACTGATCGAGTGATCAGTTCGCTGATGATATCAGTAGACTCCATACAATTCAGCAGTCAAAGTACAAAGTCTCCATCTTCCGAGACGACCAGATACAAGTTCTTGCCAATGCATCTCCACCCGGTGACAATAATGTAGCACAGTAATTCTGGATCAAACGTCCGGTTGTGACCATAACAATCTACATTTGCGGTACTATCCACGGCAAGATATCGCATACCATTCTTCGCAATCAGCATTCTCACAGCCCGAATGTGGAACGCACAGCGACAGGCAGGTTATCCTGCTGACTGACTCGTGTATACGCCTCTTCCGCACTTCTCACCGACCTGCTTATGCGAAAAGAGAAGCGCATGTTGTCGAGCAGCGGGCTGTGCCGAGCAAGAACCATGTTTGGTCATGCGGAACAGCAAAATGGCTTGCACGTAAGTTTGGAACCGGATGCCTCCTGCAGCGTCAGGCCGGCGAGCGTGTCGGACGGCCTTCAGCGTCGCCGACGAGTCCGCTGTCTCTTGGGCACCGACGGTGATGCTGTTTGGAGACATGGAGTGGCCAAGAGGTAGAATTGCCGGTCAAGCGACCCATCGATGAGAACGTTTCAAGCGTCTGGTTCCCATCTGATGCCTTGCGCGTGGGCATGTTCCATGACATCTCTGACCAGTGTAAAGAGTTTCAAACGACCTTCGAGCATATTAACGTGTAATCTGTGGCGCACGTCCAAAATGCTTTGCTGAGAAGCGCGGTAGGACTGGAAGTCGCCGCGGGCCTGGGATCCCGACGATATCCACTCTCGAAGAGCGCGAGGGAGGAAGGTGTTGCCTGACGTGGAGCGCGGCTTCTTCCTCCATTTGCCAACAGAAATGGTATACCCACGGGGGTCCCGGTTTCGGTGGTCTCCGCTTCGCCTTTAAGATTCGTGGCCAGTCGCAGAGCTGTTTCTCGCTTGCCACCATGAAGTGTCCGGACTCCTCGGAGTCTACGGAGGACGAGAAGAATGGGTTGCCGTAGAATTCGCCGAATGATCAGAGTCGCACCGACGTCCGAAGCAACCAGAAAATACATGGACCTTAGTCATAATGATGATGGAAGAAGATGGTGAACGCCACTTCGGAGCGTACCGCGTGAGCCTTTTGCGCGTGTGGCTGACGGGAAACACAGCGAACTCTGAATGGTGGCCCTTGTCAACGTCAGCGGGGCAAGCGTTATTTGTGCGTTTGGGAACCTGGAAAGGACCACTTACAAAAGGCTCCTTTGTGTAAACCTGTTCTCCTACACTTCTTCATCTTCACCAACCTCGATTCCATCACCACAGTCTCCATTGTCAGTAACAGAGATCACAATGTCGACCACCGTTCATGTCAAGGGCATCAGCAGCCAGACATCCGAGAATGAGATACAGGGCTTTTTTTTGTTCTGGTGGGTCAACCTTAGTGGTCGAAAACTTGCTCACGACCACCACGCATTGCCTGCATCTGGGTGTTCCTGCATGAACGTCGACTAATAGCATCACTCGTACAGCGGCAAGATCCAGAACATCTCCGTTACCCCCGACGCCAGCGAGTCCGGCTCAACCCAGTCGGCGACCGTGACCTTCGAGAAGGAGACCGCTGCTAAGACCGCGCTTCTGCTCGACAACACCCAGCTGGGCCCCTCTCAGATCCACGTCACTTCATCCCAGTCGCTCGACCAGGTCGCCGGCGCCAAGGCCGCCGGCGCCTCGGTTGACGATGGCGACATCCCGCAAGAAGAGAAGCCACGCACCCGTATCGTCGCCGAATACCTGGCTCATGGCTACGTCTTGAGTGATCAGGTCGTACAGCGTGCCATCCAGGCTGACCAGCAGCATGGTATCAGCAGCCGTTTCACCAAGGCGCTGCAGGACTTCGACGGCAAGTACAAGGCCTCCGAGCGTGCCCAGGCCGTCGACCAGAAGTACGGCATTTCTGCTCAGGCCAACAACGCATGGCGCGGTCTCGGCTCGTACTTCGAGAAGGCGGCCAACACTCCGACCGGTCAGAAGCTTCGCGACTTTTACGCACAAGGCCAAAAGCAGGTCCTCGACGTTCACAATGAAGCCAAGCATCTCGCAGAGCTGAAGGCTGGCAAGTTTGGCAAGGCTGGAGGTTTGCACACTGTGGGCGACAACCGCACAGCCTGTAACTGCGGTGGAGTTGAAGGCACTTGCGAGTGTGCTCAGGGTGCCTGCGCTTGCGGCAGCTGTCCCAAGAATCCGGACGCCAAGACGACTGGCAAGGCCGGAGGTCTGCACACTGTCGGCGACAATCGCACAGCCTGCAATTGCGGTGGTGTCGAAGGTACTTGCGAGTGTGCTCAGGGTGCCTGCGCATGCGGAAGCTGCCCGAAGAATCCGGACGTCAAGATGACTGGCAAGGCGGGAGGTCTGCACACTGTCAACGGCAACCGCACAGCCTGCAACTGCGGCGGTGTAGAAGGCACCTGCGAGTGTGCCAAGGGCGCGTGTGCATGCGGAAGCTGCCCCAAGAACCCCGACGCGAAGACTGCTAAGGCTGGAGGCCTACACACTGTTGACGGTAACCGTACTGCCTGCAACTGCGGCGGTGTCGAGGGCACGTGCGAGTGTGCCCAGGGCGCGTGCGCATGTGGAAGCTGCCCTAAGAATCCGGACGTCAACACCGGCAAGGCGGGAGGTCTGCACACTGTTAATGGTGATCGTACTGCCTGCAACTGCGCTGGTCAGGCAGGCACCTGCGAGTGCGCCCCTGGCGTCTGCGCCTGCGGCAGCTGCCCCAAGAACCCGGACGTCAAAACCACGCAGAAGACGGCTGAGCAGGCAGAGATGGAAAAAGTTGGCAGCGCGAAGACCAAGTGCAACTGTGCTGGCTCCACCGCCTCGTGCCCATGCACGCCGGGCGAATGCGCCTGCTCCGGATGTGCAAAGGCTTCGTAGAGTCTTGACCGCATGGAGAGAAGCACTGTAGAGCGGAGAACGACATCTCACGAGACTATGCCTTTGGAAGTTGCAATCAGAAGCGGTATTTGCAGTGGGGTGGACGGCGTGGGCGAATGCGTATGATACCAAGTGCAGTTTGCAGCTCAATTTGAGCGCGACGTGTAATGATAGCATGAGAGACTGTTTCATTCCATTTTGATCATCCTACAATGTGCTCGTGGTTCGACCGAAAAGTCTCAATACATCGCTCCTGGAGGTCATCTAGAAGTTTCTACCTAGCTGTGAAGTGACCCAACGAGCTGCCGAATTACTCAATTGACGTGGAGATATAATAATCGCTCCTCCTGCCTCGCCAGCAGGCGCAAATGTTTCAATCATTACTGCACAGCAGGCCAAAGTCCCACATCCTCTACCCGACCTTCAGATCGAACCTCCTCACAACAAGCCAAGCCACCATGTCCTCCTCTCCACAAACCTCCCCACCCCACACCGCAACGACCACGGACCTCGACCCCGCAAAAGACACCACCGGCGCACCCCTTCCCCTCCCCGCGCCGAGCGAGCAAGACAAGACCTTCGACCTGGACATGTCGTCGGGGGCTGCCACGGCGAGTCTCGATCACTTGGGCCCGTTGGTGGTGAATCGGGATGGCACGCTGAGCCGCATCGCGAACTGGGAGCAGATGACGGAGGGGGAGCGGCGGAATACGTTGAGGGTGCTTGGGAAGAGGAATCAGCTGAGGCGGGAGGGTTTGGTGGAGCGGCTGGGCGAAGGGGGTGGGGAGGTGAGGTGAGGAGAGGAGGAGGCGGAGCATTGGGGACGTACGTGTCAGGTGCGTGCGTGGTTTGTGTGTGGAGGACGAGAGAAATGCGATGATCAGGACGGTCGGGATGGGGAGGAGAGGGTTAAGGGAACGGGAATGGTCATTTGTGAGACTAGGTAGACGTAGTTGGGAGAGGAGGCAGCAGAGGAATGATGCCCACGCCGGCGGATACGCCATCGAGCCCGCTCTTGTGCGGCTGTGGCGTCCAACGCGGCCGTCGACTTCATTTCGGATAGAAGTCATCATCCTGAATCGTCCCCACAAGAACGTCGTGTCCACCGTGACTCCGCACGATGAGCGGTCTGCTCGAGCCAAAGGCCGCAATGATGCTATTGCCGACTTTGAGACTCGCGGGCCCGCTGCCCATGTACCCCGATTGAGTGCTGAAGAAGCACCTCTTCTGTCCTGTTGCCAAACTCGATACGTCCCGGGTTTGTCTTTGAGAGTGCGAACGCCAGCGTCAGTGGCTTTGAGCTTCAATGTGCGGTGGAATTCTTGTTCCCGAATGTCTTGCTATCCTAAGTCATGCGTGAGCAGCCATGCTGAACAAGGACTTTGTTGCTTACAGGAAACGGTATGAGTGCTCTCGGTTGCCTTCCTTGGCCATGCTTTGTGCACATGCGGGATGACGGATACGCTCTGTGTACCAACTGTTCCTATCATGCACTCACTCGGGCAGTCTATCAATGAGGCAGGGCCCCATTGACACGTCTCCTCGACAGGCTGATGGCTCAAGGATGCCCAAGCCTGGAGACTCGTCGTGGAGATACAGCGTCGCATCGAATGGGCAGTGCAGCTCCAGCTCCCGTCTCCCGTCGTCAACGTCTCCCCATGCCCTGTGCGGTACATCATGTTACCGTCGCCGACGTTTGAGCTGACAACATGGTATGAAACAAGCACTGCTGACAGCCCCACGTCTCTCCTCAATTGCCGACCTTTGCATGGTCGATCAACGCCAGGGTTGCATGACGATAAGACAGATTAGTGTGCGACACGTTGATAGCAAAGCTGAAGCATCGGCAGTAATGATACAATTGACTGCACCGCCTACCTAGCGTCGAGGACGTCTTCGGTACGGTCCATCGTGACTTGCCTTTGAGGTCTGGTCCGGAATCGTGGCCAGCAGGAAAAGGCCAGAACACCAGCAAAAGTGGAGTGCGCAACTGCGCCTCCTCAAAATAGACCTAGAGCCGTGCCCCACTACTGAACAGGACGCAGCAGCGGCATCATCATCATCATCATCATCATCACAAGACCAAGTGCAACCAAGCTGGAGGCCAGTGGCTTTGACATTCGAGGCTCAGCCCACAACGTCCAACACCTGCCACCGCCGTCTCGAGGAGGTTGTCCTTTGCCATTCAGTTGCTTTTTGGCGACGGAGTTGCGGAAGACCCCGGCGCGCTGCTGGTGGAGGTCATCAATGAAGCTTTAAAGTGCCCCGCCGTGTGGTGTGGCTGTAGGTGGACTCCCACTCACACTCCTCACGCCCGATTCAAGGCGGCGTTGTCAGCATCAGCTTCAACAGCAGACATGTCTTCTATCGGATCTGTTGCGCATGCGACGCCGACAGCAGGCATCAAGCGAGGACGAGAGGAAGATGGCGAAACGCTTTGGCAGTCGGAGGCGCCGTTCGGCAAGAGATCTCGACCTACGCTGGCAGGCCACGACTCCGTCATCAACACGCCCACGCAGACGGCTACTCACCATCCCAAGTACGATAGCGATGATCAATCATCCATGGTGTCCGAGCCCGGCAGCCCTCAGGAAATGATCTCATCTGGCGACGACGACATGGAGATGGACGATGTAGCGAATTACTCTCGGTCGCCGGACGAGTACCAGCATCTACCACGAGCTCCACAGCCAGCGAGTCCGTGGGCAAGGCGCGTGCAGAATACGTCGTCAGGGCACCGCGTGGCCACCCCGTTTGCTTACGCCAATACTGGCAGGGTCAGCGCCAACGCGATCACGATCAGGACTGGCTATAAACAGCATATTCGTGATCGACATCCGCAGGAGATCTTCAGCTCAGATGGGCACCTCGAGGTGCCGTCGCCGATAGACGAGGATGAGGTGCCGACACCCCCAAGTGCCGCTGACGTAGCAGGCAGCCAGTTATCAACGCTTAGTGTTAATGACATGGAGATCGAGACGGCTGCTGATTTGCCTTCTATCACGATTCATCCGGCCAGGAACTTTCACAGCGACGGGTTGGGCGAAAGCAGGGCTTTGAGCCTGGCGCCGGAGAACGAGGGCATGGCCAGTGGCTTCTTGCTGAGGAAGCAAAGGCAGAGAAGTGGTGCCCAGAGTAATGGCAGTGCATCTCCGGCCCGGCCGAGTGCTGGGCAGCTCGAGGATGCAGGTACGGATGGAGGCATGGCGAAGCGTGGGCTGAGTATTGGCTATCGCGCGGATTGCGACAAGTGCCGGATGAGGGTACCTGGGCATATGAATCATTTCGTCAGTTGATATGCTGCGAGGGGTTGTTTGGGCCAGGCACCAGGCCGTGCCTCCCTCGAGTCTTTCGCTTTCGAGCAGGGCGTTGGCAGGCGCATTTGCATCTACGCATGGCACATGATTAGACCAAGATATACGAAGTTCGGCATAGGATATCCGCAGCGAGCGCGAGCTCGCCAAGACTTACATGACCAGTCGTCCTCGATGTGGTCGTATTTGGCCATCTTTCGTTGGGTATCAGATTCAGATGTCATCATGTGCTGTAACACCTGCCAAGTAGCAGTAGTGGGACCAATTTAGACGTGAGGTAAAACGGCGGTTTCATGTACTAGCTCAAACCATTGCCAGGCTGGAAGCTGGCATCCTGGCATCCATGTCCACCGTCCACAGGCTTCCACATTAAGCAGGCGAATCTCACTCGATTCACTGCCCGGATCCCGCTCTTTCTCCCATTCTCAGTAGGCGCACTACAGTAGCTCCAACCACCATGGCCTCAGCTAATAATGTAGACTGGGCAAACCTGCCTGCCGAGCACAACCTTTCCAGATTCGCAGCAGAGCTTCCCAAGATCTTGGAGGAAACGGACCACAATGAGATGTACGGCGTTACGCTCACGCCAGCGGAGGCAGAGTAAGCACATGATATACCTCCACTTCATGTGATCGTCCACTGAACATGCGACCTTAGCAAGCCAACAGCACACACCACCCTGATCATCCTTCAGAAGTTCCTGCGCGCCAACGCTGGCGATCTTGCGAAAGCGAAAGAGCAACTCACGAAGGCCCTCAGATGGCGCAAAGAGTACAAACCCATGGACGCTCTGAATGACACCTTCCCATCGGACAAGTTTGGTGGCCTTGGATATGTCACTACGATCAAAGGCGCAAAGGAGACGAAGAACGCCGAGGACGTGGCAATCTTCAACATCTATGGCGTTGCCGCCAAGCAACCGCAGAAGACCTTTGGGGATACAAATGCCTTCATCAGATGGCGGGTGGCACTGATGGAGTTGACGCTGCAGCAACTACACCTCGACAAAGCAGATAAGACGATCCCGGACTACGGACAGGGACCTGACCCATACCAAGCGATTCAAATCCACGACTATCTTTCAGTCTCCTTCTTCCGCCAGGCCGCAGAGATCAAATTGGCTTCGAAGCAGATCATTACAACGTTCCAGGCCTATTATCCGGAGACTGTGAGCTACAAATACTTTGTCAACGTGCCACAGGTCATGCAGTGGATGATGGGCACGATGAAGATGTTGATCTCGAAAGACACGTTTCAGAAGATGACGTGGCTCACGCACGGCAATCAGCTCAATCAACATCTCGGCGAGAACATCCCGAAGGAGTACGGAGGTAACGGAGCGCCGATTCAGGAGGTCGGGTTGACAGTCAAGTACGATACGCAACAGAAACCGGCTGATGGAGCGAGGGCTGCGGATGCGGCCGAGGAGAACAAGGCGCCGGAGAGCAAGCAGGCGGAGGCTGCAGTGCCGGCTCAGCAGGCTGCTGAGGAGAACAAGGCGCCAGAGAGTACGCAGGCGGAGGCTGCAGTGCCCGCTCAACAGGCTGTCGAAGAGACTAAGGCACAACAGAACAAGCAGGCAGAGGCTGCAGTGCCCGCCGAGGAAGCTGCCAAAGAGAAGGTGGCGCCGCAGGAGCAGGCCGGGTCCACGAGCGTCGAGGCTACGCCTCAAGTCAAGGTGGAAGACAGTGACGCCCTGGCACCGAACACAGACGCAGCGCCGGTGGTCAGGACCACTTGATAATCACTTAATATCTTGCGTCGGGAGGAAGATGCATTAGCGGAAAGAAAGAAACCAACGGCAGACCTGAGACTTCGGGCTTTGGTCACAGGGTAAATTCCCCTGAGCAATTGTGCGGGTTGTGCGAGCGACTGCGTTATACCCATTGTTTTGCTAGACTTCTAATCGTTATAAGAATGTAATATGCCTTGTTTTTTTTTTCTAGGGATCTCCTTTCTGCTCGGGCTCAAGACCGCGTGCGAGACGGATGCCTGCCCAGCTGCATGAGAATCTTCGCCTCCTTTGGTTTCAAGCCTCGAGTGTAGATGTTGGGCTCTGCTTGGTCTCGTGTTCTGGCACGTCGAGGACCAGAAACAGGAGAGGTGGCTCAAGCACGGGGGATCTTTGAAGCCCGATCCAGCCACTGCAACTTGGTTGCTGCACACTCGTAATTCGAAGCGTGCCTCATATTATGACATCTCGCATTGACTCCTGCCGATCTTCATCATTGATTATGCTTGTGTGCCAAGCTTTGCTGGTGCTGTCTCAAGAATAAGTCTATATAGAAGCTTCCTGCCTTAAATTTTGACCTCTGCTAGCGTTGGTCCAATCGCTTGAAGCAGTGATGGGTTCCCGCAAATATGCACTGCTCGTCACATGCACATGCACGTGGTGGATTACACATCACTTCGTCTTCAGGTTCACAACCTCCGTAAGCATTTCGACACTGCACGTCACTCCGCCCGTAGCAATGATCGTGAAGAAAACCCGGCGGTCGGCCAGCGAGAGGCCTGTCGAGAAGAAGAGGAAGACCGCGCGGAATCTGCTTGCCCGACATGCCTCACCAAGGCCAGAGACACCGAATCTTCTGATGACGCTTCCGGCCGAGCTGCGCAACAACATCTACGAGTTTGTACTGCGCACAATCCGTGTTCTTCACGTTCGCGATCAGCAATTTCGAGAGCCCGCCCTGCTTCGGGTCTCGAAGGAGATCAGAAGTGAAGCACTGCCATTATACTACGGTACCAACAGGTTCTCCATCTACCTGAACCTGGGCGAGGAGCGAAACCTTGGGCGCCTCGTCGACTGGCTACAGAGCATCGTCCGAGATTGCAGGAGCAGCACGCCCTTCGGAGCATGGAACATCTCCTTCTGGTGCGGCGACTACCTGGCTGTCCTCGGCATGCTCCCGCTCTTTCACCTCTTCCACACCGGTTGGATCAGCCACGATGGCGTCGCACCGCCGACAGTAGCGTCATCGCAGGACACGAAGAGGTCCGCGGCCCTGTCCTCGGTCCTGCCACAGCCGTTTTTTCGGCGCTCCAGCGAACTCATCCTGGATTCGCGCGGCCGAGGCGATCGAACGCTTCAGGGCCCGGAACCGCTGGGAGAACTTCTGGATCGGCTTTTGGTGCTGGCTGATCATGCAAGGGAAAAGGCTTGGGGGGAGGAGTTCGAGAGGTGGTTCAAGCAGGCAGTGGCGCAGAAGTCGGCGTTTGGGAAGGCCAAGGCTCTGAATGCATTGGTGGCGAAGAGGGCGAGGGAGAAGCGCGCGGTGGTCAAGGGCTGAGGAGGAAGGTGGCGTACATCTGGTAGGTGAGACCGCTCAGGCCTCGCCGCTCGTTCGGTGGCGAGCCAAAGACTCGGATCTGGGTGATCACCACCGAGTCACCGCCGGCCAGCGGTCTCAGGTATGTGATGACGCAGCAAAGAATGTTTTAGCAAGTCACTAAACGATTAATGACACATTTAATGCTGACAGTGTGTCTCACTAAAGCACGAGACTATATGGTATATTGACTACTCATCTAATCTTTGTGTCTGAGGCCTTGGCAGAAGTCACCACACGTGCAGAGCCAGACTCTGGACGTACCTTAGTGCGCTGACTCTATGCCCATGCTCTAAGCACTCCAAATCAGACCTGCCTCCGCGGCGAGCGAGTTAGGATCTTTTCTCTTCCTCTCGGTGGGTGCGCGAGCGAGAGCGAGCCTACACGAGCGGGCCACAGCCGTGTCCCGCCTCCGTCCACATCTTAGAGCGGCTTCGACATCGATCAGGACCTATGACCACCAGTCCTCGGCGCCGAGCATCGCAGCAAAAGGACCGGGAATCTGCGACTCCGGTTTTAATAGTTGTCATTACCACGCCACAACCTTGGCGCCGTCGCGAGATGAGTCTGTCACCGAAAGATCGGCGCATCTTGCTCGTCGGTCAAGAGTGGTATTGAGCACTAGCTGCAAGAGTCAATCGCAAGACAAGGCTCAACTCGAAGGTTGTGTAAACCACTCCGAGCGCCGCAATAATCGCACGCCTTCTCGACGTAAGACATAGTGCATCTATATTTGAGATGGCTAGCGTCAGCCTGTTCTCTCTGCTAGGTTCAAACGGCATGTTGGCTACTAACGCCCGCACTCGCCTATCCGTAGCCTTCGTTACCTAGTAATAATACTAGCTTAGTAACAATCTTCTCTATACTATTAATACTTTTGCTTATAATGCGGTCCTCTTTTATAAGACAAAAACTTTTTAATATTATAAAGATATTCGATATTCTATATTAGTATTACAGAAAGTATAGTCTCTACTATAGGACTATAGCTAAGAGACCTTCTAGAGAACAGATAGCTTCTAATAATTAATAAGTCTATACTATATTA